>CAAE01014700.1:298744-337097 GCA_000180735.1 Tetraodon nigroviridis
AACGTGAGATAACGTGACCTTTGGCTGGGCGTTACAACAAGCAGGCACTTTCTTCTCACAATTCCTTTTCCTTTTTGTACATTTACATTTGTAATGTGTGCCTTTTGGCAAAACAAATAAAAAGATTTGAGTGGGAGGGGACGCTGACGCAAGAGGGATGAGAAAATGCAGGTTCTGCCTGCAGGACGAAAGCAGATTTGTGAGGTGTAGGTGGGGTTAGCATAGGCCAAGGGGGTGGGTGAGGAAGGGGACTGAAACATGTTCAGAGAAGTGTGATGTTTGGGCCAGTCGCACACTGGCTCAGACAGGAGTGAAACAGCCTAGAGAGATCAGGATGTAGAAGCTGATCCAGCCGCAACAGACAGGGGAAGTGCGATAAGCAGTGTAGGAAATTCTAGTCTAATTTTATTGTTGCGGTTTTGGTTACAGTCCAAGGAGATCAAAACTCGGACCAAAATGAGCAGCAATGGCAGCAAACAGTGTTACGTATCGACCTTCAGGATACAGCTCAAGCCACCCAGCGCATTAGCACCAGCACGGAACGGACCAGAGCCTGTTGACATTTGGACTTCCAAGAAACGTTCTGACACTGGTAAGTGGTGAACGAGAAGGTGGTAAACTGAAGAAACAGGTTTTTTTTTCAACATCTTTCAACATCATGAGGTGCCTTACCACAGATTGACACCATACAACTGAGTACTGCTCTAATTTCAGTAAATCTTTAAATGTTTAAGTGTAAATGTTTTGTAATAGACCGCAGCAGCAGCAGCAGCAGGCAATCATGTGACTTTGTATCAGAAAGGATGAGAAAAAACGGCTTTGGTAAACAGAAGGTTCTCTGCAGCACCTCTTCTATGAGTTTTTCAAGTATTTCAAGTTAGGCTGAGGCCTGTAATGACACATGTTAATAAGGAAATGATGTTAAAAATATCGCTGTGACTGTAAACAAAACAACGCATCTGTCGCTCTTGTCACTTCTGTTTTCCCTTTCAGAGTTTTCTCTCCTCTCCTCCTGCAAAGTTGTGGTGCCCCCCGCCTTCACCGAGCCTCTGCAGTCACTGCCATGTGGTATGAAGGGAAAGGACATCAGGCTGCGGGCTGCTATCACAGGGAACCCAGCCAGTCAAAGTGTGCTGGTTGCACAATGGTGAGCTGCAACTGTTTACTTTAAATCACTTGCTTGTTATTGAAGATCGAGCTTTTAAGAACACATATTCGCACACTTCGGCATGGTGCAACATGTCCTTTTTTCCATTCCTCATGACCAAACAATATGAAATGTAGTTACAGATGCAAATCATAATTGTCACTCTGTCAAATATAGATAAAATTGTATTAAATTTAGGCACAATATCCGGACAAAATCGCATTCAGGCTTCAAGAGGCTCGTTTTTCCAGTAATCAATCCACTATTCTTTCTCATCATTGTTCCTACGTTGCATTTGTTCTGTCGGTTTCAAGTTCTTTCTTTTTTGTTCCCATCGGCAGGTGAAGCGGCTGTCTTTGGGAAACCCTCCTTTGACGGTAGAGAGGTGAGCTTTGTCGTGAAGGAGTCCTTGCCAGAGGATGCTGGGGCCTACACCTGTCTGATAGAGAACCGCGCAGGGAAAACGTCCTGCTGCGCCGCCGTGTTTGTCAGAGGTCAGTTGTTCCAAGACGTTCCTGCACGTTTTTGCTTTTCACTTCTACAGAATGTGTCTCAGACCGGAGCACAGAATATTTATTTTATCCGATTTAACCTAAAGGTAAAAATATAAAACTTAAAACAGCCAAGGGCTTTTGTTTTGTAGGGATTGGTTCCTCTTTGAAACAATCGTGTGATGTCATTTTCAGAGATTCTGGCGAAAAATCACCAGGTATTCAGTTCCTATGATCTGTAACTTGTTTTCTGTTCTTCTTCGCTGCACGCTGCAGACTTTGAAACTATGCACGGGCTACAAAATTCAAAATCAAAAGCCTCAAGTGCCACCACATCTGCACCCAAGAGCCTTTTGGAAACTGGGAGAACTTTGCCGTCTACCACCAGTGAGCAACAGGGCTCCAGAGGAGCAGGCGCCAAGCTGGATTTAGCCCTCAAAGGTAAAAAGATGTGGAGTTTTCTAACACCTATATACAAAATATATTTACAGGGCCAGACAGTATGGAAGCATGGAGTCAGCCAAGTTGTTTGCTTTTGTTTAACATCTGAGAGAATTTTACATTTAAAAGAAGGCCAATAATCATTTCCCGTCTCTGCTATTGGCTGCCACACATGTAAAACGGTCGGCCATTACGAGCATCTATAGCAATACAGTCCAGCGCTACGCCCAGTGAGGCTTCCAGGTCCCAAGTGAGCACCATCTAGGGGAGAGTGTGGAACAATAGTGGCACAACAGAAGCGCCGGGCCACGCCTCTGCTCTCCCCACTAAACTCACCTGCTCTTCATCTGTTTCTGCAGAAGTCATCCCAAAGNNNNCTCGGAGTCCGGTAAGAAATTGAATTTATTATAACTCCAATGTTTTCTCCTGTGATTCTCTGGCCCTCTTCTTCTCTCTGGAAATGTTTGCAATATTTATGATCATCAGTACATACAAAGTTGTTTTTTTTTTTTAAATTGTGTGTTAACACGAAAGGGAGACGTTTCATTTTTTGGAGCCTGAAAAGTCACCTCATAGGATCTGAATAATATTAATGAAGGCACCAAAAAAACTGGGAGAGGTGTTCATGGAAGATAAAGGATAAGTTGGGATGAGGCTGCCTTTGGTAAGAAGCTAAACTGTGGTGAAACCTTTATTATCTGAACTCTCTAGTCAAATCTGGTGTCCGGTTTTGAATGCCGACAGTGTCAGCGATAACAATTTCCTTTTTTTAACCTCTTAAAGTGCCTGCCATATGTGGAGGATAAAAACAGGAAATGATGTTTGCATTGTGTTTGGTTTGTTTTTTCAGGATATTTGTCTAAGTACATAAAGAAAACCATGTTAGTGCATTGTTGCCTTTAAAGAGCGACTGAACGTAACGTTGTTTGACACACTTGATTACACAAGGACTGGTTCAACTTGTGTTTGGTAGGTCATCTGTGGTTTGCGTTTGTTTCCACTCGAGGCACTCGGTCTGCAGCTACAATAATAAAGTTCTGCCTGTAAATGTAATACAGTTCAAATATGTACACTACAAATAGCTGGTAATGTAGTCACTTCCTACCAGCAAACATTTTCACTCTCCTCCATCCACCCTGGTTTCCTTTCGTGCGACAAGAGTTTGGGTTCTGAGTCACAGCGCTGATGGATTGTTTTGTCTTTGCAGGACCAGCCTTGCATTTCAGGAACCCCCCGCAGCTTGTCCAGCTGCAGGCGGGGCAAGCTGCACGTGTGACATGTTCCTTCAGCGGCAGCCCTCCCGTAGTCTCCTGTTGGATCAGGAATAAAGAACAGGTCTTGTTATCTTGAACTAGGCTTGAGAACATCTGTTTGGTTTTTTGCTTACTTTCCGCTTCCTCGTCTTCCATGATGATGCTTTTTATGCAGATTGTTGATGGTCCGGAATTGTGGGTAGAAACCACAGACCTGAGCAGCACATTGGTGATAGCAGAGGTGACGGCGCAGCACGCAGGTCGCTACACGATAGTAGTGAGAGATCGCAGGAGCTCCGCACAGCACACACTTACTCTGTCTGTGATAGGTGAGACCAATTTGCAGGACTATTCAAAGTAAAGCTGCAGTTCTTTGAACCACTGCTCCACCCTAATCCCAACAGAAAGACCCCAACCTCCGGCCTCCTGTCCTGTCATCTCCCTGGTTTCGGCCACGAGCCTCGCGCTGTCCTGGTCCGGGCCCTGTTATGATGGTGGCAGTGCCGTTCTGGGCTACGTGGTGGAGATAAAGAACCCAGGAGGAGCTGATTCTGCAGACTGGAGGAAGCTGACCGATCAGTGTACGAGCACCTCCTACATAGTGACCGAGCTGCAAGCTCACCAGGAGTACTGTTTCCGAGTGAGTGCCTACAACGCGGTGGGAATAAGCCAGCCGGGACCAGTTTCACCGCTGGTTAGGATGGAGCAGAAAGGTGAGACGATGGGGACGAGAACACAGAAGCGAATCGCTCATAATGAGGCTTTTGTCACAGCTATTGTGTCTTTATTTGTAGATTTAGACAAACCAGAGAAAGAGGAGGACCCTCAAAACTTCACCTTTGTCACCATTGACTCCGCCCACAAAGTCAGCGACCACTATATTTTACAGGAAAAACTGGGAATGTGAGTATCGCCCGGAAAAGGTCCCTATTTGCAGAAAGCAGACCAGATGTATATGTAGTTTTTTTAAAAAAAAGATAGACTTTCTCTCATTACTGTAGGTAAGGAGCAAATTCCCAGTAGAGGGGATTAAAATTCGTGCCTGCGGTGACATTTGCTCAAGTCGAGTAAATAACAAATAACTTCTCTGTTCGTCAGGGGAAAGTTTGGCCAGGTATTCAAGTTAATCCACAAGGAAACAGGGCATGTGTGTGCTGGTAAGTTTTACAAAGGTCGACGATCCAAAGAGAGAGAGGCTGCCCGTAACGAGATAGAGCTGATGAACTACCTCCACCACCCAAAACTGGTTCAGTGCCTGGCCGCCTATGATCAGAAACCAGAAATGGTCATGGTTATGGAATTGTGAGTGTCATTCCGAAAGCTTCAATCTGTCAGACGTTTAAAGAGAAGCAGTATAATAACCAGTCGCTATGGTTACTCTGGCTGCAGTATTGCAGGCGGAGAGCTATTTGAGCGCATTGTGGATGACAACTTTGAGCACACCGAGCCTGCAAGTGTGAACTACATGCAGCAGATCCTAGAGGGTGTCGCCTTCATGCACCAGCAGAACATTGTGCATCTGGACCTTAAACCTGAAAACATCGTGTGTGTTGACACGACCGGCACCTCTATTAAGATCATTGATTTCGGATTAGCAAGCAGACTAGGTAGGTGGAATAAAGCACCCAGAAATGAATATTTATTTATCATTCCACTGCAGCGGTGCATTAAATGCACATTATGTTTTACAGATAACACCACGCCTCTTAAGGTGATGCAAGGCACTCCAGAGTTTGTTGCACCAGAGGTGATTAACTATGAGCCTGTGTGTGCAGCCACTGATATGTGGAGCATCGGGGTCATCTGTTACATCTTGTAAGTGAAGTCCATCTATCCCGTTCATGCGTTTTCTAATGCTTTCCCCTAACAGGGTCGCAGGGGGTGGAAGCTTTTCACAACTACCCCTCAGGCAAGAGGTTACACCCTAAACAAGTCGTCAACTCAATGCAGAAAATACAGAGACAACCAAAACTCACATTCACACTCACCCAAGTCAAATTACAATATCTGATATGAAGTCTTTTTAACATCATAGAAATGCATTGTGCACGGGGAGTATTTTTTATGCAGTGTTTTCCATTTGCTGTGGTATTTTACGTTAAAAAGTCGCGTCGGTCTTAAACTGACCTTTACTGCCACCTAGTGGTGCGCGCACACATGGCATCGTATTGAAGGCGTCGTCTTCCTCTCTAGACTCAGCGGTGAGTCTCCCTTCCAGGGCGACAATGATGTAGAAACTCTGGCCTTGGTCACTGCCGCACAGTGGGAGTTTGATGAGGAAAGCTTTGAGGAGATCACGCAGGAGGCCAAAGATTTCATCAGTTCCTTGGTTATCAAAGAGACAAGGTAATTTTACCCATTTACCCAACGACGTCGTCCTTTCGTACCCAGCCGTGTGTCAGCAAACTGTTTGGTTCCCAGGAAGAGAATGACCTGTAAACAGGCCCTGGCTCATCCTTGGATGGCAGCGTTTGACTCTGGAAAGTTGGAGACCAAAAATCTGTCAAAGGAGAAGATGAAGAAGTTTCTGGCTCGGCAAAAGTGGAAGGTGACACCTCGGGATACTGTTTTAATATTCTGTTTAAGGAACTAGGATTTTTTTTTCCTGATTTTTCATTTATTTATTTTTGTCAAATAGAAAGCCGGCAAGGCTTTGTTGGCCCTGAAAAGAATGGCTCTGCTGTCTAAAAGTGAAAGCACCGCATCTCCTACCAGCTCTGGAGAAGGTAAAACGAGTTCATCTGGCTTTGTAGACTCTTCTTTACACCACAAGTTAACCTGGAAATGTAAAAGAGTTCACAAACTGTCAGCTACATGCTACTTTTCCCCCTCAGAATCACCTTTTAGTCCAGAAGCAGCGCATGCTCTCCAGACCCTGGAGCACAAGATGCAGGGGGCACCCCACTTCACCCAGAGCCTGCAGGACCAGACCGTGACCTCAGGATCCAGCGTACGTCTGTCCTGTCACCTCACGGGTACGCCGATTCACGAGATTTGGATGATTTGAAATGAAAACCACGAACAGAAGAAGATTTGCGTGATTTGATCTGCTCTGGCAGGATACCCGGACCCGGAGGTGGTGTGGCTGCGCGGAAAAGAGCCGGTGGCAGAATCGGCCTCGGTTCAGATCGAGTACGTGGAAGACGGCCGCTGTACCCTGGTGATCGCCAAAGTCGGGCCGGGCGACGGTGGCGTTTACACGTGTAGAGCCACCAACAGTCACGGGGAGACGTTCTGCTCAGCTAACCTCACGGTTGAGGAGTGAAGTCACCAAAATGTTACTTCATTCGAAGCAGAAATGCATGTATTAAACATTTAACCTTTATTTTATACTGTCGGCATACATTCTTTAGCTCCAGAAAACACAGATTAAACAAGTTTTTAAACTGAGCTAGAGTTAGGTAGTGAACAGGAGGAAACCGCTGAAGGTGTTGTAGCCCATGCCATCGTCGTAGACCAGCCTGTTTGCCTGGAGCTGCACGTAGACCTGGTCGCCCACCTCCAGGGCGACGACCACGGCGTTGCTCCCCATGTCGTTAATATCAGGGCCTGCGGTGTCCCACACCGACGTCAGAAGTTCACCGTTCTTCTTCAAGCATACAACTGAGTTGGCAGTGGGGCTCAGGTTGTTGAACATCGAGAAGCGGAAGAAGTACATTCCTTTGACCATTGCTGTGAAAATGCCTGTCAAAAAAAGGAGCGTTTACCGCCATTAGCGCTCGCGCCGCTGCACTTGTCTCCGGAGGATACTCAACCTGTCGAAGGGTTGTAGCAGCTGCCGGCATTGGAGAAGACTTTCTTATATGCCAGTGGGGTAGCTGTTGTGAAAGGTCCTGTGTTTCCAGACCCAGATTCTCTCAGGGTGGCAGAAAAGGCCACCTGAGGAGCACCTAAAGGTCACAAGGTCATAAAAATATACATAAAAAGGGCACTTCCTGCAAATGCTACGTTCGCTCTTACCTCTTATGATGCTCTGCAGCTCCAGGACGCGTTTCTCTGTGCTTTGCAACGTATCCTCCAAGACTGCTATTTTCTCCGCCATGTTTGTGAGTTTCTCCTCCATTGCTCCGAATTTGTGAAGCAAATTGAGAGAGGCACAGCAGCCGAGCAGTCCCGGGCACGAGTCCACCTTTCCGTCATTTTCAACAACTTCCGCAGCACAAAGACAACAGAACACAAGAGAGACCACGATCTTCTTCATCGTGTTTTTAAAATACCACCTTCTCTCTGGCCTTCTCCTTTATTTGTATATCTGGTGTTGTGCAAGACCGGAAAAAACAAGACACTCCTCTTTTTACACTCCATTTCCAATGGAATCTCCCGTTCGACTGGTTTAGTCCAAGGACACTGGCTGACCAGTGCGGTCTGGAGGACAAATAATGATTTTTTTTTTTCATTTTACGCAGATACAAATAACATATTTTGACATAATAAAGATTCTTCACAGTAAAACAGGAAGGGAGTGCAGAAAGAAAGACCACAAAAAGGACAAGAAGGAGAGGTAAGGGCCAGCTGGCAAAGGACAGGCAAGTCTCTGATATAGGTTTTTAATTACACTCAAAAACATTTTTTTAAACTGCTGTACAATGACAGAATCTTCAGATGGTCCCAAATGGTCTAAATATTTACACTGTTTGACAATATTGTTAATTTCTTAAAAATACTGTTTATTTCTAAACTTGATATAAATATGGAAATGAAGGTGAATAAATTAATGTTTAATAAGTGAGGTCTTTATAAAATACCAGCAAGTCCAAAGAGAACCTTGCCCACAACAGTGCTCTAAACGTCCAAGAGGATCCAAGGTCAAAGGTCGGGGAATCACCCTGCCGAGGCTGCCCCCTGCTGGCGCTTGTAGAGCACTGCCGCCCTCGACTCAAAGGCGCCGATCATCTGTTTGACCACTTCATCGAAAAACAGGCTGGTCAGCTGACAGTGCAGCAGGGATTTGAACTCAAAGGACACCTGCGGAAGACACGAGTCAGAGGAGAAGTCAAAATTCATGAAATTAATTCTTGAGATTAAATTCCCGGTAGTCTAAATGTAGATGTCACTCCGCTCTCCCAACAGATCATCTGCATTTGGCTACATTTTTCAGAGGATGCTAACCGACGTGCGCTTCAGTTTGTACACGTACGTAGAAGTGGACTTTGCAGGAGGGTTGCAGGTCGCCGGCACCAGCAGAAAACCGCCATATTGTCTCCATCTGACGGAACAGGGGTCCGTTGGTGCACACGGCCTGTTTCAAAAACCAGACGGTTGGATTACGCCCATGACCCAGGCAGGAGCGGCCAGACTCCTCGACCATCTTCCGCAGACTCACCCTGACTTTGTGGTTGGGGACAAGGCTGACCTCGGAGGTGTAGCGCTCCACAATGGGAGGGAAGCCAATTTCAAGGTCCGCCTGGAAGTCGCCGCCTTGTCTTTTGATGACTCGAGACTTTGTGCACCAGGGAACAAACTGCTGGTACTGGTCCACGTTGGCCACCACGCTGTAGAGCTGCTCTGGCGTGTACCTGCGCGGAGCAAACGCCCCCATCAACAGGTGCCAAAGGCCCCGGAGCAAGGTTTCACCCCCTCCCCAACCTTCTTGACATTTCTATCTCTCAACATCGGATCTATTTCAACGGAAACCCAGGTTTTTAGGTTATACTCACGCCAACGTCCTGCACTCGGTGTATTCCATCTTCCGGGCACTCACGGGGGCAACCAGGTTGATGAAGGTGCGTCTGGGGTTGCCGACGGGGTAGAAGTGGTCAGGCCTTCCTGTTTCCAGGACTCTCTTGGAGCTCAAGTGTCTGTGGAATGGAATTTGTCCTGAATATTCAATAAGAGCCAAGGAATTTGTTTGTTTTACCCACTCGTTAAGTTTACTCGATGTTATATTTGTTATTTTAGCGTTTGTTTTTTAAGGTGTAAATTGTTTGAACATACAGGACTCAGTTAGGGTGATTTTAGAATCACTTTTTCTGCACAAAGAAAACTTGCTGACCATTAACCACAAGGGGGCAAAGACTCCGGCGATTTTAAGGTCTCTTTTCTGCTCTCGGACCGGTTTTGACGGTAATTTCGCCGGTTCGCTTCTAATACGTTCACCACACGCACAGATGCCAGTTGGACTAAACGAAAGCAACACAATCTTCCAGCCCTGAAGGCCGAAGGACCCTTCGGCCGAGCCATTCGATCTGCTGGACACTCACTCATTAAAGAAATTGCGGCGCTCACCTGATGCTCGTTCTTTTTGCGCTTCCGCGCAAAAACCTGAGAGGATGTGTTTCCAACAACACCTTCAAGATGAAAGGAGTCGTTTTTTTGGTCATACTACGGTAAAAGAAGGATTTTCGACGGCGAAACTCGACCGGAATCACAGACGGGGTGCCGGGGTCCCTGATGGAAATGACGCTGCGTAATGGCGCAGTGGGAGGCGCAGAGAGAGCTGGCCAATCACAGAGCTCCGGCTCCAGAGGTTTAAACTTAACCTGTAATCATTTAAAAACCACAATAATAATCAAGTATGTTGCCACGTGTTGCACCAGAAATAATAACCACCCTTTAATTTACATTTTAGTTTCGGAAAATGTGCAATCTATTCTGGAGAGAAGATGCAAAAATTGAAGATTTGATTCAGGACCTTCAGAGCTTTAAAAGTGTTTAAATCCAGTCCTGTCTTTAGGTTATTCTAATGTGACCTTAAAGACAATATTTTAACAGTTGTTATACAGTTGTCCATCAGCACAATTTAAAATTAATCTTAGATCATTTAGACGAGACAAAAGGAAAAAAATAGATTAAAAAGAATTGAACAAAACAAAACTGACAATTCCATTGAAAAGCCATGTCCATAACACTGATGGGTTTGTCTTATTTGTGAGGAATGAGTATTGTCATTCCTGTAATTGAGAATCTTACGTGTTTGTCAAAGTCTAAACTGGATTCTGGGAAACTGAGCCGCATGGAGAACACAGAAAGCAAACACAGTGTGTGTGTGTGTGTGGGTGTGTGTGGGTAGCGTGTGTCACACCTGGACTTTGGTGCCTCAGGTAAATTGTCATCATCGATTATATGTTGAAACTCCATGAAAGAAACTGTATTCAAGCATCTCAGAACAGAAAGATTCCCAGAAACACAAAACAGAACTGTACCAAAGAAGTAACAATGACTCTGAATCAATGACAGGAGGCTTATTTGTCCTGGGTTTTATATTTTAGAGCTGGAAACAAGTGCATTTTGTCATCATTTGTCATCCAACACAGCCAGTTTTCTTCCAAAGTATCAGCAAACACCGTCTGGGAGACAGGAATAGAGAAATCTGCTGAATTACTCAAAGTGCGTGCAAAAAAAGAGGAGGATTTATTTTTCCTCTGTGGAGAAGATGACTTTGCTCATGGTCCTGATGTATCGCGAGCCGTCTGGTTCTGTGACCTTCAGGTTCGTGAGCGGGGCCATGACGTCGCTGGTGAAGTACCTGAAGGCAGGGTTGGGGGACCGGATGGCGTCCTGAAACACCTCCAAGGTAAAACACACAGCAAAAACACCGAGACTTATAGCATTTGTATGATGTTTTCTTGTAATTTGAGGTTATTGTAAATTCTTGACTTACAATTAGTTCTCAAAAACAGCTAATAATCAACATTTGATGTGTGATTGTGAAATTTTAACAAATTCACATGAAATGGGCTGAAGTGGGTGTGTGAAGGGTTGGAAAGTTCTGGCAGAAGGTCCCTCCTACATTGTTATCAGTAAACAAAAGCCAGAGAAGCAGTTCCGGCCCTCGCCGAGTACCTTCACAATGTCCTCAGTGTCCTGTGCCGAATTTTGGAAGACCGAATCGCAGTGCTGCAGGTATTTCTCATACAGCCGGAGTGTCTGTTGGTCCAGGTTCTGACACACGTCCTCCACTTCGGCCTTCTGCAAGTTGGCGAGGAAATCGGTGTTGACTGGGCCACACTCAATGAGAGACACACTGCAGGGAGAAGCAGCCAGTTAACAGCTTCTGCTCCCCACCACGGCAGGAAAATACTGTTTTTTTCCCAGTTTTTTAATGAAAAAAAACCTGACTGGATGTTGAAGTGTTGCAGCAGGATGGCCAAACTCTCACATGCTCCCTCTACCGCAAATTTGCTGGCACAATACACCTCGTTAAAGGGAAGCCCTGCACGAGACCACGGTGTTTTGGCAATTTCAAGCATGACAGCAACATTTATTCTTTCAATCCAAGCATGACCAGAAGTGCTGGCTCAGCCTCAAACGCTCCTTTATCTCACCGTGAAGCCCGCCGGTGCTGCCGGTGACCAAAATGTGACCTTTGCCCCGAGCCTTCATGTCCGGCAAGAAAGCTTGGATCGTCTGGAGGGTACCCAGGAGATTGACCTCCAGGACTTCCCTCATCGTCTCCAGAGACTGCACCTCCAAGGGTCCCATCAAACCCACACCAGCGTTGCACACTGAAGAGCACACACAACAATGACGTTCACACCCAGGCTGCACTTTTCCTCAGGAGTGACCGATCGTACCCAGAACGTCTATTCGCTTCTCCACAATCCTCGCCGTCGCCTCGAGGATGGACTGCTGGCTGGTCACGTCCATTTGGAGTATGTCCAAGGTGTCCTTGTGCAGCCCTTTCACACTTTCTAAAAGACGTTCCTTTTTGGACAGATTTCTCATCGTTGCATAAACTAGAAAGATCAAAACGCACGAGATAAAGATAACAATTCAAGAAAAAGTTCACTGGAGAAAAGTCTTCCCCTTCCCCTCCAACACAACAAATGGTCAGGCCTGGTTACCTTTAAAAGCTTTCTGGGGGTCGGAGGCCAACCGCACAGCCAAGCTGAGGCCGATTCCAGAGGAGCAGCCGGTGATCACCACCACCTTGGCATCCATGGTCCTCACTGATCCGCTGGAGAGGAGAGGAGCCGAAGGAAAGAGGCTTGGATTTCCCTTGTGTTGCCACACTTGACTGCAAGGCCAGTTAGGTGTAAACATCTCCCCAGTATCAGCCACCTGCAGGCCTCCCATTATTTTCACATACCATCGCCGTCGCGTATTTTCATTTTGTCTGTCGCTGACACGGGAATCTTTGCTGCCTCCACACTAACAAAAGCAAAGTTTAAGGCTGCGGGACGGCAGAACATCGTGTTTTAGTTCCAGGCTTGAAAACTTTTGATGTCTGATAAATAATTGTTATTTTTAAAAAGAAAAAACCTTGCGTTGGGTTCAGTGACCTGAGAACTTTTACATGACGCCATCTTGGTGTGTTTCACTAGGTGGCGCCAGAAACCACTGAGTCATTATTTATGACCTCTACTGTACATGTATATGCATCGTTTTCAGGATAAATATTTATATTAATGTTGTTGAGCAAAATGAAAACTCTTTGCATTTTACTTTTCTATGTTTTTATCTGCATCCACAGTTTTCTCTGCAGGTTTGCCTGCTGTTATTTATTGTACTTTGTGTAAACTTTAGCAACACTTTAAAGCTTGTTTGCTGCATTTATTTTCAGATCTTAAAAGTTAAATGAATAATGAATAAAATAGTTTCCATGCACAAATCATCCAGTATAGTTGCATGCTCCCTTTGTGGCATTTGTGCGACCCTGTGTTAAAGAACATGTGAATCTTGCTTTGAAAACGTAATTACTGTATCAGATATTTCTCTGATCTGATATTTGGATCACGTTTTATCTATTTGTGTCTATGAATGTATCCTGACACTCTTTGGCATGGCTGATTGCATCCAGTGTGGAAGCTTTCTGGTGCAACACGTGACAACACACTTGCCAGGAAATGCCAGAAGAAGGTCATGCGGACGTGTCTGGAAAAGCCTTAAACGCTCCAAAGACCAGATTTCCAGACGCTACTAAATAAGCAGCCCCGTGAGGATCTATCTCTGATAAAAAAAAACCAAAAAACCAAACCACGACCCCACGTGGACGGGAGTGTGTGCGTTTGTGGGGTTTGTTGCTTGAGGTGAATGCTGGAAAAAGCTAAGCAACTGCAAAGAAAGACAGAACGATGAAAGGAGGATCTACCGCTGCTTTAGCAGACGACAACCGCTCCCCAGTTCTTTAACGCACTCAGCTGTTGGAAGACAATCGGAGAGAGTCACGTTGTCCTGGGTCAGGGCAAACGCTGAAACAAGGGCATGAGTCAGGAACAAGATGAGATTCGTAAGAAGAGAAGGATGGCCCGTGTGAGAACAGGGAGGAGAAGCGATACAGCTGCAGGCCTGCCAGTGGAAATTGTGGTAAATAAAATGGCACATGGAGATAAACGAGGTTCCCATCTTACGTTTCCCAGAACTCCCCTTTATCAACTATCACAACTCGATAAATCGTTGCCATGGAGAAATGCTGGTTCCTCTATATGATAAAAGCACCATTTGGATTAAAATGCTGATGATTACTCGGTAAAGTGCTTTATAAATGAGTTTTTTCGCACATGAATGGTTGAAAATAGGAGAAATGTATAATCTGAGGAAGCCAGTAGTGTCTGGAGGCTGAAATAATTCCATCCGCTATGACCTCCCAAGTATTCGGCTCATAAACTGCAGACTGACAATAAACGTGGCTTCTCCTCTGCTCTGACAAACAGTCAGTTTATTTCGATAAATAAGGCCAGAAAGAGCCAGAGCTAGCCGTGTGGATTTTTAACAAGGTAAATCAAAATTAGTGCCGCTGCGCTTTACTGTTAAAACCATTACGGCTGAAATGAGAGAGAGTGTGTGGAAAGTATGAACGCTTTGGGACATGGAAGGGCATAATCAGCAAGTTTTATGGTTCCTGCTCTACAGAATAAAAGTTCCTAACATTAAAAATCACCATAACTATCGCAGATTAAATTATAGTGATTTATGAGTCAGTGCATTTAGCAGCATATCAATATTCCTAAAGGAAAGTGGGACATGACGCGGTGGAATGTATAATTAAGGAGAAACCTGCAGATCCTCGCAGGTTTTCGTGTGTAAGAGGAACAGAGAGAAGCAAACATCTAGTTCACCTCGAGCGCTGGAGCATCTGGGAGGAAACGAAAATGAAATGTCTGATGGGTCTGGCCCTTAGAAGTCAATCGAATCGTGTTCTAAACCCTGACATACGTTCTAATTTACATCCAGGGCCACTTGTTGGCCTGCTGGGGTGGAAACGTCAGCGCTGTCGCGAACAGCCGGGCCTGTGTCATGGGAACTGTCCTCTCATCCCTCAACGGACGGCCCAGAGCATTCCTTCTGTCTCTAACACTGGAGACATCCTGTTCCGACCATTCCCTTGGCCTTTGGACGCTTGCGTTGGCTCCGGGATCTGGCCAGACTGTTCATTTGGAGCACTGACACCCTGAAGCTGAGGGCATTCTTTTAGTTGCTGTCGTCAAGGTACACAAATATCCATCCGCGGAGAGTTGTACTTTCATTGATACTTCTGACGCGATAGCTGGTATCTACTTCTTTTCTTAGGAAAGACTTCTTGGCCATAAATGCAGACATGTTTTAGCGCTTCATTTCACACGGCACATTTTTCACGCTTGATAGCTTCCTGCTCCTCTCTCTCTCTTTCTCTCTCTCTCTCTCTCTCTCTCTCTCTCTCTCATGTCTGAATCATTTGAATATACTGGTCTTTTTGAATTCCAGAGACCCTGACGTGCTCCGGCCTCACCTGGTAACCGGCCTCTGTAAACACCCAAGTGTGGACACACTAAAGTTTGGTGTGTACACTGAATATACACACACATCTTGTAGTCATGCGTTAACCCAAGCAGCTATTTCCTGTGTTCTCATGTGCAAATGCTTACAAAACTCACTCCCTCCGGCTCACAAACGCATACAATTCACACAAAAGCAGCTTAACATGCTCTTTATTCCAGCTGTATTTAGATGTGAATAATAGGGCCTTGTTCGGTTTGCCTTGATGCTCGGCCATTATGACTGTTTGATTTTGTGTCCAGTTAGTCCTGGAAGTCCTGCCTATCTATTTGGCGACACAATGCTGTAACACCTTGGAACACATTACATCCGTGACTGGGGAGTAAAAGAATGCTGCCGTTTTGCCAGCTCAGGTACAACGTAACGGCTGTTTTTGGTTTCCAGGAGCCGACAGGCACCGGGACTTGAGATTCGGTACCTTGAAACTGTTTTAGATGTTTTCTGCACCGTTCCCAGAGCTGAAGGCCGGTCCTCTGCGGGTGTGTGAGAGAAAGAAATGTCGCCCGTCTCCATTTCCGTCATACCTGCTCGGATGTGTCATCGTTTACAGCGGCGTGCCCTTCGCATCGGGCACCTCCCGTAACAGCTTTCCTCTGCAAAAATAACACACCCAATAATTCTCACAGTCATCAGGAAAACATTCCCAGGCCTGGTTTCACCTTTGAAAAGACACCTTTTGAATTCCACCTGTCTGGTTTTCCCATCGCCTCCACCCAGGAAATCAACAAATCTTTGTAAAATGACGGCATAACGTGTTCGTTTTTATTTTTCTACATAAGCAGTCATTTATTTTTAAACCAGTCTCCCACACGAACTGAAGCTGTGAAACTTTCCCAGCAAACATCTGGGTCTTATCGCCTCCGAGCATCACTTCCTTGACCAAGGCCAGAAGGAGCATCTTTGTGACGTGTGCTACGGGCTTATCTAACATCTCCCTCCAGCTTTCTATCCTCTAGCCCTCAATCTTTCATCCTAATGAGAAATTCTCTCCCTTCTGCCTTCTAATAATGTCGGTTAATGTTGTCTTTAAAGGTCGTTAGGAAAGAGGTTAAAGGCGAGGGAACGTTTTGGCAGAGATAAACGGTAGTGACAGAGACATGGTGGAATTTCTCACAGACCGCTATCAAATTTGTCTCGCAGTTATGAAACAACAGAGTAAAGGTCAATAAAAGCCTCTGAGAAACATGTTGCACCGCACCATCAAGTTGAAATGCAGCAGCGTTAGCGAATGGCTCCTCGGATGCTCGGTTTTACATGTTTGCAGGCAATCTGTCATCCTAATTTTTATCTATAGACATTTTTGGCCTGTAAATTGTGTTTAGACAGAATTCCTTTATAAAAACAACTGATGTGTGAATAAAAGATAAGCTCGAATGTGTTATTTTGGTTGCATAATATTGTTTTATGGAAACATCCCACTGCAATAAATCATTGCAGGCGCCGCGGCCTAATATGGGCAAATTATTGAACTAGGAAAACCAGTTTTACTTAAATACTTACTACATTACTTAAATACTTACTACATTACTTAAATACTTACTACATTAAATCAGCGTCAACGGGTATTATGTCACCTTTCATTGTTGACAGCATATTTCAAGATTTTGAAACCACACCCTGGCCCCATTAGCTTCACCGTCTAAATACTTTGTAAGGATTTTAGAATTAGGACTACAATATTAAGAATTTAATGTTTTAAAACACTTGCGCTTGATAAATTACATTTAAAAGTGAGTCACCTACAAGGATCAGCTTATTTATAGAATAATTCTTGGCTCTTTCCTTCACCACAGAAAAGGATCTACAGAAATTCGATGTTAAATTAGGCAAAAAAGGACAATTTTGTGAGTTTTAAATGAAATTAAATCCATGAGTGTTTCCCCGGAGATCCCGCCAGATCACATGACCTGTTATGTTAGATCTCGCGGTGTATTTATCGTTGGCTTTCATGGAAACTTCCCTCCTTCCACGCGACGGACTCTTATTTATCATTTAACAAGGATGTGACACCAGATTCCTCCAGCCTGGACGTGCGTCAGCAGGGAGATTTCTGGAGCTCCGGCGTTTGGGTGCTGCATTCTTCTGGTCCCTGCGCATTACCATCGCAACACCCACCAGACAGCAGACGGTGTTGTTTCAGTCTGCCAGCTGGAGTGAGGCTGTGCTTAGGCTTGTAGTCCAGCGCTGGCAGAATTCAAATCCCCATTCCACGCCGATGACTCTCCAGCGGGCCCTCGGAAGAGGAGGAAGATGGACAAAGGCGCCATTCAATATCAGGCCTCACTTCCGCAAACAAATCACTCCAATGGATTGGGGTGATTGTGCGGGATGGGGGAAGCCGGATGGCGATAACTCATCCTTTCATTGTGGGGTACAAATTAGGTGACAGCCGGTCATGTGAGCGGGACAAGAGTAGCCTCCTCTGTCTGAATCTGATGGAATATTTCATATTCTTATTCAAGCTAGCAAAGTTGTGCAGGGAGCCTCTAAAAGCCCCTAAAACCCGAGTTTACCCTCACACGGTCGCCCTGTCAGTATTCAGCAACATGTCAATGTCGCATATGAGCAGAAATAGGTGCTCAGACATTTTAATAAACATTCCTGCGGAAGTGTTGTGGAAGCTTTTGGATTCACTGTTGCTGAATGAGAAGCAAGAGGCTGCTTGTAAAGATGGGAGCGTTAACGCAGGAGCCTGAGGAGACGTATAAAAAACAGGCTGTCGGCGCGAGCAGCAAGTCATAGCTGTGGGGTCCGGGAATACCGGGCCAGAGGATACACACAGACAGGCTGACACACACTCGCACTGTCTCCCTGGGAGGTCTTGAAGGAGCAAAAGGGCTGAAGAAAGTGAGAGCCGAATTCACCATGATGGCAGCACCGTTCAGAGATTCAGTCAGGCCAAAAATGAAATGATGTGGGAGTGAGAGCTAAACAGAAGCCGTCCCGGGCGCCACGGTTGCTACTCAACAGGGTTAAAGGAGCGATTGCAGCAGAACGAAAGGTCAACGATCTGGAGCCTCCGTCGGCTCGAGCTTCGCATTAGGAAGCAAAAATAAACGCAGCTGAGAAATCTGTTCCAAAACGGGCGGAACGTGGAGCCATTAAGACAGACAAGAAAACATCCTCGCTGCTTCCTTTCACCTCAGAATTTGAATTCTGTTTCTTTAACAACACTTTCATCCGTGCTTTCTTATAATCTTATGATGGTTAAACTCTTCAGACTCAAGCTGCTTCGTTTTTCCCGGCAGCTTTATTTGTCCCAGCCGTCGGGCTCCAACTGAGACAACACCGGTTGTTTTCGGAAACCAGTGGACACCGTCAGGAATCCGATGGCCGCCGCTGGTGCAGCACAGCCGGGATTTCCGATCTCCAACTTGGTGCCCGCTGAATCAAACCGCAAAAGCTGATCCAAACTTGCGGGACGGGCTTGCGCTGTATTAAAACAAGCAGGGTAAAACGAGATGGGACAAGTCCGCTGTCCAAAGAAAGACAGAGACGTGGATGTTGGACAGAGCAGATGTAGCCTGGAGACCGAAGTGGCAGCCGAGGAAGCTCCTTCTGTTTCTGCACGCCCGTCTGGGCCCCGGCTGCATCTGTTGCAGCCCACATCCTCGCAGCTTTCATTTCAGGGTGGCGGGTTTTTTTTTTTGGTTTTTTTTTTGCAGATTGTCACTGTTTTTTTCCGATGAAAATAAACACATTTCTCCATAATGCTTTTCATTTGCTAAAATCGTTAAGAAGACGGCGCGGATGTGCAGAATTGCGGTCATAAATATGTCTGCACTGCTGCACTCACCTGAGTGTGGCTTTGATCTGTCTCTCTGTCTCTTCTCTTTCCTGTTTTGCAGTTTCTCACCAAACCACAGCGCGATTGCCAAGTTGCCAAAAAAAAAGTGTTCTCCGTAGCAACAGCCGATTCTAGAAAATGAGTCAAGAATCCAAATTTCCGTGAATAATTTTGCAAGATTTCCCCCAATTCTGACATGAAATGTGCCATTTTTTTTTCATTTGGTTAATTTAAAACGTGTTTTCTCCTTTGCCCAGCTGTAGCAGTCAGCACCTACAATCCTACTAATATGCTGTTTGTTTAAAAAGAACTGAAACTGTATTTTTCTGCAGAAGGTGTGTGTCAAAGTGACTCTTTTTTTCCGTTGTTCAGGCTCTGAGTTGATGATGATTAGAAGCAAAATCAGCCACACAAGCTGCCGCCGGGCTGATTAGCTAGTCGGCCTACCTGCTGACCTGGTTACACGCGGGGCAGTGAGATCTTTTATTTTCGTCCCTTCTACCAGAGGGATTAGGAATGTATCCTTTTATACTCCTCCAGCGTCAGTGTCAGACGTCATCCTGAAGTCTTGAGGTGAATCCACTCATCCTCCAGACTTGCCGTCTGTCCTCCACGCTCACCACAGTCGTTGATGTGGCCTGAAATCCACCCGGAGCAGAAAGAGACAAACTTGGGTGGCGAGTTAGGACCTAAATCAAGTCCAGATTTTGGCTGTTTTGATTTCCAACACCTTTCCCGGGTCAGACAAGACAGATTAGAGATCGCACTTGTGTGTGACCCCGACTGAGGTCGATTACGCCACTGAATGGACGATTTCTGGAGTAAATGAAAGCTTGACCACATGAGTTCAATTGCACTGCTGTTAATCTTCGCTAACCCTGTAAGTAGTAACACGCAGCCTATCTGCTTTTGGAAATTAGAGTCTGCTGTGAAGAGACAGGGGAGGCTCTCGTTCTAATTACAATTTGGACGGACAAAATGTGCAGTGGAGACTCGTAAGCGATAAAGGAACACAGGGATTCCACTGAAGTGAGATTACCGAGGAGCGTGGAATCAGTCATTATGTGGAATCTGCTCCCCGCACAAACAATTGTTTAAAAGAAAACACAAACTAATCATTAACACAGCTGGCAATTACGGTGTGTTCAAATTAACAACCCGTCTCAAGAAAAGACTTTTCATCTTAAAAAAACTTCTAGTTTGAGTGAGAATCACAGGGGCTGCGGATGCTACGCGAGAGATTTTTACCATAGCAACAGGTTCTTCCAGGAGGAAAAACGGAAAGAAAATGGAATTTAAAAGCATAGTTTTACAAAGTATGACTAGAGAAAGACTAATATGCTGGGAGGGTCCTGCTCACACAGCCTCCATCCTCCCCCACAGACCTGTAGGCAGCAGAAAAGCAAATAAGAGCTCCTTCTTCATCTGCCTCTGGAATAAAAACACTCTTCAAGTCTCTAGATTGCCTTTGTTTGGCTGAAACCTTGTTTTGGATGTGCAAATCCACTCTGGGCCCCGCATGAAACCCACACAACTTCACAACGAAGGCGGGCTGCCTGGGGGTGTGTATTCTGTGTTCAACGCTGAGTAGATCACATCAGAAACCTCAGTGTATGTAAAACCGGTTCTGGCGCTCATTAAACCGCAATTAAATGGGGAAAAACACTCTCAAAAGGCATTAACTTGTGAACGTTTGTGTCAAATAAAGTGCTTCTCCTGAGCCTTATACTTGGCTGCATCACGATAGTGACACGTTACCGTAGCGATGACTACGATGGGATGTGTTTTCTGTCCTCACAAGGCCTGTTTGTGGGAGCAGCCTGGAGGGTTTGCGTTCCTCAGGTCACGGTTGAACTTCTCATATTTATGTCAGTCACACAGGGGGCCCAGGGACCGGTCTCAGGGGCCACGGCCAGCTCCCGCTCCAGGGTGGCTCCTCCGATGGAGCCAAAGAAGGCCAGGGATCCAGAAAGGACTCGCGTCCTTACTATTTTCTATTCTCTTTGTCTGTTTTTCCGTTGGATCAGTTTCCTAACAAAAACCCTGCGTCCATCCTGAACCACGGGGAGTGAAACTGGCCCGGTGGCCCTCATAAAGTCATAAAAACCAGCCCTGTTCCTGCTAATGTGCGATGACTGAAAAACAAACAGTGTCATAACACTTGGAGAGATTGGACAGTAACATCGGACGCCTCACGCTGATGGCATGCGCAGCCGTGGCTCTAATGGCATGCTTTGAATTCTTCCTTTTTACCAGCCCAAAGGTTCCACAGGCAGTGGCAGGGCTCTCACGCACGCGGAGCGGGAGCTCTCACAGCCCAAGGTCAGAATTACCCTCATGGCCGCGTCTCACTCTCACCTGCAGCACACCCAGGAAATTAAAAGAATAAAGTATAGCAGGGTTAGATGTCACAAAGCATGTTGGATGCTCTTTTAGGACGGAGCGCAGAGGCAAGCGGCCGTTTGTGGGTTTCTGTGGAGGTGTGTGAAAACAGGCAGAACGTTTCGTCTCTGTCGTCCACCTGGTGAGATGAACCCCAACGTTCTCCGTGCGCCACCGTTTCCACTCAGAGCGCCGCTTCAGGCTGATTTGCGCCATGGCCGTCCTCCTCGGCGCGTTGATTGGCTTCCATTTCCGAGCGTCAGCGCGCGGGGTTGGCCCGGGAGAGACGTTTATTGCCAGGAATGTGTAGTAGCAATCCGAACTAATTTACCGCTCTGGCTGAGAGACAAACACACACACACACACACACACACACACACCGCAGGGGGGCACATCCTGGTTGGCTGGATTATCGTGCCGTAGTCTGATACAACAGCTGGTCGCCTTAAACCCTCCAAGATCTCCGAGCATGCGACGTTTGACTTGAGAGGATCAGGAATCTGTCTCTTCTGATGCGCTCGAAGATCGTCTGACTCGGAGCGTCGGCACCAATGCCAGATTCAGCAGCAATGAGCAAGAACGGCATCGTGACCAAGATCAACTCGAGGATAAGAACCGAGCCGTTCGGCGCCTATTACGAGCTGGTCGGCAGAGAACTCGGCAGGTGAGTCCGTTCGCGTCTCACGGACGGAAAAACGAGCAACTCTTCTCAGAATGGATGGAATTTACAAAAACATGTCGATAATCTGGCGTAAATCTGGTAATCACATCAGATCTTCCCCCCCCCCTCCGTGCACGTGTGGGCGGTAAGCCGGTTGATTGAACGTTATTAATCCTGCGTTCCAGTGCGCGGATGGGGGCGCGCCGCGCCGCGCGTAGCGCTAAGGCGCTTTGCGCGTCTTGGGTAAAGTTTTAGGAGTAAAGATTATGTCGGCGTGGAACGAAAATGTAAAGTAGAACGTTCTGTTCATGCGAGGTGGATCAGTTGTTCTGTAGAAGAAATATGAAATGTAACACCCTGATGGAAAGATGGACAAATGAGCCGCGCGTTAGCGTATGTGGACATCTACTGTTGTCCTTCTGGGTGTTTTTTCTCTCTCTCTCTCACTTGAAGCCGTTTGATTAGTTCACCTGTTGCATTCAGCTGGTTAGAGATGAGTCGCAGAGCCTAATTTAGGCTTTAACACCCGCTGGTTCCTCTTCCTCACAGCTCAGCTGTGCGTCATCGTCAATTCCTGTCAACGAGATCAGAGGAGAACAATTAAAATGAAACAGAAATGTGGATTGATTTGAAAACTTTGAGCTCTTCAAGTCTATTGTCAACAGCCCCCCCCCCCCCCCCTCTTTAGGCTGTGCAGGAAAAGGAACTGATGCTGAGTGTCTGTAAAACAAGCAAATGAAGTGTGAAAGTGTCGTTTCTCCTTAAGCTTCGTGCGTCAGTGGAG
Organism: Tetraodon nigroviridis; assembly: GCA_000180735.1. NCBI lineage: Eukaryota > Metazoa > Chordata > Actinopteri > Tetraodontiformes > Tetraodontidae > Tetraodon > Tetraodon nigroviridis. The sequence goes on from CAAE01014700.1 coordinate 321,385, forward strand.
ATAAAACCGAGTTCTCCATCAGGGTATTAGGACTCTTTAATGCACTGTGACAGTTTGATCAAAAGTCTGCTAATGAGACCTCTAATATTTGTATGTATGGATTCTATAGAGTGCAAAATGATGTGCAAAGGCACCGTGCTCATATGTGTGGCCATGTGGTATTCTGTGTGACTGCCTATATAGGCTGGGATCTTTATCGACCTTTGGCCCGGTGCCGTTCTGCCAGAAACGACCCCCCGTTGTTCCTTTCTGAGGCTTTTGGTCTTTGAGCGAACTGCTCTGAACTTGGCTGATTAGGGATGAAAAGGACTGAAGGATTTTGCCTTTTCACCAGAAATAATGAGCCTTCTAAGAGACTGGGAAAAGGCCAAAGACAAGAAGCTGTCAACGGGGGAGCTAAAGTTGCGGCCAAAACACCGCGGCGCTGTTGGACCCATAGAGGGGTTCTATAACCATAGCAACAACCGCTTAAAGCATTAACGAGTCGGCCGTTCTCATAAGCTTCTGCAGGTTTTTATCGTCTAGCTCAATAAAACGTAGGATCCATTCAGACTGAACCCCCAGCGAGCTGCCCCAGGCCCGTGCCGGGTGGGTGGTCCGGCTCTGGGTGAGGCGGGTTAGTTAACTGGTCAGCTATTGTTGAAGGTGAAGCCTTGTCCTCGCCGCTGTCAGCTGCAAAGAAAAGAGGTGAACGAGTTCCCATTATCAGTAGGGGGCGAGAAGAACATGATGATTGTTTGCTCGAGATCAGACATCCGAGCTGACTTCAAACCATCCAGCACAGTGTCGGCTCCCGGCCGTTACGCCTCCTTATCTCACCACTGTCAGACCCTTTTGACAGTTTCAGAGGGATTCAAAAGGGAGGGAATCATCTGAGCTCACATTGGTCAGGAGCAGTCAGGCTGCAGTTTTTGAAACGTCACCTCCGTCTTATCTCTGGACCGTTTTTATCCTTCTGTACCGGGCTTGCGCGTCTTGGCGAAGCTGGTATGGATTTTTCAAACGTCTTTCCCTGTAATCTAGGTTACGGCTTTTAGCAATTTAACTGTCACGAGTTTGTCCAGTAAATTTAGCCTTTTCATTTTCAGCAGTTTAAGTATAAACCAGTGGTCCAGTTGGCTACTGGGATACCGGACAGAACAATCTCTCCCCAAACAGACCACTATGAATATTTTAAAAGCAACTAATGTGGTTGAGATTCTTTTCGCTCATTTTCTTCTTCTTCCTCCCCGTTTGTGTTCCCCAGGGGTAAATTTGCAGTGGTGAAAAAGTGTGTGGAGAAGGCAACGGGAAAGCAGTATGCTGCCAAGTTCCTGCGGAAGCGGCGGAAGGGAACGGACTGTCGAATGGACGTCCTGAATGAGATCGCCGTGCTGGAGTTGGCCAAGGCGAACCCTTATGTGGTGGACCTGCACGAGGTCTACGAAACCAGCACTGAACTCATCCTTGTTCTGGAGTGGTAAGCTGATGCTGCGTGCGCGAGAGTGTGTGTGTGTGTGTGTGTGTGTGTGTGTGTGTGTGTGTAGACTCCTCAATAGGAGGAATAGATCTTTTCTTACAATAGATCTAGTTGTCTTTCATCTTTAATGGATTTTTTTGATTCACGTCAGCAAAACTTCAATGAAATTTGAGTGAACTTCAAGATGAACTCATCAAGCGTCTCTTTCAATTCTCTCTTCCTTTTATGGAAGTTGTCTGCCTCTGGGGTTTAGTTTCACCAACACCTCTTCCTAGTGAGAGAAATGGCTACTGAGAAGTGATGCTTTAAACGCCAGTGTTGCAGAGCTGTGACCACGCTCGCTGAAATGCCATTTCCAGGCAACAAAGGTTGGACACATCTTCCTGAGAACCTGTCTTTGAGTTTTGGAGACGATGCGTTGTCTTTCAAACATGCAGGTGCAGGCCGGGTTGCGCTGAGTCAGCGATGCGGCAAAGCCGTGTCTGGCTTCGCTCTGGTGCGGTTAGACGTTAAATGACACGATGCATATCTGGGGAAAAGAAAAAAAATGCAGCCGTTCTGGTTGCAGCTTGTATTTAGAATGTGGAAACCCCAGATACGTTATTAATCAGCTGAAACTGGGGGAGATCATATCGACAGGCTAACCTTGAACTCTGCTCCTAGGAACCTGTTTCTGAACTGCTCGTTCCTCAGGCAGGACGCCCTCGCTTAGACATTCCCATTCCAGACATGGAATGCATCCCCAGAACAAAGGCATCTCTGTAGGGGGGGGCCAGTGTTTGACCTCTGACTTAAGTGTGAAAAGGGAAGTAACACAATTCACCACTGCGTGCCAGCGGATAAAGTGCAGCATTTTAGTCTGCGGTGGTCCACCCTGCCAAATCCCAGACAGCCTCCACCTTGAGATGAATGCGGCCGTTAAAATGCTCCGTGTTCTCGTCCGTTTTTCAGTTGTTTTATGTTAAAGCTGCTGGAGCGGTGAAAAAAAAAAAAGCATCTTTTCACTTGTTTGACTTCAGCATAAGTGTGAAAAAACTGAAAACCATTTTCTCTTTCCTGTGGGTTTAAATATAAGAGGCAAGCAAGACGCAGAAAAGGTAGCACGCTGCGTCGCTGTGAACATGCACGCTCGCAGCCACAACCACATCCTTAGTAATGCCTGAGAAATGCAAACGATGAAGCTGAATTTGGATCATCGTTGACACGACAGCTCCGCCTTAAGTCAGCTCGCTGCTGACGTCTGTGCAGGATGCGCAGAGTCTGTGACCTTTGATTCTCTGCCTTTCTACATGGAAGCATCCGGAATAAACGACAGCAAAGAGAGGGACTGAAAAACCACCCCTGATCTTACGCTGCGGGTCCAGATAGCCTGTTTTGTGATTTAAAACCCATGAGGTTGCATGTGTGCCATATGTGGTGCAGCTTGAAGGTCGGCCGCTGATGGGAGCCAAGGGTTCTGCTGTATGGACCGGACTCCAGGCAGATCCCTCCCCGCAATCTCCAAAAATACAGGATGCTGTTTTCCCAGCTGGGGGGAGTAGTCCAACCTTTGCAGGCTTAACTGGGAGTTGAACCATGCCGCTTATGTAACCGCCGTGCCCGGGAGCGGGTCCGAAAGTTTTCCTCTCCGAGATTAAAAAAAAAAGCATGTGTCACAGGCAAATCCCTCACACATGGTTCCAGTTTAGACTAGAACTGTCCGCTTCAGGCACTGATCTCACTGATGGAACATCCAAAAAAAAAACCCACAGCGTCTCCACGCCACTTGAGGGACAGAATGAGGATGGAATGTGACAAAAAAAATGGGAGAAGTCCCCAGTTTGACTTGTTTCACTGCTAAATTCCCAGAGGTGACTAATCCTTCATGTGTTAGCTGCTCATGTGTGGTTGGAGGAGAAAATCACCGTCTCCGATCACCACACAGCCATGGTAACTTTGATTGAACTAGTGATTAATGGAGTGAATTCCTCTTCTCTCCTGACAGTGCTGCTGGGGGAGAAATCTTCAACCAGTGCGTTGCAGATAACGATGAGGCCTTTACAGAAAAAGATGTGATCCGGTTGGCCAAGCAGATCCTGACGGGGGTGGCTTTCCTGCATCGGAACAACGTGGTGCACCTGGATCTTAAGGTAAATACGAGGATCTCAGAGGATGCCCGATGAATCGACACGTGTGTAATAATTTCTCTAATCTTTCACCTCCAGCCCCAGAACATCCTGCTGACCAGCGCCAGTCCTTTGGGGGACATTCGTATTGTGGACTTCGGCTTGTCCCGACGCATGGACAAGATTACCGAGGTCAGGGAGATCCTGGGCACGCCTGAGTATGTGGGTGAGTCGGGCACCTCCTCCCTCACCCTCTGGGCTTCGTGCATCACGGCTAACGTGGGCCTTGTGCTTTGATTCCAGCACCGGAGATCCTGAGCTACGAACCCATTAGCACTGCTACAGACATGTGGTAAGTGCACAAAACACAAGGCCTTTGCAAACGACCTCCGGCGTCTTTCTGTCCCCCCCCCCCCAGGTGGTTCTCAGACCTGTAACCTTCTGCTTTTTCCTCCTCCGTCCTTCGCAGGAGCATCGGGGTCCTGATCTACGTGATGCTGACCGGCGAGTCCCCCTTCCTGGGCGATGACAAGCAGAAGACGTTTCTAAACATCTCTCAAGTCAACATAGACTACTCGCAGGACACGTTCGAGGGGATCTCCTCTCAGGCTGTTGACTTCATCAAGTCTTTACTTGTTAAAAACCCAAGGTGAGTCTGCTTGTGAGATAAAACGATTGTTTCGGTCAGATTTTGAAACCCAGACGTTTCCTGAAATGTAACTTTGGGCTGATTAGACAAAAGGAACGTGCGTCACACTGAGGCAGAAGTACATCTGCATATGTCTTAATGAGTCAATGTGGTAACAAGGTTTGCGTCACTTGAGCGAGAAGTCATTTCCTGCAACAAAACCATAAAGAAAGTCACCGTCTGGAGACAAAAGACTTTTGAGGGTTTGATAAAAACCGTCAGCGCTTCGAAAAAGCTGAACCGTTCCCTCGACCCCACAAAGATTCATAAAAAACTGAAAAAACAATTTTTAAAAAAGTGCTTTCACAAAAACATGGCTGCATATAAACACAGGAAAGACCGAGGGAATCAGAAAATCCAGGCAATCCAGGGGCTATGTAAACGCTTCAGGAATGTCCACTCATCCAGTGTTATTGTGTTTGTGTGGACAGGAAGAGAGCTACAGCAGAAGAAGGCCTCAACCACCCCTGGCTGAACTCCCACCCCCATCAGCATCCCAACCCGCACCTCCACTCGGTCAAAGCGTCGTCTCTGGACGAGCCCGAGACGAGCCAGTCGGAGTCTGAGCCCGAGAGCCCGGCTGGCTCCCCGGAGCTGGACCTGATTGGCTCGTACCTCCTGTACCCCGCTCAGGGGGAGTTAAAGACAGGCCGCCCCGCCTTCTCCTTCAGCGAGCCGCCCTTTGCCACGCGGCCTGAGATACAGCAGGAGCTGATGTGCTGAGGGAGCCTCCGCCGGCCCCGGAGAGGCTCCGTTACCCACCCCCACCCCAAGGTGCTGGCAGCCTAGTGGCCCTGATCCGACTCGAGGCCCTGCTTTGGGTCCTGCTGCGCTGGCTGCAGCGGCTCTGCTTCCTGTGCGTCTTTTTGACACTTCCGCGGGTTTTTACGCGCCAGTCTTTGCTGATCTATGATTGCTTGGAAGGAAAGCAGGAGAACGGACGAGGGAAAGATGCAGCGGCGGTCTGGAAAAGGACAGAAGAGAACGGAAATGGACTAAAGCTACCTTAGCTGTTCCACTCATGTATGCACGCGGCTCTTTTCCACACTCCATTAACCTTTCAAGTTGTTTTCGGAGGAGCGGCTGCCTTCTGCTTCCTCGGGACATCACGTGAATGAACGTGCGGTCTCGTCGAAGCCGCCGATGATGAGTCTGCAGAGCCAGACATACTTTGTCTGCTGAGCGTCTGCTGAACCCCGTCGGAGACGTATTTACTCGCCAAAAGAATCTAAGCACCTACGCCTATGCCACACACGGAACTATTCCACTCTTGTTTATGTTTATTTATTTGCGTTTGTATGAATTCCACTCAGAAAAACAACCACGTCGAGGCTACGTCAGGGTGGAAATAGTGTGACAATCGAAAGCACTTTTAATTTGTAAAAACCAAAGGCCCGCAGTTACCTGCTACAGCGTGCTGTTCTATATATTAAAGATTCTTTCTCCCATCACCGCTTTTATCTTGTGACTTTGTCTCATTTTTCGCCCAGCTCGTTTTAATGTTCCAGCTTTTCCTTATTTTTTTGTTTCTTTTTCTATTGCACAAGTTGCACTATTGGATTTTAATGGCCGAGTTCGTGCTCTCCGATAGTCCAGGAAAGGAAAAAGATTCTTGGAAAAAGAGAGCGCTTGAGAGAAAACAATCACGCTTTGGTTTCACAGTAACAACAGATTGTTACGAAGGGCCCAGAGCGTAAAGGAGGGGTCAGAGGTTTTTAACCATCGGATCAACGTTAACGCCATTAAACTGTCTTATTTTGTACATCGACTTATTGCTGTTTTCTTTTGAATGCTAGATTTCAAGTTTGCACTTTTTCTCCTGAACTCATTGTTTCAAAGAGTAAATGTTGGCGTGTGTGTGTGTGTTTCAAAGAAAAGCAAACATTTATACGCCTCCGTTTTGTATTAAATCTTGTTTTGTCGGTTTTGTTGTCACCTCTTTGCATCCTTATTTCCCTAATCAGCTTCATGTACCAACAAACGTGTGTCTTGGCTCTCCTTTCCAACCGAACCTTTACGAATTCAGAGTCAACACTTTCAATTTCAGCACTTGAAATTTGGAAAAAAAAACAATGCCAATGGTCCTCGCTGGGAATCAGACCTTCCACCAAAACAAAGATCACCCATGAATCCGACGTGCAGCATCTGTTTTTCCTTTCAGCCTGTCTATTTTAAGAAACACATGAAGAACATTAAAAAAACACAACCCTCCTTCAGTCCAGGCTTCCATAAATATCCAGCCGGCTCCTTGAGCTGGAAATGCCGGAATGTTGTGGAGAATCCTGCTTTCCCCTTCAGCAAAGGCTCCTTCCCCTCGTGCACACGCCTGCTTGTTTACTTGTGTCGGGTTGAGCAATGATCCTGCCTATCAATATCCCAGAGCCCTGCGTTAATGCGCTCTTCCTAATGGGCAGAGCGCCGCTGCAGCCGGTAAAGGAGCGCGGCCCTCTCGGGAGGGGGGGCCGGCTTCGGTGGCCCTCGGCCGGAACGACCACTTCCCCTATAGAAATCCCCGCTGCTGTCTGGAGCTGAGGAATGCCAGAAATGTTCCTAACTGGCCACTGTTCCCATTTCTGACCCTGTCTCCCGCCTCTTCCCCAGTAGCCTCGTCACAGGGGTTCGTTTTGTCGGTGGGAGCTGGAATTGTTTCCATACCGACCGCAGCACAAGCAGATACACTTGCTGGAGGGCTGCATTCCTGGAGTCAAGTCATTAATTAGTCTCCTTTTTTTTTGAACTTCCAACTTTCATTGACGGTTAACTTCTAGATTGGTAATCTGCGTGCCTGCTGGCTCTGATCCGGTTAGGACTGCGTCTCCTCGAGTTGTCCTGCTTTTTTTTTTTGTTGCCGTCTCTCTCAATACGACCGTCCCCAGATCTCTGCTGGGGCGCCACTTTTCTCAGAAGTTCCCCAAACGCCTTATATAACAATCACATTCCTTCAGGCTTATGTTCTTCATTAAATTGCAGTTGTGGGTTTGCAAGAGGAAAAATATACATGTAGGTGCAAATGGGACAAGTTTATCCTTCATTCTCAGCTATCCATCCGGCGCTTTCTTTCTAGAAACCCCATTCTTGGTCTGAGACTTGTTTGTTTTCATAAAGACAAGACTTCCCATGACAAATCAAAACCTACATGTGCTGATTTTCAACGTTGGAGCAGGCAGGAAATCTCTTTTACGAGCCGCAACATGTTTAGGAAAATCTATTTATCCTGCAGCTGGAAATGCTGAAAAAAAGAGAGAAGGAAGAAACCTGAACGTGATGCTCTGGCTCCGAGCATATGGAGGCCGTTCTGGCACACATCAAATTCCTAAAACCACACAATAGGCACACTCGGCTAAAAAAAGGACATTTGGATTTAAGAACAGGACAAGAGACCCAAACAAAACAAGACTCAATGTTGAAAAACAACAGAACTGCGGCCTGGACTCCTCCACCACCTCAGGCTTAGATGGCGCACATCTGCTTTTTACGCCTAAATTAAAAGCAAAAATGACTGTGTCCAGGGAAACGCTGCAGGGCTTTGACCTTTAACCTTCAGAGACAGACATAGTTCAGCAGTAAAAACAAACAAAAAGCGGTGAATGGCCAGACCGACAGCGCCACCAAGTGGACGCGCGGCGCATCGCACCCTGGCAGACCTCACCTTGATCACGGGTCATAAATATTTGGACTTTAACCTTAATTTTACCTACGACCCACGTCTACAACCATAAATATATTTCATTGCATTATAATATTTTACTGAAGGCCAAACAACTTTGACCTTTTAGAAACTGTTTCTGTAAATCTCCTTTTATCAGCTTCCTCCTAAACGGCTGTTCAAAGCTCACAGCTCAGGTCTGGGCTGCTGTTTGTCCATTTCATACTTGGAAAAAGAAAAAAAAATAACCAAGGCCCGTTCTTTTCATTTTATTTACCACAGAGGTGCACACGTTAAGGTGGTGTTGAGTAATGTCTAAAACAGATCACGTCTGCGCTAGGCCGTTCTTATTCTTCAGAAATGACTAAACCACATAATAATTTCAGGTTTGTGCACAAGACAGTCAATATACTTCAAACAGATGTGCTGATCCTGAAGTAAAAACTTACAAAGGACACACCTTCATCTGCATAAGCATCTCTCAACATCACCAGAAAATAATGAAGTGAGTGATTACAAGTGCAAAGGAGACAGGAAATATAAGAGACACTGCATAAATAATATAAATGTAAATAAAATGTACAACAAAACCTCACAATGACAAGACAAGTAATCATGTTATTTTGTATGGGAATGGTCAAAGTAATTTGAGGGGGTTTGAAGTTTAAAACAAAAGTTTGACTAATTCCAGATCTCTTTGAGCTTCATCACACGCAAAAATCACTATTCCAACGTCACAGCGACTCTCCACAGTGAAGTCACGTCACTCTTCAAATCTGCCATCCAGGATGCTTTCAAAAGTAAAGGGGAGAAACTTAAAGCCCTGGCCCGAATAAAACTTGTTTTGGAACTCCACCCTGTGTGCAAGAGGAGAAAGAGTGGAAGATATCAGTTTTAAAAAGAGGACAAGAGTAGCACAGCAGCCCGGAGACGGTGAGGCTGATGACCCTCGCGCTTCGGTCCACGGCCGCCCACCTGCACCTGCTCATGTCCGGCCCAGTCCAGGGCCTGAAACCTAAGCTCCCCTTCTGGAAAATGGCCAGGCTCTACTTTTAAAAGGTCATTGCTAAAATAACAAGGAGATGACCTTTTCACTGAGAAGCCACAAATACCCCCAGTTCCCTAGTCTGGAGCAGGGAAGGAAGGGACTGGGTCTTTTTAATTAGCTGAATTTTTTAGTCTACCAACCAAGGTCTCGTGCGCAAGCATGATTTTGAAGTTAAATATTTAGAATATATGAAGACATGCTATTAGACACAACACTTACCAGTGTAATCGGAGTGCGTGTAAGAAAGCTGACAAGCCTTCCATAATGAGAAGAATGGCAACTGTTAGAACTCCAAAGAAGGAAAAGACAATGGTGAGGAGAAAGAAGCCTCCAAAGCTTCTGGAGGAGAGGCCGACATGCATCACCATGGACCACAGCACCTCTGACAGCTCTGAGCAGCAGAAGGAGGAGAGGATTTCACTGCCACGATGCATCATTTTCCCTGTTGAAAGGGTTCACGAGGTGCGTATGGAGAGCGTGACTTACGAGCATGGGCGAGGCTCAGGGCCCAAAGCCTCAGGTAGGAAGCGGTGTTGGAGATGCAGCCGAGGCAGTACTCTATGGTGTGTATGGCCTGATGCACCGCCACGTCGGCAAAGTTAAACTGTGGACACGACCAAACCGTCAAATGGCGATCTTGCGTATAAAAATAAAGACCGTAATCGCCAGAAATTTTGGACGCTCTTCAGCATTAGAAAAGAACCCAAAACCAGAAGAGAAACCTACATGCGCCACTTTGACGGGTTTTTCTGTAAGCCCAAATAATGAGCTGCCCAGCTAAGGTAACATGCACGTCCCCTAAAACCTCAAAACCACCTAGCTCTCACCGCTCAAGCTGCAACCGTGAAATGAATCGAGCACAGTGAAACGCCTTACAGGAAGAGCTACAAGCAGCAAACAATGCTGGACACGGAACATGAGCACGAGCGAGACAAACCACCGGACATGCTAGACATGCAGGGGGTCGGAAGCAGTGGTTCCTGTCCTACCTCTTCCTCCTCATGGGCCTCGACAGCAGATGACAAAAGGCAAGGCTTGGTTATTGACAACACACAGTTTGACAAGAAAACACGAGTAAAGAGAACAGCAAGGGCAGAGATCAGTTAGCTTGCAGGGGGTGGGGAATAGACCAAGGTTATAATTGACAAGAAAACACTGACGTTTATGCTGGTCGGACCAAGAGTAGCCGACCACAAAAGACACTCACGGGCAGAGGAAATATCAGCTTTTACTTTCCTCTTTCAAACTGTGGTGAGGTTGACTGAATAATTCAAAGACGAGGGATGCACTCATCCGTGGGTTCCCTCGTGAACTGTCAGCCTGCCCTAATGACAACGGAAAGGTCCCGCTTACTTCAGTTTCCTCCTCAGAGTGCTGCGAGAGCTGGTCGTGCTGGATAATTTCAGCCTGATCCTCCGTGGGCCCATTGCCCACCCTGGTTCCTCCAAAGTTCTGTGTGCCCTATCAAAAGAAGGGTGGAGCGACAGCATGAGAAGAGATCGGCGGCTGTTGTTCAGAAATGCTCCTTTTGCCAGGTTTGTTTCATCTTACCAAGCGTTTCTGCCACAAATACTGCCTCCGCAGCACTAACGTTTTCACCACCAGCATACATGGAACACATGCCACGGCAAGTAACACCAAGAAGATTTGGAGGCCCTTCTGCACATTTAGGAGAAAAAGGAAAAAATATATACGTAATCAGCTTTTTGTAGCCACTTTTACTGTGAAAAGGTGGTTGTGTGTATGTTGGTGGGGCTTACTTGTCCCCTGTAGAGGGGTTTGTTAGTGGGGTCGTTATAGTTGAAGAGAAACATGTTTATAAATGCGATGAGGAGGCTGGGAGCATCCTTGGAGGTGTGCGCAGTGAACGAGACCCACTTATAAAAGATGAGAATGACCAGGTAGCCAAACAGGCTGGACATAAAAATGACCTCTGGGATGAACCCAAGGTAGATATTCAGCGGCTTTTTAAAGTACCTGCAACCACAATGTCACAAATCAGAACCAAGTGGCACAAGGAGAAATCAATGAGGAATGGAGACTCACAGGTGGTTGAAGAGACTGAGAGAGACACCAAAGAGCATGTGGATGACTCCCAGGATGATGGACATCTTCATCTTGAACGAGTTCAAGAAAGTCAGCTTGTTGATGGCAATGTTCCAAATCTGGAGGAGAAACGACCACGAGTTAGTACAATTCAGCAATATCCTCAGTTTCATCTAAATGTTCTATTGAGCAGAAAATAAAACGAGTTTGTTTCAAAGAAAGATATTTACCGGATCTATGCCAATGGGGTAAGGGCCCTTAAACACTCCATCAATTGCCGGGTCCAGCTGCAAAACTGGATTGTCTTCCAGTGTTTGAAACCTGGCCACGATGAGAAAAGCCTAATCAGAGTGATTCCAAAGCAGCACAGGCCACTGCACAGTGAGAAAAGGCGCTTACGTCCAGTTGCCTCCCACTTGAGAGTCAAACATGGGCCGTACGCTCCAGCCGGAGCCAAAAACGTTTAAGGACTTGGAGAAGCAGTCGTTGTAAATGATCCCAGTGTAGACCGAGAATATTCCCATCAGCAGGATGATGTAACGGCCGGCAAAGACCATGTTGAACATCTGGAAGGACAAGTGCGTCTGGGTGGGTGAAGGCGGCAAAGCATGTGCAGCTTCGCGTACGCGGCGTCAGCTACGGCAGCGGAGGGGGCGAGATGGTCGCCATGGATTCGTACCTCATTCTCACTCTTCTGGGCCATCAGTCTGCTCTCTCTTAGCACAAGGTAGAGAGCGGCGCAGGTCATAAGTGCCCCGTGGCCCATGTCACCAAACATAACCGCAAACAGAAAGGGGAAGGTGATGATGGTGTATGGGGCTGGAGACAAGCAGAGGGGAGGCAGGCATCCCATGAGAGGAGGGTGGCGTCACAAGGCACACACGACACCTCAACAGAAGAGCTGAAGAGCCAGCTCAGCTCTCACTGTCAGTCTCTGCCGCTACAGAAACCCAGAGCTAAGATGCTAAAAGATTCATCTTGATGCTACCGGTGGCCAGCAAAGCTTACCCGGGTTTATCTCACGGTAGGTGCCCATTCCGTAAGCGTCAACGATGTTCTGGAAGCCTGAGGTGAATTTGTTGGTCTTGTTATAGGTGGGAGGCGTCTGCTTGCTCTGCATCCTGTTTAGGATGGAAGGCACGGTGGAGCCGCTCCTCTCCTAATCAGGCAGCACAGAATACCATCGCATATCAGACCTAGTTCAGTGGTACCATGTAGTAAAATGATCATTTACGGTTGAATGAAAACTAAAAGAGGACAAGCTGCAGGTTAAAATGAGGATAACACAGCCCCGTGCTTTGGGCCACCCTTGTTTAGTCATGGCAATGTTTGTTATCACGGCCTTCCTTCCTCTTTTGATTCGGGGTCAGAGTAACATTGACACTGACTTTTTTTTAAAATTCCATGTTCAGATAGAGTTCTGGTTACTGTTGAGTGTTTCTCACTAAACGCAAACCAGACTTGAGAGCTTTCATACAGACACGCACTTACAGCAGTCAGCCAACACTAAAATGACTTTGTACAACGTTTTAACCACTTGTAACGTGTGACCACAAAGGGAACTTGGACCTTGTTGATTTCAAAATGTTTCTGCCACATTCATTACACAACTGGCAGCAGCCAGTTCCTCATAAATGATGACTGAAGCTGATAAACAGACCGGAGGAAGCGCTGGTTTGCGCTGGCTGGCAGAGGCAGTTACTCACCGTGCCCCTACGCAGAGCGAACTGGATGGAGTCCAGGTCGGAGACGGGGCACCACACCTCTGCGATCAGACACTTCTGCGTCACGTCGATGTTGCACAGGTTCAGAGTGTGGTAGATGGCCTTCATCTTTCTCACTTTGATGAACCACACTCTGACGGTCTTGGCTGCAGCCTGCAGGACCCTCTGCCTGTGGTCCTCAGTCTGGTTAAGTACCTTTGGGGACAAACAGAAGCGAGGGTTACCTCAGGAGATCTGGTTACCATCTCGGACGAAACACTGACTTTTACCTAAATTTGCAGACGTTAAGGATATAAAAACATGAAAACTAAAAAAAGACAGGGCAATCACCTGGAGACATGCGTCTATCTACAGGTTTAATCACTCATGTGTTCCAAACAGATGGAAAATTCCCTTGACCATCTATGTAGTTTGCTAAATTCGGTCTTATATCTACGTTATATTAAGAGACGATTATCCTTTAATATCCAGTATCCGCTGACTACAAAGCACATGACAAAGACATGAACAGCTCCTGTTTGCCCAGCGTGAGAAGCAAAGTGCCTCAGGGGTCTACATCTCTGGTAACAGGTCAGTGGGGAGGAATTCCCCACTGCAGTGGCAAATAACACAGTGAGGACTGAAGACGGTCCTCTTCACCTTCACCCTTTTGGCGTTCATTTCACAGAGCTGAGGCTAACAGCTGTTAGCAAAACATGGAACACATAGAGACAGACGAGACTTTAAAGAAGAACTGGAAAGATCACATTTCTTCCATTGTCAAAGAACTCCTCTATTGTTGTTTCTTGGTTTGTTTTATTCATGAAAAGCAGAAAAACACCAAAAACCAGATCAAACCAGTTCAAGTGTGGCTTGGGGTTCATTTAAATGGGTCAACACTGCATTTTTCCTGAATCAGGGCAAATATATTTACCATTTGCAGGTCCTCGATGCGCGAGTTCACCCCTGCTAGCATCTCTTTCCTCTCCTGAGGGGTTTCGGGACAAGGGTACAGCGTCGCTCTGAAGCTGAACATGGGCGAGGAAGCAAACATGTGGCTCTGGCAGGAAACATCATTTTTTTTTGTGGTTGACTGAACAAGTGTTGCTGGTCATTTACCCCTCGCAGATCTTCTTTACTCTATTCTTCAGCTGATCTCCCTGGAAGAAGATGATGAATACTGACTTGTGGACCTGGTCACCCTGTAGAAACATCACGTGATTAGAATTTAGGAAAGAGCAACCACCCCATCACTGTCCTTCTAGTTGAGAATGAACCATATAAACACATGTTATAGACCACTGTACACAGGTTCCTTTTATTAAACACAACTGACTGTAGCTGGGTCCTCCAGAGGGTCTTCGATGTCTGCCTGTCTCAGGAACACGTTCCCTCTGCAAACCCTCCACAGCATCCTCTCAAACGTCGGAATACGTTCCCTTCCAATGACTCCAGCCACAAATCTGCAACACATAAACACAGTTTTAACACCTCTGATGTGACAGCTTCAGAAACTGAACAGATGTTCCAATTTATCGTAGGAGAAGAGCGTGCGAATCAGGTGACGTGTTAGCTTGTATGGAATACTTGTTACTGGGACACCATAAAATAATCATGTTTGTCGGCCGCCAAAGCTCAGAAACCTGAGCCGTTGCGCTTGTAAATAAATGATTACTTTCTTGTAATTAGGGAAAAAAAAAAAAAAAAACGGGCTGACCCCAGCCTGAGAGGACCTCCCCGGTGAGGCTCACTCGGATCTATGAGGGTGGACGACTCCTCCAGTAGACTGGGATCCTCCATCTGCATGAAAATTACACATTCAACAGCGCAATCATCATCTGCACTTGCTCACATCTGTGTATCACCAAAAAGAATAAATAAATAAAGAGCTGTGTGCCATGTTTGGAGGAGAAAATGAGACTCCGAGAGCTGATCGGATACATCTGCATTTCATCAAACAAATCATTCGTGGCTTCTCTTCAGCTGTACACTCATGAACAGTCACACACACAGTCCTGCTGCTCCTGCTGCAATAAATGAGCTGATCACGTGGCCCTACAAGAGCCACATTCACTATCAAGCTGACCTCATCGAAAAACTGCTGCGTACGGCGCAGAATGTGCTTGAGCTCAGTCAGTTCGAGGAAGTTCTTCTTCAGGGCTTCCTGATTGGTGTTTATTTCCTTCAGCTCGTTTTCTAGCTTCTCAAACGAGGCCTGGGAGGACACAGATGGCGCATGAGGTTCAGCAGGACCTTTTTAACAGCAAATTATACGTCACAATCACGGGTAGAGTGAAGCCAGCGGTCACCTCCAGGTCGATCATGTCTCGTGGAAAAGGGACCTCGGGGTTCTCTCCCGTGTCAACGATTGGGATCTCTGCCTTCTTTATTTCTTTTTCCACAAATCCTGTACAGATGCATAAAAATCTCTTTGTACACCCCACTTATTTTCCGCTTTACAGAATTGGAAAATAATCCAAAGAAATGACAATGTCTGTGAAATTTTCATGCCGTTGTAAAGAAGTTAAACTTCACCATGCATTTGTTTGCCGACTTACTCAATTTGCGATCCATTTCCTCACAACGTCGTACTTCATTGACAAACTTTCGCTGGAAAACGTTTACATCAGGATTGAGCTGTGCAAAAAGAGAGAACACATGTAGAAATAAAGGAACCGATTCAAGAAGAAAAGAAGAAGAAAACACTGGAGATCAGCAGAGGTGACAAAAAAGATCATTTCAAATCAGGACTAAGGTTGGTCTGAATTCTTTTTTTTTTTTTTATAAACAATCAATTTCTGATGCATAATCTAGAGACAAATGAATTAAATAATATCTTTTTCAAGTTAAAAAAAAAAAAAGTAAAATGAAAAAAATAAATGACATGGCCGTACATTTACATTGTGATTTCTACCAAAAAGTTGTTTTCCATCTGATCACTTTTAGATTATTTATTTGAGGTTAAAATTGCATATCTAAAAACTTTTAAAATGAAAATGAAATATTTGAATAAAAAAT
>CAAE01014700.1:387608-399620 GCA_000180735.1 Tetraodon nigroviridis
TTCCTAAACTGGAGCTGCACGGTTCTACACCAACTGTGAAGCGGTAGCATTATTTTACCGAAGGCCATGCTGTTGTGCTGAAAATCTGTGCTTCAGCCATTGACACCGGCCACCGGCCTCGGGGGAAGTAAAGTTGATTATTTCTAGATGCAGCTCATACCCCGAAGGTTACCTTAAATGGTGGAGTAGAAAATTAACCAGTTAGCAATAATTTCATGGAATTATGAAGTGCAGCTGAAGGCAAGTGTTCCCGAGCTGGTCATATGAGGGCATGGCACATTAAGATGAAATAATGGATTTGATATAAGTGATGGCTGGTCCGGACTGTGAGTTACCGATAGGCTTAAAGATGAAGCGCATATTCTGTAAATTCTGAGGAGCTGAAGAATCTATCAAAAGACCGGAGGGTTGCTCTTATTCAGGAAATTTCCTGCTGCTTCAGGCCAAAATGTTTGATTTCTCTGTTATTAAACCATGGTGACATTTTGTTTATAAAAGCATTTTTACAGTTCTTGAAGATAATGGGCAATGTGTCTCATAGTGCTGTGAGAGTTCTCACTGGGTGTAGCCCTCTAGCGCAGCAGTGGACATTGTGCGCTGTTGCTCATAAACAGACGGGAAGTCTTTTAGATTCTTTTGATTTGTGTGCTGTGTTGTGCAATTGGACAATAGTCAGACAGGTATTGCAGAACGTTATGATGCCATGACTGAATTCAATGTGGCCTTTTGGGTATTTTAAATAGTGTGCCTTTTCAGATCACAGTGACTATGGGCACAAAATACGCACAAGTTGGTGGGACAGAAAAACAATCATTGATAATCCGTCCACTACGGGTATTTTTAACATGAATTGCAGACTTTAACACTGGAATCTGGTGGGGCACACTTAAATGTCTGTTTCAAAAGTAGGCCACACGTGTGTAATCTCCAGCCGTCTGCTCGGTAGCACCAACTGTCTTGCCCGTGTTGCTGTCTGTCACTGGTTGTGGGCCTGTGGGTTTCTGCTCCAAAACTCACACAGGCTGACATTCTTTCTGCCATGAACTTGAACTTCAAGCCACGTCCCATTTAACAGTCCCTCTGGGCCTCCAATTATATAATGTCACCCACTAGTCAACATTACCATGGATGAATGCACACGTACACTATAGTTTACCTAGTCATCAAACACAGGGACTGGGATTGCGTTCCTCCATGCATGCACAAATGCTGCAAAAGGACTCAGTCACAGTCTAGTAGCTAAAAGTGAAGCTAATGGGTTACTACAGACAAACAGAGATTGGTTTTGCTGCCATGGCGGTACTTTCAGAAGTAAAGTTTTATAATTCACACTCATAAACAAGTATATTATGGTGATTTTTTTTTTTGATTGAGATAATAACAGTTGTCTGTGCATACCCACACCTAAATGTTGCACTTAGCAAACTGTATTTGACTTACGCCAACAGCTTGAAACAACAGTTGACCCTTTTTAAATGAATCTAACCAAAGAGTTGAAACCAGAGTTAAGCCTGTTTTTATTATTAGAGGCTTGTCCAAACAGTTTAAGAGTGTGAGCCAGAGTTGCAAAGCCAGTAACTGGCTGGTCACACACACTCTGGCCGGGAGGGGTTAGGCCAGGCGGGTCAGGGGACAGCAGGGCAGTTGAGCACAGTCAGGTCACAGTGCCAAAGACTCGGGGGGCAAACATAAAACAGCCATAGAAGTTTGCATTCGGCAAAAATAGACTGTTATTGAAGCAAACACGATGCGTTACATTCTTCTAAAATCTGCCATTTGGGAAAATAGTATTCTATTCCTGATTTACTGGAAAGTAGGAGTGGAAAATGAGGTAAAAGTTGTTGAATAAGAGTATTTTGAGTTGTGTCTAACCTGGTGTACGCCATGAATGTTGGGATTTTACATTTACAGTTACCATGTAGAACCAAATAGGCATCACAGCATTCTCTGCACCCCGCCAACCTCTTTAAATAGTCTGCCACATACAAGGTTGCAAAAGGCCACCATTGCCTGCTGTCATCACTAGTAGGGTGGACTAAAATTAAGAGTTTTCCAAGCCAAATAATAAGAAAGCTAAATCCTGTTATAATAACACAAAGCAGGCAAAGCCATGCTCAGCACTGTCACTCGCAATTGAATATTAGTTACTGATTAATCCCAGAAACACCAAAATCCACATCTGAATTCAATCTAGCGTCAAATATTGGTGCAGTCAACTTAATCCAATTTTATAATAAAAAGAAATAAATGAAACCTACTTGTAGAGTCTTGAAGTTGTTGATTGATACAACACACTATTGCAGAGCTGCTCATTCCCTGTGTGAATGGAGCAATTTAATGCCAGAAACTGCTTTTTTTCCCTCTGTTTTCCTCAGGTTTCTGCTGCTGTCACAATAGGTTCCCGGCTACCTGGGGGCATGTGTAGTTTTGTCTTTTTATGCAATTACCTTTTTTTCTGTCACCCTGAAATGTGTCCCTGTGTGTTTGTGTCCGAGTACTATAAAAAGCAACGGTTCAGTTCCCAACAGCAGAACCATCGAGCATTCGGCCACCAGATCCTCCAATCTGTCTTCAGTTCTTTTATTTTTTTATCAAAACAAGACTAGGGTATGGCGACAGCAACATTTAATAATAGTCATTCTATAGATTGCGATATTAAGCTGTAATAACAGGCACTGACACAGAGGCTGATTGGGTAACCCTGCAGGGCAGAGCCAGTGTGATTCTTCCATCAAACATGCCCTATTTCTAGTGTTAATTTAGTCTTGCGTGCCATATTTAATTAAAAAATTTCCATATGTAAGACAATAATAAATCCTCGTGTCCCCACCTGCACACCGTGACACGTACATGTACACACACACACACACACATCACTAAGCTAATGTGTGATCGTCCTGATGTTGACAACGTGATGGGATGTGAGCAGCAGCATAGCAACAGGACCCTCAGGGCAGGCTGGACTACAATAAGCCCATCTTGTAGTTGTTTCTTGCTTCCATTTAAGCCTCTGGCACATTCTCTAGTCATATGATCCACTGACGCTAAATCCTTTGCATTTTTTTTCCTTGAATATTCGTTTGTGTGCGTTTGTGGTGGATCAGTAGTGACATTTGGTCCGACCTCGGTCAGCCGTTTTTACCTTTGCAACTGTTTTACCTTTAGTTTTATCTGGATTTGAGAGCATGCTTCCACTTAAGTGAGCTTAGGCATGAAAGTCAGTTTCATAAGTTAGCTTCACCTAACACTTGTCAGAATTGTGGTTTTATAACCAAGTGAAACACATGATGTGGTCTCAAGCTGCATTTCCATCAACCAGTTGTGTTTGCGTGGAGAGAGCTCGGCTCAGCTGTGTTGACAATGTAATGATGATACTTATCCAGTTATTTATTACACCATTACTACCATTGTCCACATTTTCTAGTTTCTAAAGCTGGTGATTGTGCTGTGGCCCCTGACCCCGCGTCGCCCTTCCATCTGTTCCAAAACACGGTTAAATTAAGTCATAAACCCTCCCGCTCTCTCTCAGCTGGATCCGTCATTGTTTAGTGCTTGAAGATTTGCTAAAGATTAACTTGAATGTGCGGAGAATCATTTCACTCTGAATGTCTTATTTAAGACTGACACATGAGCGTAAGTGTGATGCATGACCTCGCGGGACTGCATACTGGAAGAAAAGTAGGGGGAAGGGAGAAGCAAGCTTTCAAAGCGATCATTCATTTTGCTCTCTATATTAAGCATCACTTGTGCGTGCTTGTGTGTGTTTTTTTCTATATTGTTTTTGTTTTTTATTTTTGCTTAAATGCAGGATTTTCTTAAGAAATGTGAACTAGTTGCTACAGCAACGTTTAAACGCTTTCAGGGGAGTTTTGCACCGGTTATCACTTTATCGTAATATTTCCATGTCAACAGATGTGAATCAAATGCTGGATTCCCTTCATTTGACTTCTTTATTCATCCATGGTTTAATTTACATTAATACTTACGATTTTCTACAGAATTATAAAAGCTGTAACCTTTAAAAGAACAACAAAAAAGCCATTTTTGCCTATTGCTTTTCTGAGGCGGTTGGCACATTTTCTGTGATTCCACATAAAGTACATGAACAGTACATTTATCCAAAAATGGCTTCAGTTTCAGGATAATTTGTTTGAGTTTGAGTGATTTTTAAAGACTGTTTAAAAAGCTGTCAGCGCTGTGACAATGTCTGAGAAACCGAGCACACATGTGGGATTGATTAAAGTAATATCTCCGTGGCTTCCAGATTCCACTGGAAGGGAGGGTTTGTGCAGCTGGAGAACAGACATTCAGTGGTCATCCGCTCTCCTCGATCCAATATGTTTTTCAGAAACAAGTTGGCGTGTATTTGGGCTCAAAACTACAGCGAATGCAGCTGGAACTTGCGTTCTTTGTGTGTGCCCTTTTATTTTTGACATTCACAGGGGTTTTTGTGTAAAGGAAAGAGGTGAGATCGCTTGAATGGTTGGTGGCACCTTGGTGTCTTAACAGGAAGCAAATGACAGTTTTTCCTCAGAGGAAAGAGTGGGTGACACACATTTTTGTTTCCTTTGACATTATGCGTGTAGCTAGCTAGATATGCCACGCGATCTAAGACCCTGTGTTGGAGTTTCAAAACAAACCCCTCACGAACAGCCGGGTTAGGAGCTGTTACAGTTGCCATAGACGCCACGGATATTCCACGGCCGGGTCCAAGCAGACTAAAGAGGTCGTCGCCACCATTGCAGCTGTGATATGTTTGGATATTTTTTTCAGTCAGGAGAATTTGATTTCTCCTCCCAAGAGGACACTGCCAGAAGCTCTCCTTCTTAAAAGCCTTTTAATATGAAGAGCATTTGCGTCTACCGGGAATTTCACCAGGACATTTGTTTTGTGTTATCCTTGGGAATTAATGAATATTAACCACATAAACTGTTGTGCAAGACAAAAAAAAAAAACCTTTTTAGTACACCTAAACTCTTGTATTACCTGTAAAATGTACCAGGCTCATGTGTAATTTAAGTTTAAATGCAGCTCACACATATTCACAGACTTTTCCTAAACTGTTTGTGCTGTTCTTAACTGTGCTGGCAGTCCATGGAGATATTACTCAATCAGTAAATTTTTTACTGGCACAGAAGAAAAGTTAAAAAGAAAATTTCCCGAAAGGTAAAAAGGGTTAACAATATGAAAAACCCCACAGCTGGGTTTTGCTTTAAGGATTTTTTTTAATTACTTTTTTACGGCTGCATGGTGCTGCTGGAACATTTTATTCTCATTTCTCATTCAGCTTGAAAGACATAAATATGTCATTGCGGTGTCCAGTCCCTGAAAAAAAAGCTGCCTGTGCAGTTGGCTAGAAAACCCAACTGGACGTCCAAAACTGCGTTTGAGTTTTGAACTAATGTTGGGAGTAATCCAGGGTTTTCCAGCAGCATCTCAGCGATTCAAGAGAATCACAGCTGCAGAAGACCCCAAAAAATAACAAAGTTGGCCCCGTGGATAGCCAGATATTTGTGTGAAGATGTGTGCCAGCGCAGGGGTCCTGGCAGTCCTGCCTTTCCCAGACCAGCCAGCAATGACAGCTGCCTCCACTGCAACAAGTTTTACAACATTGCCAAACTTGACATAGCTCTGAGCCCAAGTCATGACGTTTTCCAGTCATTTGATTAGGCAAAAGGCAAACCAAAGTTTGTCCTTTGATTCTCAGTCAGATCTGCATCACCTTCAGGTCTTAGTGTGTGTGTGTGTGTGTGCGTGTGTGTGGACAACAGCATCATTCCGCTGAGCACTCATAGGATATCCGTTTATTTTACAGTGACGTTTCTTTGTAGATTTGCCTGGCATTCTGTTCATTGTGAGTGGGCTTTCCCTTTTACCGTCGGTTTTGTCCAAAATATGGCTTCTTCAGAAGAACACTTCAGTTTGACGCACTTCCTCTTTTTGCTTTCTTTTCTCAGTCATTTCTCTCTGTCTTTCTCTTTCAGGTTTGGTTTTTGGTGATCATCTATTGAGTTTCCCGCTGTTACATGCTAACAAACAGTTGAAGGCAAGAGGTAGTGTGGCACTTTCTTTCGTTTTGGTTGTCGGTGATACTACGGATGAATGAAAGGCCTCGTAAAAGTGGTTCATAGAGCTGCTCAGCAGTAATAAAAACAGAAATGTTCGCTTCAACATTTCCTTGTTTTTGAGTGTCTGAGTAATCACGAGCGTTTTCACCATTAAAACAACCTCATTCTTGTATGAGTTGTGTTTAATTGGAAATGTAATGTGAAATCTTACTAGCAGCGGTTTCAGACATGGGTGTCACTTAAACTCCCGATAGTCTGTGTGCGTAAACTGAGAATCGGGATTATGATTTCAGACCAACATGGTGGCCTCACGACGCTGCTGGAGCCTTTCTGTGTTTTGACCATCCAAAAATCAAAAAAACTGTTAAAAGGTAATAACAAGAACATGATTATGTTAATACCATTTAAGGACTTACGTCACACACATTATTGTATCGTAGGACAGATGGGTCTTTCTTTCTTCTTTTTTTTTTAGAGGACCAGCTTTCGGTTGAGGGAAGTGGTTCTGAAACACTGAGGGAGAAATCCATTTGTTCAAGCGTTTTTTTGTGCGGTTGGAGTGCAGCGCATAGGAACCAGAGTTACACAAGTGCAGCCACTTTAGCTACTGTTACAGGCTGAGCGTCAACAGGCATAAACTAATTAACCTAAGGTGACTCTTGTGGGATAATGTACATATTGGTGGTTCATGGAGCATGTGAACAGGTTCCTTTCTGTTCTGATCAAATAAAACTTGTTTTAAAAGACTTTTTCTGTTTTGACAGAAAGTATTTGTCTAGTGGGAAGTGCCGTGCCACAGCTACGGTGGAAGTTGTATACTTGGGTTACCGAGTGTGAACATGAGCCGGAGAGGGTAAAACAGATAAAGAGAGGCTTTCATAGAGACACAGCTGATCTTTGTATATGTTTGTGTGCGTTAATGTCACATGTATGAAAACAGAAAGAAAGTGAGGGTCTCTTCAACAGCACCACTCACCCCAGAAACACCTAGCATAGATACACAAATACACTTACTGTACACATATACCGCAAACTTCTCGCACACTCATCTCTCTTTCTTTTACTGACAGTGACTGTGCCACTTTTGAGAAGAGTGAGTGGGTGTGTTGACTGGAAACAGCATTGACCTAAAAATCGTCTCAGAGAAATAAACAGCGGTTTTGGTTCTCGTTTAACCAGCCGCATCTATAGTGGCAAACTAGAAACGACATCTGTTTCCTAAAAATTCGACCTTAAAGCTGATGTGTTATTACGAGACATAAGAGAAAACAAAACAGAAAGTATTAAGGGCTAATTTTTGCACAAATCATCAAACATTGTGTCTGTTTTGAACCTGCTGTTAAAGCTTATACATTTCCTAAAGTTGCTTGTTTTCTAACTCCTGTTAATTCTGCCAAATTGAAGTTCTTCACAGTAATCAGTTAGTCAGTGCCTGTAGTAAAAGAATACTACTTATTATTGCCCGAATAAGTATGCATAACATGCTGACATTCCTTGCTTTAATAAAAATCAGCTGCTTAAAATCAGCATTAGCGTTCACTGATACTAACAGCATCCTGTGACAGATATTTAGAGCTTAACGATTGCATCAAATGCCACTGTCATTATTTAATCATGTGTTTCTCAGTCTCTATCAGCGCCATGACTGTAACCTTTAATTGGACAGAACTGATAGCAGCGTTGCTTACATTCATCCAAAAAAAGCCCCAGTTCTTGCTTATAGATTTATTCAATGACACATAAAACTCTCTGCAGTTTATGTAACATTCTTTTATTTCACCTGACCTTCCACAATAACGCAGCTGATCAGAGGACAGGGGGGCAGATTAGCGCCCGACTGAAGGCTGAGCTCACGTATCCACCTCAAATTATTATCATTATTGTTATTGGGGTTCCCCGCCCCTTGTGACTGGATATAACTAATTGTTCCTTTTTCCCGACTAGGGTGTTGAAGATGGCAGTGTGGATCCAGGCCCAGCAGCTCCAGGGAGATGCTCTGCATCAGATGCAGTCTCTTTATGGGCAGCACTTTCCCATTGAGGTGCGGCATTATCTGTCCCAGTGGATCGAAGGGCAGCTGTGGTGAGTCGCCTTTGGAAGCGCAGCAACAACAGTGTGTGTGTGTGTGTGTGTGTGTGTGTGTGTGTAACATATGGAGTACCAAAATCCACATTCTACAAGCAAAATGAGTACATTTTTGGGGAAAAAGGACATTTTGGCTGGTCCTCATAACTTGAATATAAAACTAATATTTACCCATCACCTGACTCAGGGTACCTATGCATGCTCATTCACGTGTTCATGTGCATCTTATATGCCTGTGCACACGTATGTAGGGATGCAATTGACTTGGAGAATCCACAGGAGGAATTCAAGGCTAAGCGTCTGCTAGACAGTCTGATTCAGGAACTGCAGAACAAGGCTGAGCACCAGATGGGAGAAGATGGATTTCTCCTCAAAATCAAGCTGGGCCACTATGCCAGTCAGCTTAAGGTGAGTCTTGGAAATTCAAATTTGATCCATGCATAGCCTAAACTTTACATACGATACGCCTGTGTTGCTTTTCAGCCTACTTTTGTTTATCCAGCAAGGTCAAATTTACCAACCTTTTCTATTTGTGCCGCTTGCATTTTATTTACTGAAAGAGAGAATGAAAGAAAAGGCATTGCAGGAGCCATCAGAAGGTTTGAGGGCACATCCAACCAGAGGCAGAGGAACCGGTCCGAAAGACACATCACTGCATCCTGTCCCCTTCTATTTGACGGAGATAATAAAAATGGACATAATGAGTTAAAGTTCCCCTGTGTAGACTGAACCTGCATGTTCTAAAGCAAAGACAGTAAACAATAAAGTGTGTCCTTTCTGAGAAGGTGATAAGGTGGTTGGAAGGTCCAGCTGTTCAGCCCAGACCTCCTCTCGCCATAGTTCTTGGAAGGCGACTTGAGACAAAATGTTTTTTATGCACCACTAGAAAAACAAGAGGGCAGCACCCCTGGTAGCCAGCCAGTACTGCTATTTATGATCTCCGTTCTTGCTCACACATCAGTATTGTTTGCCTTTTTCCCCTCCTTGAAATCAAACCCGAAAACAAGGTTGCCGGATACCAGCCGTGTAAATCCCACCGTAGCTCCGAATTCGTATCACTTTGTTTTGTCCTCTTTTCCAAAAATTGTACAGATATGTGTTGTCGGTGTGTTTTCTTGTGAACTCTGCTTGATATCTGCAGCATTTCTGTCATGCTGAAAGCAGACAGCACGCACGTCATTAACAGATACATCTTTGTAATCAGTAGAAAAACAAGACAGGAAGCATTTAAGAATGATGCGTGCATGCGTATCCAGATGAGTTAAGTGCACCATACCTCAGAGAATGGATTCATTAGGCTTCTTTAATGGATTTTAGTGTGTCTGCGGCATTGGCTCCAGAACGTAGCAAGGGCCTCGATATCGCTAAATTGATAACTCCTGTGTTTAACAGCCTCTTCACTCGTCAGTGGCTAACAAGCCTTAACCGAGCACATGTGCTCGTTCTCTTTCAGAGCACGTATGACCGCTGTCCCCTGGAGTTGGTCCGCTGCATCAGACATATCCTTTACACCGAGCAGAGGCTCGTCAGAGAGGCCACCAATGTGAGTAGGACGCATGTTTGCACTTCAAAATACGCAGTTTGCAAGTTTATACCTGTATGCACCCATCAGCCCATCATTGGTCCCAACATATAGTGGAACCGTGTCCGTGCATAACCCAAACAAAGCGCACTGAAACACAAACAGAAACAGAAACTCGATTTTTTTGATGTTCTTTTTAAATATGATACTGTCATCATACCAGAAAACGAAAACTTCAGCAGTCTGTAAGCATGTACTGTAGCTCCTGATGTGAACTGATTTCTAGTAACAACATGTCTAAATATAGACCAGCTGGCTTTCCCCCCTTTTTGTAGGCCTACAGGCAAAATACACGCTGCACCTTGTCAACAGTCTGCTTCGTTATAAGCAAAGCAAATAAATCTCCTTCAGTCACATTCTGATCAAACCTGTCATTACTACCCGGTATTCAGGTAAACAGCTCAGCTGCCAAACTCAGAAAGTAGAGGTCTTTATCACGGACAATCTTCACAGGCAGCGTTCGCTAGCTGATACGGCCAATTCTGTCTAACCTGTTTAGCACAATGCATGGGTGGCTAACCCAGGAGCCTTGAATACATGCTAGGTGCAGTAATCACCACCTCCCTGCACACATCTTTAGGTTTTTACTTCTTTATTTAACAGTCTAGTTCTCCATTGGGGGGCATGATGGACACCATGTCCCAGAAATACCAGCAGATCAACCAAGCTTTTGAAGAGCTGCGCCTGCTCACTCAAGACACGGAGAATGACCTGCGCAAGCTCCAGCACAACCAGGAGTACTTCATCATTCAGTACCAGGAAAGCCTTCGTATCCAGGGTGAGTCTGTGGTTTTGTTCTCCTACAATTTAGCATGACATTTTAACTGTGCAGATTGTGATCAAATACATTAGAATCTGATCATTAAGGGTGTGAAATTTCCAACTCCTCCTTCTGGACAGATATATTTTCTTACATAGTAGCCAGCAAAAGTGAGATTTTACCTGACCTCTTGCTTCTTTCTGTAACTAATCTCCCACTCGGATGGCACCCCACCCCCACACAGCTCAGCTGTCCAGTTTGGCCACACTTCCCCCAGCTGACCGACAGCTCCGGGAGCCCACCCTTCTGAGCAAGAGAAGCACCGTGGAGGCGTGGTTGACACGAGAAGCCAACACACTACAAAAATACCGACTGGTAAACCCAACCTGACCCAGAACGCCAACAAATACCCCCACCTTGCTCCACTCTGCGGTAATGTTCTGTATGATACCAGGACCTGGCAGAGAAACACCAGAAAACTCTGCAGCTGTTGAGAAAGCAGCAAACCATCATTCTGGACGATGAGCTGATCCAGTGGAAGAGACGGCAACAGCTGGCAGGCAACGGGGGCCCGCCGGAGGGAGGCCTAGACATCCTGCAGTCATGGTGAGTTGTCTTCCACCTCCCACTAAGATCACAGCCATTAACCTCCCTCACTAAATAAAGGGTCACTGATTTACAAGTGTTTAATTAACTACTGCTGAGTCTCCTTCCAACTAGCCAGTCTGATGGGTCTTTTTTTAGCTCTCTGTTGAGGGTGTGGCCTTTTCACTCGCTACGTCATAGTTTAGTATTATTTAAGGACAATTTCTATCTGTGTGTGTGCATAACAGGTGTGAGAAGTTGGCAGAAACTATTTGGCAGAACAGGCAACAGATCCGAAGGGCGGAACACCTCAGACAACAACTGCCCATCCCCGGTCCGATCGAAGAGCTCCTCAGTGAACTCAACAGCACAATCACAGACATCATCTCAGCACTGGTTACCAGGTATCTGCCTTCATTTATACATATTCGTGTGGTCCTCCGTGCTCTGTCTTGTGTAATACTGCTTATTTGAGGGCAACAATGTGCCCAACGTTGATATAAAGTCAGCCCCTGGATATTTGTAAGTGGGTGGATGCGTTACATAAATCAAAGCTTTGCCCTTTCCTGCTCTCACAGTCGAACCGTTGTTCTCCTTTATGCAAGCAGTCACAGCTTATACAACTTGCTCTTCCGGTCAACAAAGTGATATGATGGAATATAAAATCAAATTAAATAGGCATTCATTTTTATCCAATTAGGAAATCAACTCACAAAGGGAGCTAGTGTGGAGGTGAATTTTAGAAAAGCTTAGGCCAGTTTGTTTTGGTTTTTTTTGCTTTGGGAATTCCATGTTTATTGTATTCAAACCAGCAACCGATTTGTCACAATTTGCCCAGCAATTTCTGGGGTCATCCGTCATTCTTGTACCATATGATATCAAACAGCACCACTTTAAAGCCTTTCACTACAAAAGACACTTGGGAAATGTCT
>CAAE01014700.1:399710-447663 GCA_000180735.1 Tetraodon nigroviridis
CATTAGTGCACAAAGTTAAGGTCATTTTCCATTAATTATAATAAAAGTGGCTGTGCTCTCATCATAATTAGATTTAATACAAGAGGTTATAGATTATTATTGAAAAGTTTTATTGTTAAGGCTTTCCAATCACTTATTCTGCACACGTTTTTTTTTTTTGTAACTGTCATTTGCTTTTTGTTCTTTTTTCTACAGCACCTTTATTATTGAGAAACAGCCTCCACAGGTGTTAAAAAACCCAAACCAAGTTTGCCGCTACAGTTCGTCTTCTCGTCGGTGGGAAACTCAACGTGCACATGAACCCACACACAGGTCAAAGCCACCATTATTAGTGAGCAGCAAGCCAAAGCGCTGCTGAAAAACGAGAACACGAGGAAGTAAGTTCAATGCTCACATCCTGTAAAAGCTTCCTAATGTTGTTAGTATTTTGGAGGAATCATGTTTTACGTGAAAAAACGACTTTGTTTTTGTACGTAGCTTTTTCAAATTCACTGCTTCTTTTTGTGGAGACCACAGTCAGATCCGGGGGCCTAATACGATAAAGAATCCCAATTTTGGATGATAGTAATCTACATCAGCATAACTGGAGCCCAAAAAGAATTTAGTGCTAGTGCGTTTGCAGACCTCGCCACAGACACTTGGCTGATCTCTGGTCAGAGTGGAATCTGTGGTGTGGATCCACAGCCTCCTCAGCCGCTTTCCACATTCTCCCTGACTGGTAGAAACCCCAAAAGACTGCAGATAGGCAGGGTTAAACAGGCCAGGAAATGACGAGCTTAATCTTCATCTGCTGTTCCTCATCGTTGGTCCTCAGCCGGTTTTTATGTGAAGGAAATTGCTAGGGATACATTGTTGTCATGAATGTTTTTTCCTTTTTAAAAGAGCGTAAAGATAGTTTGATCTCTGCCACAGTGAAAGCAGTGGGGAAATCCTCAACAATAACTGTGTCATGGAGTACCACCAGACTACAGGAACTCTGAGCGCCCATTTCAGGAACATGGTGAGTGCCTCTGATGGAAGCTCAGTATTTTATCTGAGCATACTACATGGTAATAAATGTATTTATTTTGACCGTTTCAAGTGACTGGAATAAATCAGATGAGTTGTCTATCCAATAATTTAGCTTTATATTTAGAAGAGACCACATTAGGCAGCATCACACATGTTGTAAACATCATTTTCCCTTTGCTGAATGCACTATTAAGATTTTATCTTTTGATGCAAAATAAACTGTGAATCTGTTTGTCACTGTTTATTTATGATATGTGCATATGTCTGCGCATTCTGTCCCATCTTATCCTTGTAGTCCTTGAAGAGGATCAAGCGGTCGGACAGGCGAGGGGCCGAATCTGTTACTGAAGAGAAGTTCACCATTTTGTTTGAGTCACAGTTTAGTATCGGAGGCAATGAACTTGTATTTCAAGTGAAGGTAAGAGAGCACCAGCAAGGTTGTAACCAAAAACACAACACCCTAGTCCAGACGTATAGCACCTTTAATTTAGAGAGAAAGAAGATATTCTCTAAAAAGAGCCGATCAGCAAAAGATAGACTTTATTTTTGCGTTATTCTGTACTGATGACCTTCCTTCTTTCTCTGCACAGACGTTATCACTTCCCGTAGTGGTGATAGTTCACGGGAGTCAAGACAACAACGCCACTGCAACTGTGTTGTGGGACAATGCTTTTGCAGAGCCGGTGAGCACGTCAATCACATAATTGCTTTTTGTAGTTGAGTGCGCAGCAGGATTCTGCCTGCTTGCCACATCAGACTCCCAGCAGCTGTCAATTAGCAGACATAGTAACGATCCACAAAAAAGAAGTAACAGCTCATATAAACCGTCTGCTGTCCACAGGGCCGGGTGCCTTTCCTCGTACCGGATAAGGTGCTTTGGCCTCAGCTGTGTGATGCCATCAACATGAAATACAAGGCTGAGGTGCAGAGTAACCGGGGCCTGTCGGAGGAAAACCTGGTCTTTCTGGCTCAAAAAGCTTTCAGCAGCTCCAGCAACAACCCCGATGACTACCGCAACATGACAATGACCTGGTCGCAGTTTAACAGGGTCAGCACCAGCCGCCAACACCTTCATCTTTTCCCACTCTTTGTGTGTGTGTGTGTGTTTATTTTTCCCCTCTTGTCATTTTTGGAGTCCCCCACAGGCTGGTTTCAGTTAGCTATTGCATCCACAGCTTTGTTCTTTGTTCTTGTCCGAGAATGATTGACTATTGGGTGTTCAAACAGGGGAATATATCCAGCTCCATTTGCTCCGTCCCCCTCAGCCATGTTCGGTAATCGCCTCGAGTAAGAATGCCCCGGTAGCAAAGTCTTGGTCATAATGGGGTTGTTTGCCCACACAGTAAAGGGCAGCAGACCCCATTTTCCAGCTCAAAGCTAGTGATGGCAGAAATGATAGCGCTCACATTAGCCCCAGACATTAGATTAGAGGAACATCATTTTTAGCCTCTACACAGAATGCTAAGCATTGTCCAATTTCATAAAATCCCATCCTTCCTCTTTCCATGCATGTGACCAGCACAAATTGGATTAGCTACATATATTTGTGAACTCGTGGGACGTAAAATTAGCTGAAGATCTTTAAGAGAGATCCTACTGTTTACAGGAGAGTCTTCCTGGAAGGAGCTTTACATTTTGGCAGTGGTTTGATGGAGTGATGGAACTAACCAAGAAGCATCTGAAATCCCACTGGAACGACGGGTAAGGGAACAGACAAATAAAATGGAGCCTATTTTTTTTTTTAAGATTCACATCTGGAATCAATGTCTACTGGATCTTTAGAGCTCCTGTTAGTGATGTTTGCTGTTTCTCTGTTATTTAGGATCATAATCATTTTAATTTTCTTTTTTTTTTCCCCACTTATTTTTTTTAGAGCCATACTGGGCTTTGTGAACAAACAGCAGGCTCAGGACATGCTGATGTCCAAACCCAATGGCACTTTTCTTCTGCGCTTCAGTGACTCTGAGATCGGAGGGATTACAATTGCCTGGGTAGCAGAAAATCCTAACAAAGCAGGTATATTCAGCCTTCGTGGCATTAAAAAAGCTGAAGAACATAGAATTTATCTGCAGCCTCTGTAGTCAGTCATTTTTTCCTGGCAATTTATAGGACCAGTATAGACTGTATTCATTTTTCAAAGCTTTTATAAATGTGCTATAAACTACTTTGTATTCATTCGAAATATAAAACCCTGATGAAATGGTAAAAACTAAAGCAATTTTGCAGATTTTAGATTGTCTTTATGTTTTCGACGTCCCACAAAAGGAAGAAAGCGTCTACATCCATGTGCTGTATGTATTTCATATAAAGAGAAAACATCAAAGTATATTAGTTAATGGTAAATGTTAAGAGTTATTACCATTCTTTTGTGCAAAAGCTGCTTATTTACCTGGTGGGGGTCTCAGTGGTTAATATTTACCATCTACTAGCGTTTGTGCTGTATGTTTCCAGGTGAGAGAATGGTTTGGAACCTTATGCCCTACACGGCCAAAGACTTCTCCATTCGCTCTCTGGCTGACCGCATCAGCGACCTCAATCACCTTCTGTTCCTTTACCCTGACAGACCCAAGGATGAGGTCTTCTCTAAACATTACACCCCGCCCCTTTGTAAGCAACCGCTAACAATCATAATAATAGGAAGAAGATTGGTTGTTATTATCAGCTTGTAGTGAAAAGATGTGTTCATCCTGAAGATGATGTTCGCTGCCCTAACTTCTGTTGTCTCGCTGTGCTTGTTCACCTAAAGCCAAAGCAGTGGATGGCTATGTGAAACCACAAATCAAACAAGTCGTGCCAGAGTAAGTGACACGCTTTCCCGCTCTGCCTGCCGTCCACCCAGCAGTCTTCCTCTCTCACAATGTCTAGAATTAATCTTCACACCCAAGACCCTGAATTTAAATCACCTATTAGTTAGCTGTTACCAATGAAGGAGGCCAATTAAAGATGGCCGGGGCTCCTGAGTGAGCTCGTTCTCTACTCATCATTAGAGTTAGGCTTGTTAGTTAAAAGACTCCTTTGTCCCCAGGCTCCGGTTTACCCACAACGCACATCATAACACAGCAAGACAAGAAAAACAGCGCTAGTTGTTGCTTAGGCAACACAGAACACGGATTAAAAGGCTTTTCTTTCTGTGTGTGTGTGTGTGTGTGTGTTCTTCCGTGCACAGGTTTACTACAGCTAATCCAGACCCAGCAAGCGGGAACCCAACCTATATGGATCACGCCTCTCCAGCGCCTGTCAATCACGCCCACACCTACAACATCTACCCGCCTATGTAAGCCACTCCAGCCGCTGATTTCATCATCCGGGTGACTGTTTTGGTTGGACGTTTCAGTATGTGGGAAGATGAGCTGCCTGGCGAAGGTGTGCGCTCTCTGAGTGCTCTCCACTCATTTCCACGGTGGTCTTCCAGTACTTCACAGGTCATTGGTTTGAGTCCAGTCGGCTTTGTGCTGCATGTCAAAGTGTCCTTGAGCAAGATACTGAAGCCCAAAATAGCTCCCAAGGAGTCTTTGGTGCTTGAGAGTTCATGGTTATTTATTACTCCAGATGGGTTTAATATATATATATATATATACACACATACACACACACGCACACTGGTAAGAGCAAGTACCTTACCTGGTGTAACTCCAGTTCCTTTCACCATGGCAAACCTTTATTTTGGTGGAAGACAGCAGCTAAAGGAACAATTCTAAATGTCATCTTTTCTTATAAACCTTTGCAATTTTCCTGTCCCCATTTACCTTTTTCCCCCCGACATGCCAGCCTTTTCCCAACGTTTAACTGAAATGTGAAATTGCATAATGAAAGACGAACACCTGCTTTCAGTAGAACACTGTTGCCAGTAGTGGGTTAGGGTTAGGGTTAGGGTCCACGTGATGTTTACCGTCTGTCCGTCTGCTGCTGTTGGCCTGTTTACCGAGAACGTCTGTCCTGTCCAGGAGCGACTCCATCCTGGACGCAGACGGAGACTTCGACCTGGACGACACCATGGACGTGGCCAGGCACGTGGAGGAGCTCCTCCGGCGGCCCGTGGAGAGCCAGTGGAGCAGCCAGCAGTCCTGACCTTTAACCTTTCAACTCCTGACAGCATCAATCTAAACGCGCCCATCGACTTACCACTCAACACTTTTCATAGATGAATTCCATTCAGTCTTTTTTTTTTTTTTTTTTTTTTTAAATTTCAGATCGCTGAAATGTGAAATAATGGTTGTGATTTTTCCTTCTTTTTAACATAAGAACATGAACTTCGGAGTTCTCTACATTTTAATTGTCAGTAAATGTTTATAAGAGACAAAATAGTGTTGTTTGCATGCACCTCCGATTATTTTCCAAAAGACAAAAACAAACAAAAAAAAGAACGTCGAAAACATGCTACTGTATCAGCCAATTTCAACAGTCGGGTATCTTTGTGTTCGCGGTTGTCGGTGTGATCAACTTTATATGGTCTATTTCCCTGGTGTCGAGTCGGGCTTCTGAACCAGTATACACTAACCTGCAAGCGGAGCGCCTGTCTTCTCCTCCGCTACCGACAGTACACACAACAGCACACAGTAAGCACACGCTAGAGTACCACGTACGTGTTAGCCGGCCGCAAACCTCGCCGTCACAGGGCTAGAATATGTTTTTGTACACACACCAAAAATGCAAATCCAAGCATTTACACCCAGCACTGCCTGCTACTCGTCCTCTCAGGTTCTCTGTTCTCATCAACGCTACCTCGCCTCGTTCGACTACAATGTTTTGCTTCAGCACCAACAGGTTCACTCGTTCTTCTCACTTCTGTCCTGATGATTTCTACAGGAGCGTCTTTTATTTTCTTTTTTCTTTTTTTCCCCTTGCGCCGACTGCGTCAGAAGCTGGAAGCCATCGTACCTAGCTAGGCCTGTCCCACCAGCCACTGTGCCACTTACACAACATGAAGGATGAGCTTTGTTTTTGACTCTTTTTTTGTGTTGTTGTGATTTTTAGTCTTCTTCAGAGCGCGTTCCCAGTCTCCTTCCCTCTTTACACACGTACACGGAACAGCGAAACTCACTGTTTAGTGGATAAAGACGTGATCAGTGTGTCGCCCCTGCCCTCCACGCAAACACACACGGGCATAAACCCCCTGAACAGACAACACGTCACTGCCAGTGGCCTTGCACCTTAGGAATGAACCTTTCTGCTTCGCTGGTGTGTAAGCCATAAGGAAAATGATCAGAATGTACGAATTCCACACGACAATTCTGCTTTTGAAGTGTGCTTTTCCTGGCTCTCTGCTATGGAATGTAACTGCCATAACTTCAGGAGAAAACAGCAACTGGAAATCAGGCATGAGCTTTTGTCTTTACAACATTAAAGACATCTTGGTGTCTCTGTTGGCCATCCTTCAAACTTTTCGTTTGCAAAGATTCAAGCTGCACGAATGATCTTGTGTTCGAACATCTTTTATTGAAAACGAGCTCATCAGCTTTGTCCCTCTGCAGTTTGTGTATATTTTGGTGCTGTTAATGATGTAGTGTGCTGTTCAATGTCTGTACCTTGTTTGTAGTTTGGGTTTATGACTTGGCGATATCAAAAGTAACCATATGTTAAGTTGAAAGGAGAAAATAAAGTTCTTTATTGTTTTTTTTAAAAAAATAAGTCATCTTTAAAAAACGAGCTGCAACTAGAGCGTGTAGACCTAAACTGTGCTATACATAAAAGAGCAAATCTATTAAAAATGTATTATAAAGTGGTAAAGCTGTTGTTATGTTGCTATCCTAAATGTTCTTCAGGTCAAACAAACAAGGGTTATTCAGGCTGCGGCTCCTCGCTGCTGCCACCTGGTGGAAGCGCGGCGAACTTCGCGTTGTTGCTAATTGTCATGGTATTTTAATTAGCATTTTGACATAAGGTTATATGTGTTCACAATTTTAAATAAATAAATATGCTTATCAATATATACATAATATACTTGACTAAAATGCGCTTCAAGCCAAGTGCAAACTGAAGGCGAGTCGGTGATAGAAATCTAATTAAATAAGCACAAAGAAGTGCGTCAGTGCTGTCTTGAATACTAAGTGTCCAGTAATTGCAAACGTAGATGTTTACCACCAGCAATGACGTTTACCTCTAAATTATCAGGAAGATTGCGTAAGTACCGTGGCTCACGGTGTGTGTTTTACATAAATGTAGGTAAATGCCGGGCATCATGTGCAATTTTATTACGATAAAATCGAGTCATTTTCTCCAATTTTCCACACAGAAAGTTATAAATTATTCAACAGTCTGCTCGCGTATAAACATCCTCTGGCGAGGTTAAAATCACCTCCTTGTTTATGCTCATAAGTTGCCAGCAGGGGTCAGTAAAGACCAACGTTCTAAGCAGACCAAGTCATTTTACACGCGCACACGCACACATTTTCAAGAGGAAACGGGATTAGCAGTTTTAGTCACCCCCAACCACTAATATCTACTTTTTTCAGACAGCAGAAAAGCTGCAGGAGTCTGACATTTAATCCTCATTAATGGCAGACGGCTTCTTCTCCAGAACTGACTAAATATCCAAAACACTGGCGGCCTAATTCTAATTTGGTTTGTCAGTTCCTCTTAATTTACCTGCGAGAAGGATAAAAGCAGCAGAACACAAGTGTGTGAAACATATGAATCCCTCTGACACACTCGGTGCATCTGCATGTCTTTGTTGCTGTTCTCCTCCACGCTTGTTCTCCATCGTCGTTAAAAATGAATCAGCTTCTAAGTCTGTGCTTTTAGGCCTTGTTATAATCCAATAACGACGTTGAACCTTTTGAACCTGTTTTATTTGCGATATGCTCTTTTCAAAGACTGTGGCTATTAAACTCAGACATAAACTGCATATTAGGCGGTGAAATAGTCCTTGTGTGAAGTGACGGGGCAGAAAATGGGGCGCTTGACGCGGGCGGTTTGCGACGGACAGCACAGGAAGCATGGCAGCACAGGAAGATACACCCTCCGCTCCCTCGCCGCAAACAAGATCCTCCTTGACAACCGACGCCACTCAAGCGTGCAGCTCACACACAGCAGCCGTGTGTTCTCTTGTGCATTTGTGGTCTTCGGGGTTTTTACCTGACTGATAAATACCTGCGTGAGCACAAACCTGCCACTGGGTCGGTTTCCGTGGCGATGTCGTCTGCCTCCTGACCTGATTTGACCAGGTGACCTTTACCTTCTTTTTCTCCCGTTCTCTCCTGCTGGGACTGGACCACACACAACTTCTGATATCCAAAGGTCTGAACCCGACTCTGCTACCGGGAGAGGTAACGCGTCTGACATCCTGCCACAGGAAACGAGCGCAAAGCTCGCTCTGAAACCATTCTGAGAGAGAGGAAGAAAGAACAATCCGCTACCCTTTCTGTCCGACTCATCACTTTCATGCGCAAATACATCTATGTGCAAAAGATGGAACCAGGTAAAGAGGCCCAGCGCTAACACACATTAGCATCCTGAAACAGGCACATTTTCACCTTTCACCAGGCCTCATCGTGCCATTTAAACGATGTTTTCACAGAAAAACGCGTCTTGGCCGAACTCCCCCTTGGTTATTTGTCGTTGGAGAGGGGAGGGGCTCCTCCAGCGAGGCTGATCATGTGCACAGTTGGTGAGCTCCGCTGTTCCTCAGAGATGCTAGCTGGTTATTAGAGACAGCTGGGCCGGATGAGCAGCTTTTAAAGCAGAACCTTGGCTGAATTATTCCTGAGGATGCATAATGCATGTCCCTGAAAGATAAAAATGGAAGGGTGGGGGGGGCATCTGATAGGATGCCTTCACCCCCCCCCCCCGTCTCCATCAGACACACATGTGCACCTACGAGGTGATTACAGACAGAGCATGCTAGAACAATCTAACGCGCTGGGAAGTGTTCTGGGTCGATTCCACTCGTTTTCCACCCATCCGGTCCTGGACATCGGCCTCTGTGGGCGCGTCAGGCCTCGACCCGCCACCGTGGACGACCCCGTTCGCTCCGAATCGCTCTGAAACAAATTAGACGCGATTAGTTCTGCTGTTCCTTCCGGCCGATCGACTCCGATCAATACGAAGAGGGGAGGTCGGGAGTGGAGGAAGAGCTTCGTCTCTGATGAAGAGTAATGCTTTAAAACGACAGGCGGGCGTCAGGCTGCTACAGTCGCAGCAACAACAACGCGCCGGATTTAGGGTCCCACCGACGGAGCCATTCCACCAAAACCATCCCACCTCTTTCTGCCAAACCTTAGAGCTTATAAAACAATCTTTTTCTAATTTTTCATTCATTGTTAGACCCTAAACTCCAGCTCCACTCTGCTTTTACACCTTTAACTTGGCGGGAATAACGCAAAAGGACATTTAGGAGGATCTGGAGGAGAAATCGTGCATGTGGTGCAGGAAGTTCTGCAGCATCGACCTGGAACCGGGAGGGCTGGTGAGGCGACCGCGCCGGCACGCGCCCGTGCGCGCACGCGTGCGCGAGCCGGGGCTGATTGCGGCTGCGCCGTCCGCCTTGAATTTGTCCCGCCGCGGATGCATGCTTCTGCAGCGGCGATCCTCCCCTGGTCGCAGCCGGAGTGAAAGTGTCCAGGACGGGCAGGCGACGGCCGGCGCACCGGACCCGGAGCGAAAGTGGGACCGGAAAACATCAGCTGGCTTCTCGGGAGCTTTCAGACGCGGGTCTCCAGAATCCGCTGAAGGTCGGGCGCAGGACACGCCGTGTGTGAGTGTGTGAGTGTGTGTGAGTGTGTGAGTGTGTGTGCGCGGGGTTGTTTTGGTCCAGGACTGCGGTCTCTCCGGCTCCGGGCCGGCCTGGAGCAGCAGCGTTGATCCAGCAGACATGAGCCGCCCTGGACGCCGACAGGTCCGCCAGCTCTGAAGACAATGGGCCGCTTCTCCAGCTCGGCTCGGCTCTAACTCAGCGGATCATGGCCGGGGTGCGAGCTTCAGATGCCGCGTCGGGACATTTTTTGGACCCGGCCGTCGGCTCCATGCTGACCCAGGGCGCGTCGAGCGCGCCGGGAGTCCCCGGCGACTCGGCCGCGCCTCCTGCCGCAGGAACACGGGCTTATTTGGAAGTGTCAGCCGCTGCTCAGGGCTACGGAGCCGACGGAGTTTTCAGCTGCAGGGAAGACAGCAGCCCGAGGATCGGCCGGGGAAGCCGCGATCATTCCGCCGACCGGAGCCCGGCAGCTGGGAACCCACCTTGCGGCATCATGAAGGTTGGTTCACTCAAAACGCTTCTCCTTGTCGATCCTCAAGGTGAAACTGGAGGAATTTGATCGACAGCGGTGAAAAAAACAGAATAAATGTGTGTTTTACTGGGGCCCCCGGTGTCAGGGGCCCTCAGACAAAGATTTAGTCAGTTTAGAGTCGGTAAACAAATGCGTCTACACAAAAACCAAAACCGGGAAAAAACAAAAACCAAACTAAAATAAAAAACGTGAGGTGGAGACTGAGGGCTGAAACAGGCCGGAGGAGGCAAAAGTTGGCAAACCAGCGTTGGGAGCGTTGGGAGGGGGTGACGGCGACCGGGACGCTGACATCTTGACCTTTTCTGCTCTTCAAGAGCTTTAGCCTCGGTCCCTGAGGTTCATCCCTCCGGAGGTTCATCCCTCCGGAGGTTCATCCCTCCGGAGGTTCATCCCTCCGGAGGTTCACCTCCTGCTCTCCAGATGGAACATGTGAATCCCACCACCCCCCACGGTGCCCGAAACACCCCGGAGACCTGAATTCTGTCACGTCAGACCTGCTTTGCTTAGCAACTGATAAAAAAGGTTGCTCGTTTTTGTTTGTTTCCGCTCAGAGAGGAAACCGGCGAGCAGAACCAGCATCTTTGACGTCTGCCCTCGTTACTGCAAAACTCTGATTTCTGATTTCTTTTGCCAAAAAAATGGAACCAAAATGCGGGTAAAGCTGGCGCCTGATAAGGTCCACGTGAAGACTTCCCAGAACTGACAGCAGAGACGCCCTAAAATGGAGAGATTTTCGCTTTCGTCTTTCTAGCGGGGCGGATTGTGCGATCCGGCAGAACTTCTGTGTCCTGGTTTTACTTCCCTCTGACAGTCAGAACATGCACAGAGCGGCTTTCATCCACACCTTCAGGAAATCAAGACTTGAGTCTATCTTTAGACCTGCTAATACAGCCATCAGAAATGTTGACTGTGGCAGGGGGCCGTGGGCGGACGCTCATACAGCAGAAATGCGTTTGGGTTTCTTCTTCTTCTGTGGTGGAAAGAAATGACGTAGTTATCGTGGCTTATTCAGCTCTGGCTCTTTTGCTGCAGCTCGTACCAGTTTTGCAGCTGCAGCTGTTTCAGAAGAGTTTCAGATCTTGATGAGTCCAGCAAGGTGGTGCAGCTAACTAACCCCTGATCTTTGGCCCCGCCTTCCTGAGAGGACGTGTTAGCATGCCAGGGGAAGCGGCGTCTGAGTCTTTTCCTAACCTGTCAAGCTGACAACCCTCTTCCTTTGGTTTTTGGAAAAATGATTGTCAAGGCCGGATTGAATAGTCCATTGGGCCGAATATGGCCCCCGGGCCTCAGTTTGCCCACCCTAACCACATGTGTAACCTAGCTGCTACAGTAGCTCCAATCACACTCCTCAATCCCGATTCATCCTAATTTAAGGTTCCGAGTTCCGGGAAGCTCCAGGCGTGTGTTGACCGTGCGTATCTCTCCCTGAAGAGGGTTCCTGACTTTGTCCTTGTGTCATTTCCTCCGTGGCGACGCCTCCTGAGTGGCGGAGAGGCTGCAAGCGTCTGAACAGCCGTTGGGTGATGCAGCCCCGTTACGTAACGCTGGATTGTGGACAGCTGCACGACTGCTGCTGGGGAGGAAGCGGCAACCAGCACCGTTAGCGTTAGCCGCACATGCCATTTGGACTTGGAGGTTCTGCAGAGATTTCAGCGTATGCTCCTCTTTGCATGTTGTCGTCTTTACAGAGAGAGAAAAAAAAGTGAAATGAGCCCAGATGCAGCAATATTATAATATTCATGAAGAATAGAATCTGTAAATTCCCATGTTTCATTTCTAATATGCACTCTGCCTCAACGACATCCAGGATAACGGTTAATTTCCGGTCTTCTGTGATATATTTGAGCCGGTGTGAAGGCGCCTGCTGCTTGTCGTCTTAACTGTGCTGGGATGATTAATATTGGATGGATGGGAGTCGCTTCTTCAGAAGCCCATCAAGTCTAAAAGTCCACCAAAGGATGACAGAGATGCAAAATTCAAGCCCTCTGTTAAGACTTTAATTCAGGCTGTCTAAATGTGGAGTCTTGAATTTAAAGTTGGGGTTTGGAAGGATGGATGTAGGAAAAAAAGAAACTTTCAAGTTGTCTTTGTTCATCGTCAGAGCTGTCAGATGGAATCGGGAGCACAAAAACATGCTCGCAGAAGGGCTGAAATGCTTCCGAAAGTAAGGCGACTGATTGTTCCTGGCGTGTTGGACTGGTCGTCCGGGTTCATGGTCATGTTAGGGCGTGTGTGTGAGTGAGTGTGTGAGACTCTTCATGATGGCCGTCTTGCCCATGAACGTGTGGATGGGGGTTGCAGACTTGTGCGCATCCCTCCGAGACCAAATACTGGAGCCTCTATGATGTGGAGGTGTGCTCTGGCTGGAGTGAATCTCACTCCTCACTCCGAGAGTGAGCTGTCTGTTCCCCGGTGCTCCTGCAGCTCACACCCGTTTAGCC
This sequence comes from Tetraodon nigroviridis, assembly GCA_000180735.1. Lineage (NCBI taxonomy): Eukaryota > Metazoa > Chordata > Actinopteri > Tetraodontiformes > Tetraodontidae > Tetraodon > Tetraodon nigroviridis. Next base: position 412,387 of record CAAE01014700.1, read on the forward strand.
ACCATCACCGGTGCTCGGCTTGGAGTCTCACACTGGTGACTTTTACCAGAGACTCACGTGGATTTGTGAAAATACTCATGTTCATCGGTGGAAAATACAAATACTGGAGAGGAGGAGCGCAGCTGGTACAGCATTTTTAGTTCTGGCAAAGCCACCGTTTTCTGAACAAACGTGGCTTAAAACCTTTGGCTCTGCTCAGCAGCTAATTTTTAGGAGCGAATATTTTTCCGGGAAACGTTCAGGTGGATCTTCCCAGCTGACGAGGACGAAGACTCGGGTTTCGATGGCTCCGGCTCTCGGAGAATGTGGCCGGCGGTTTCAGACGCCGGGGATGCTGAGTCATGGCTCTTGGCCGGATCTCTGAGAGCAGTAATCTGCACAACACAACCATCTCAAACGGGCCCCTTTGTATTTTAATCCACAGCTTAGCATCAAACATAGGGCATCAGCAGCTTTGTAAAGGTCGCTCACCCACAGGAAAACATGGCCAGAACTCCTGAATAAATCACCTTAACAAGTGCGATTTACGTCTGCCTGCTGAATTCAACTCGGGGCCTGTCTTTTACGATCCGTCCAGTCTTCACGGCCACGTCGCTCCACAGTGGGTTCCTCCTCCAAGCAGCAGTTAGGTCGAATCCAGGTTGATCTGCAGTTCTCTAATCACCTGAAACTGACGCTACCTGCTGGGTGAGTTTGGCTTGTGCGCCGCAACGGCAGCACAAATCAGGCTTTGTCCAGGAATAGCTGCGGACCCAGAGCCTTTCGGAGGATGAGATCATTGCGATTACGCAGATTGAATCCAGGCAGCGCGGGGGTGGACGCAGGTTACTTAAATAGCCGCAAAACCAAACGCATCATTATGGTGCAGAGCTACCGCTGCAGTGGGGTGGGGGGTCAGAAAGACGGAAGAGCAGAACCCACATGTGCCTCGTCTCCTGGTCAGGAAGTCGGCCTAAGTGCTGACCCATAGCAACTTGTTTTCGACACAGCAGCATTTGCATTGGTGCTTATTTTGCAGTCGTTTTTGAGAGAGTGACGCTGAGGGGACCAGCGTCTTTAGAATGTACCAAAACCCGGCAGGGTCATTGAAGTAAGCCCCAACCCAAAGCACCTAGAAGTCAGCTGAAGCATTAAAGAAGAGGAATGTGTTCATAAAAAAGGTATTTCTTTGATGGGAAAGGTCATTTTCCTTCACCATATAGATTCCTGGAAAAGGCTGCTTGTTCTTCCTCCTGGGTGCGTATCCGTAAGCGCCGTAAGGATCTCTGGCTGGCTGTTCTCCTCCTTTGGTTCAGATTTAGCTGAATTTGGACTGTGATTCCAGCCTCTGCCTCTAAAAAGAAAGGGAATTCCTGAAACAGTGCGCTCCACCCACTGAATGCACAGAGGATATGTATTCTGCTGTAAATTAGGCTCTTCATAAAATAATGATCACCTATGCTGCATGACGGGCCACAGCGGTATGCAAACAATTCATTATTTCTGAAGGACGGAGGCCGTCAGCGTCAGGCTGGATCTTTGATTCCCATCCTTGTTTGGAAATGACCCTTTCATCCTCACTCAGTCAGGAGTCTGCGTCACCCTTGTGACGTGCCCCGAATAAAGAAAATATTTCCTTAATCCATCGTGCTGATTAGCAGCTGAGCAAAGTTCCTCAGAAAGGTCTTTTCTTTAATGATTGTGGTTTTTTTCCTGAGTCTGTTGCCCACGGATAGATTCGTTTTTGCCATTTTTATTCATCTTTAATTCCTCCTCCTCTCCCATGGAGCGAGCGGGGGAAAGACTTAGAGGATTCCCTTCACCCCACAGTAAGATGACTGCCTGAATATTCCGCTCGTGTTGAGGGTGGATCTGCATTCCAATTAGATGTTGGTGAAGTTTGGCAGCCTCCAGAGTCGGAGTCCACAGCTCATTCACAGGTGGAATATTCAGGATTTGGTTTTTCCTGATGGCTGGGTGTCCTGCCCTGACCCGCTGTGTTTTTCCAGGATCTAAAATAAAAGTGCATGTAAATATATGCAAAACTGCGCTAGTCACTTTTTCAGCCGGCAGTATTTTAGGCTGCTGTCGATCAGAGAGTAATGAGATTATCTGGTGATCAGCTTGCAGGTTTCCGTTACATAACAGCCAAACCGTGTGAAGAGCCGCCGTTGTGTCAGATATCGACTGTTTTCCTTTGTAGTTCTCCTCGTTGTGAAAGTTTAAATCGAATTGCTGCATGAACGAAAAACACGATGTGACATTCAATCAAATTTCAGGCTCTGCGAGGAGGTGATGGTGCGAATGCAACGCGCGTCTCCGCGTAAATCATTCATCCCCGTGGCTGCACGGCTGCTTTTATTGTGTATATATTTGTCTTTTCTGTGTGTTGATGAACAATGGTGACAAGCGGCCTGTGCTGACCCGCACGCACATCTTCTCCTCTTCTGCTACGTGTACCTCCTTGTACCTGTACGTGTACGTGTACCTGTACCTTTTTTTTCTGCACAGATGGCAGAAGATGACCATAAAAAAAGAAGAAAAAAGAAACAAACGTGCACTTTGAGCCCATGCTGCAGCGGAGCTTGGAGTGTGCGTTATTTGGAAACGACAAACACTTGACTTGTCATCAGTGATGGAGCCAGTTTGGACTCGCTGTTCCCAGTCAGCGCGACTGCGAGCTGCGGTGTTAGAGAGCAGCATCGGCGGAGCAGCAGGAAGGAAGGATAATTCCGTCCTTCGGGCCTGAAGCGGAACCTGCTGCTGGCTCCCTCCAAGAATGTTCTTTTTTGCTTCACGTAGCCGCCATGTCCTCAGAGCAGCTAACCACAGGTTCAAGCCCCGACACGTCACTCAGGCATTCCGTATGTTCTAAAACACACACGTTTGTGTCACGGCTTGTTTTCTAGGGCTGAAAATATCGATCTAGGGTTTTATTTGACACTCTTACAATTAGCAGGTGCGCTCTGAGCAGCTCGGCGTCAGCTTTAATTACCTTCCTGATTACACATGTCCAAAGGATTCTGTGGCTGTGCGGTTACCAGAAGGCTGTCAGCTTGAAGAGCTCTACACGGCGCCTGTGGGCTTCTGAGCCTGGTATTTAGTCCCTCAAGTCTCTAGATATTCTGCTCATCTCCCCGTATATTTATGTTTACTGAGAAAATACACAGGCTGCGTGTGAGGCAGCGAAGGAAAACGGGGCTCTGCAGTGTATCTGGAGCGAGAACTGTTGCGGAGGGGTTTTTCAGGGAGACAGACGTGGTTTCGACTCACCATGCCTGAGGAGAGCTCGGAGCGGGGGAGATGAGAGGGGAAGGAAGTTCATTGGTGTTTTTCACATTGGGAGGAATGAGGAACAACAGCAGGGTCCAACGTTTGGTTTAAGATTAACTGTAAACCCAACCACCCAACCAGTTTTTGAGAATTATTGACCGTTTCCCATCACCTAGATGAATCCTCTGAATACAGAAGAACGCGAGCTCTGGCTCAGATGATGGACTCCGATCGTAAACACGGGGGTTTTGTGAATAAATGCGAACGAATGCCAGCCCCGTTGAGCTGCGGCTCCAAACGCCTGGAAGCTCCACTCTCACCCACCACCGCACTCATATTTACGTGGGTTGTTGAAGCTGCAGCAATTTCCCGTCTGTCGTTGCTTGTCAGCGTCACTCCTGCAGAAAGATTTTATTACGTTCATCCCTGCAGGTCCAGGAAACTCTGCCCCCCCCCTTATCAGCCATTATCAGGACACACTAAAATAATAGCGCAGGCTTCGCAATTACAGTAACACTAAAAAATAATCCGGACAAACATGCACTTCCCAATACAAGAAGTTCCTTGTGCTTAGAAATCTCTTTTTGTGGGCACCTCAATAATACTGTTGCATAATGTCGGATTTCAATTAGCCTGGAAAGAGCAGGTGGGTTCGGGTAGAGGGGAGCAAATACTCAGAACACGGTGACCCAGTTCTGAAGAGCAGAGGTGTGTGAGGAGCTCACTTTTGTCTTTTTTTATATGGATGCAGAAGTGTGGAGGAGGGGCAGGAGGGAGAGGAGGAGGAGGAAGAGGAGGAGAGGGACCATCCGCAATCTGCCACCCAGTTGGACTCGTGTACTTCTGTGTGCGGTCGTGCTCGCACATGTTTGATGGTATTAGTGGAAGTGTAGACACACACACACACACACACACACACACACATGCAAACTCGCACACGTACAAGAGCGTTTGGAACTCAAAGTCTGTGGTTTTTACGATCGTGTGAAAGAGTGAGACACTCGGAAACAGATAAACAACAGAGTCATTTTGGTTATTGAGGAGAATTAAGGTCAGAGTGCAGATGATTGTTACTGGGCTGTGAGTGTGTCTCTATGTGAGTGTGTGTCTGCGTGTGTGTGTGTGTGTCTGTGTGTGTGTGTGTGTGTGCTCAGGAAATCATAATTTAGGTTTTGGTTCTTTAATCTTGCCTTGGCTTTACAGAAAATAGGTGATTTTTAGCAGCTTCTTACGTGGCCGCCGGCTCTGCTTACACCCTTTACAAATCAGTCTGCCTTTGTTTCAGTTTTCTTCTGTTTTAAATCAAATCTTTCCTCAGAAAGCAGTGACGCAGCATTCTGATAACCGCGTTGCTGCTTTTGAACTCAAAACCTCCTTCCGTGCCGTCGTTTGATTGTCGTATGTGCAGTTTCATTCACTCCCACGCAAACATCTAATTTTGCATGTTGCTCTGATGTCTTATTAAAATTGTGGGTGTGTGTGATGTGTTCTGCACGGCGTTCGCACTTCAGCTGGCAGCCGCTTGAACTAAGAAAGACTGTAACTGTGTCCGAACAGCTCATCCATCGGTGACTCGGCCTGCGAACTTTCCGGAAACGCCGCAGCAAAACCGTTTAAAGCTGCGCGTGTGGCGTGTTCTGCTGAAGACACACAGGTGTCCCTCCGGCACTAATTGAAGTATCGACTCTGTCCGCCTGCGAGGTGACAGCTGACTGTTTGCAGAGACTAATGTCTCTGTTTATTTAGCACCTGCAATGTGGGATCTCAAAATGGAGTGTAAAAACTGGTTTGTCGGTGTAATTAGGGTAACAGTGGAGGCGTGTCCTTTCATCAGCCCTAAACAGCTCGCGTATTTACTGTATGTGTGTGTGTATGCATGCGTAACACAACAGCGACTGCGTAAAAGCCGCTTTCGTCTTCACTTTCTAACACGAAATTCCGCCGTTTCCACCACAATTAAACAAACAGCGGAGTGGTATAAATAAGAATGCGCAGGAGGGACATGGTTAAACTAGATCTGGGTTATCACATCATTCCAGCTAATTAGTATTCACACTGTAATCACAGGCTCTTCACGTGGATAAAAGAAACCCCCCCCTCAGGCCTTCCATATGCGCGTGGTGAATCGCTGGAAACAGGTGCGCATTCCCAGTTTGCCCGTCTGTGTTGATCTTGCCCCTGGCTGTGTGGAGGCAACATGGAGCCTCCTGCTCCCGGAGATCTGAGTGACAGGCGGCAACAGCTGGAGACGAGGTGACGAGTAGAAAAGAAGGCGTCTAAAGCGCCTGGCGTTTGGGCTGCAGCCAGTGCCTCAGAACTTAGGAAACCGAAAACAAACACAAACGTGGTGTCATGACGGAGGCGAGGTTGGGGAAGGATGGAGAGGAGGAGCAGGAGGAGGATGGGAGAAAGGTGAATTTCAAGGTCGGACAGGCGTGGCGTGGCACTCAAGACAATCTTGAGGTTGGCCAGACGCCCTTTGGATTACTAGATAACTGCGCCGCAATCCGATTAGAGGAGAGTTCATCGAAAATAGGAGCAGAGGAGTGGAACGCAGGTGAAGGCCGCACTGCACATCCCAGACCAGCAACCACCCGTGCACACTCGCTGTTTACTAATACTGTTAAGTGCTTTCCTGACAGGGGTCGTCCTTGTAAGCGGTTGTGCCACTCCTTCCTCGTCGCCTACTCACCGCCTCCACCTTCACCCCCCTCCATCCACAAATGACTGTCGGACACGAGAGAATTAGAGGAGGACGAGAGAGACAGATTTCCAAGACTTCGCGCTACACTTAGGTGATAAAGGGAGCTGGCAGGCAGGCACCATCCATCAGTCATAATCGTTTTCCAGCCCAGCAGGTGTCACACGTCTTCCAGCCCAACTTGGGTATCGATTTCCGCCTGACAGGTGATGTGTTCACCAGCAGGGGCGCGGCGGTGAGTTTGCCTGTCATGTGTGTTACCGATCTCATGTCTGCTGCACCATTAGTTGCACGCGTGGGCAGGTCAATTCCGTTATTGATGAAGGTGTTGAATGGAAAAAAATTGAAATGGAGGTCCTCGCAGTGGAAATGCATTATTGACCGGCCTATAAAAGTGGTGCATCTGTCTGCAGAAGCCGAGGGGCCTTTTGCACTTACGGGCCCAAAGGTTTCAGAGAAATGATGAACGCCAAATCTGCAATACACAGCGGTGCAACAATGGAGCATAAATAAACATTTTCTTAAACAATTGCTGAGTAAAAGTAGCATAAAGAAAGCAATCAGAGGCCTCCTTTTAAAAGTGAAGAAGAAATGCACGGCTAAGAATAACTGGAACGGCAATTCGATGTCCACCTTCCAGCTGCGTCCTCTGATTTCCTGAAAGTGAAAGAGGATGTGCGGCAGAGACCCTTTTCTCCTCCTAACTTTAAAAAGCAGAAGTCACAAGCCAACGAGTCATGAGTTAATTGCATGTTTGTGTGTGGAAGAGGGAAACAGAACGCTCCAGACAGATCGGTGGGTATTTCTGTGCAACGGGCGGCGTTTTGGAGGGCTGAGGGCCATCAGCGTGGGCCGCTGAGCGGCTGAAAGGGTTAGGGTTAGGCTTCATTCTGTTTTTGAAGGAACTATTCCAGTCAAGATTGTGCAGGGCTGCTTGGCTGACCCGTGAGCACCGTTAGAAAGAAAAAGCCCCTTTTAACAGCTGGGAAGCAGGGGCAGTTTTCTATAAAGCCCGAAAAATAAATAAAAAAGACTGCCAGAGGAGGTTAAAGTCTGTTTTCTGTCAACCAGGGCTGGTGCAAACAGCTCGGGAGGGTCACTGACTGGGTGCTTTGAGAGGAGGAAGCACGCCTGGCATGCTGAGGGCAGCTCCCTGTCGCGCTGCGAACTCATCCGAACCTACCGAGACGCCGGTTTGGTCCAGCATCCTCACGGATGCGCCGTTATTTCATTGAACTGTGCACAACCGAAATCGATCCTGTCACCCTGATGGGAGGTTTCAGAGGGAAACGTTGTCATTGTTTTTTTTTCTTATAATGTGTGTTTCTAATAGCTGCTGACCAGTGTCCTCTCTGTGTTTGCTGCCCTTTGAATGCCTGATTTAGTCGCTGCGCTGAAAAAACAAGCCCCCGCCGCTTCTTTTGCAGTTCCATCAACCTGTCTATCGATCGGGCCCCTCTGCATTTTCACACCGAGCAGGTTTAAAACAGGATGAGTCATTTGGTTGTGCCCATTGTTTTTCCTCTTTCAGGGCTGGTGAGAGCCGTGCCCTTCAGACTACCTCTGCACTGCTCAGGAACTGGATGTACCGCGCTCAGCGTGATTCACGGCAGCTTCGGCTTCGCTCCACCAGTATTACTGAGCTGTGTTTGTCCCTCACCCACATCAATTTTCAGACTAAAACGCGTTTTTTTCCTCCCTGCGCGACATCGTTTCCCTGCAGGTGGTACAAGTACACATAAGTGTCATTTAAAAAGTACACAACCTGACTGTTCACTAATATACAACATGAAAACAGAAGATTTTGGGGCTGTTCTACATTTTCTGGTGGAATCTGTCCTTCTGTGTTAGTTTCTTGTCATTTTTTGCCTCTAGAGGCTCCTCAGTCTCTGACCTTCTTTAAGTGTGTTTGAAACCAACGAAAGGCATTGCTGTGTTGCCTGGCAACCACACCACTCTAATAACCTATTTCTGATTTATTATAAAGACAATGAAATTTTTTAAATACAATCACCCTTTACACAGTTTACACAGTCATCGGTACATCACGCTGTATCTGTTACTTATATAAAAAAAAGCAAATCAATCAATATATTTGCAACCAGTGCTGATTGAATGACGAAAGATTGGTTGACAGAAGACATATTTTCCAATTCCATATCCATCTCTGAGGGATTTTATAACTTTAATCTTGCAGTGACTTAAGAAGCTGCCGTCTGAGTGAGGGTGTGTGTTGACCTTTATGTTGCTCAGAGTCTGAGCAACGACAATATTACATCTAGCTTTTTTGTTTCATAAAATTTACCTGTAATAACTGGTTTGAAAAGCCTCTTTACTATGCCTGGGCTCTCTGAGCCTAACCAGTCTAATTTTACCCAGGCTCAGTCCTGCAGCGTAGGCTGAGGCAGACAGAACCTCACGTACGCGCTCTGCACAGCTGTGCACCGGTGAGGGTGTTGTATTGCAGTTTATGTGGGAAGACCGACAATGGAAGTGCAGCATAACTGTGAAAATAGATGGTCACAACACACTCAATCATTGCTGTTGCTTTTTTCCAGTGGCCAAATGGTGCCGTGATCACTGTCATCTTAGGGTTATGACCGCAGCCATTACCTCTAAACATACACTGAATTTTTCTCGTTTCTATGTCTCATTTTACTGTCTTCTTCTTCGCTTCAGCAGAGTGAGTCAACTCTTTCCGTCTCCTTCCATTCTCTGTCTTGTCTTCTCTTACGTCAGCTAACTCCATCTCCTCTCTCAAACCTCTTGGGTCTTCCTCAGCTCCAAAATGGGATCCGTCTCATTCGGTGTCTGTTTCAGGAATATAATGGTTTTGCGAGCAGATTCCAGAATTCTGCAGTAGATGTGATGAAACTTCCTCTTTAATGATGAAAACTGTGGTCACAGCAGGAATCCACTCACTCCTGAAGCTGAAGGCCACAGTCCTGATGCAAAAGCCGTTCGTTATAGCTGCTGGAGAGACGTGCCAGAAGATTTTGCTCCTGGAAACCAAATGTTCTTGTGAAACCGAAAACATTACAAACAAAGCTCATTAATTCCCATGTGGAGGAGAGAGATTTAGTACCTTTTACCTCTTTAAGAGCTAAAAAGACCAGCTCGCTTTTTCTACTTAAATTTTCCATTGGCTTGCTTTAGCATCCTTGCTTGATAGTATTTCTTTGCAATTGTTTTTAAAAAAATCGCTTAAGGTGACATGTTAAATGATGCCTTGTTCTTATCTAAAATTGGAATGCGCTTTCTTCCTTCTGCATTTGATTAACCTCCAAAAAAATCATCTGATTCTTTATGTCTGACATTATCGAGGGAGATAATGCTGAATTTGATTGGCCTTTTCAGTAGGTTACAGGCACATCCCTTCATCGAGGAAAAAAAAGAAGCAAAAAACAAAAACAGTGCTGCATGAACACCTGCAAAAATATCAATGTCGATAAAATTCCTCGACTTTGCAGTCTGTCTAGAGTCTGTCAGCTGCGTTTTGACGTTTATTACTGAGCCCTTGCCCACGAATGTTGCTCCAGCTCCATGTGAATTCTGTCCTTCATCCAGTGTTTCTCCTGAGAGGATAGTTTTGAGTCAAAAGAACACAAATGCAAAACAAACTGCTTCTATTGGTAGACTCGGTGCGCCCTGATTATGAGTGAGCACAAACTTACGTTTCTTTGTTTGCTGATGACAATCTTCTATTATCATGCAGATGTTTTTCTGCCTTGTGTTCGGTCAGACGGGGAGATTAGCATTTGTATCATGTTGGGTGCACAAACGTGTGGGTCAGGACTAGAACGTGCATTTTCACAAGCAACACGAGGATGTGTGTGTGTGTGTGTGAAATCACATGTTCACAGCATCCTAAATGAATAACATGTAGTCAAAAAATGCACAAAATCTTCATGTCTTCAGCGACTATAGTAGGTGGAGATAATGTCACCTTGCTGCAGTGTTGCAGCAATATTAAATTCCCAGCAAATTGTCAGAGCGGTGCAGGAGTCGTATTTCAAATCAGCTCGGATGCTCAGACAGGTAGCGTGCTACAACGTAATCAATCTTCATGCAGCAAGTGCGCACAAAATGATTGAACACAGGTGTGATGAAGAGCACAGACAGAGGCGGGAAACAAATGATGATTGTAAAGACTCAAGGAAGGAAGGGAGGTATTTAAGTGCAGGAGCAGATGGAGCGCAGGCCTCCAACAGTCAATAGGACTGACCTCAATCATGGGTTCACTGCACTGCTGAGCATTATTTTATGAAGAGATTCTAATATAATTTATTTGGTGTGTTATTTTTTTTTCTAGTTCTGAAATGTTACAGACAACTTATGTTGTTAGAAAGGTTAAATTAAGTCACAGCTGAGGAGAATTGGTCACTCTGTGGGGGGGATTTGAATCAAAAGCCCCAGTGTGGCTCCCACAGCTGTTCTTATCATGCTAACCCCCGTCTGTGTCCTAGGAACCCCCACACACTCCATTTTCTAATATTAAATCAGCCATTCTGCTGTGGAATTTGTTTTTCCCTGTCAAAGTGCATTGAGTAACACCCCACGTGTCTTTTTTGTTTAATAATGTTTTTACTTTAAGAATAAAATTGTCAGTAGTAAATGAAAAAAGTGTGCTGTAACGTGCCGAACATTCTCTTTAGAGTAATGAGGAGATGAGAGCTGCAGATTTTCCTTTAAGCACTGATGCTCTTCGAGCTGGAGGCTCGCAAGGTTTTCTGAGCTCTACTGGGAATTCTAAAGGCAGCCACATCACAAAATAACCCATCAGCGGACAAAAATAGCCTCGCCATGCTGCCTCCACATGTGCAAGTCTTTAGTGCTTCTCTCTGTGGTAATACAGGGCTCTGAATCAGGCTGCCTGGGTTGTGTTCACCAGGAAGATGGGATCTCTAACAGATATCAGATATCCGTGCATACTTGCCTATAATGGGATAACTCTTTTAAGGCGGATTTACAGCACGGATGGCCATTCATTTATACAGTTTTGATAATAATCATGCCCCTTCTGAATGTTTTCACATTAGCATCATGAGTATTATAGTGTAATTATTTTCTTTTTTTCCCCTTTTTCAGTACATAAATAAAATGACAAAGGCCAAATGTGACACAATCTGTTACGCTCCGTATTCGCCTTATCTTTTCTCCACATTCACATGTATCTGGCTTTGCCATGTCAGGGATGACGTATGTTGCTGTGAGCTTTTTAGTGAAACTGGCTTATCTTCCATCAAGGCTTCAGTATTGTTGTTACCGTTCTTTCCATCCTCATCAGCTTCACCGCCCTTCCAGCTGTTTGGTTCCCTTCCAGGGAATCCCAACTCCTCCACTTGTGAGTCAAGGAGGAAGGCCAGAGCTAAATATAGGATGTGAGTCTCTCTTCTGCCCCCCCCAATGCCAGCCACCCTTTTGCCTCCCCCTTTCTTTTTAATTGCCTCTGAATAATTCCAGCAGTTGGATTTTGCTCCAAAGACGTGCACAAAACTGACCGTCCTGCACATTAAAATCAAACAGGTGCAGATACCCCTCTGAGCTGCTTCCTCCTCCTCTTTATTTATTTATTCATTTATTTATTTATTTATTTTTAATTTTTTTGGCACTGCGATAGTCCCTGCATCGCTGCACCACCCTCTTGGTGAGACAGAAGGAGCCCAGCAAAGGATCAAGCTCATTGGGTTATTTATAGAGTTGAGTGGGCTTTATGGATGCAGGCGTAGAATGTGTCAGAGAGGGGAAAAAGCAGCATTGATGAAAGCCTGCTCAGATATGGAGCTGTATTCTGCCCATCACTGAGCCACGGGCTCCATCTGCACGGTGCTAAAGCAAGCGCTGCTGCTTTCCTACCTCCACAGAGATCTCTGCTCCCACACAGGTGAGTGGACCTCGCTCAACACACACCAAATTTAGCCCCCTTTTCTAAGAAGCTGCTTGTTTCTGGTTGTTTATTATCACGTATAATGGTGGGTGTTTGAAAGAGACTATGATGCACAAGGGAGACAGGTGTGCACCCACACAGCAACATGTGGGTTTTACAATGAAAACGTGCACGTAGGTGTTCAGAAGGAGGCTTTATTGATGTCATTTTTGTTCATTCCAGCATAGAAGCACATCTACTTGGGGAGAGGCGAGGTCAGGTGATGCTATTAGTTTTGAGGGATGACCTGGAGCTGGGCTGCAGGATGCTGCTGATCCTGCCTGTTCTCTTTGCAGAGGGAAAGCGAGCGGTGAAGGAGTGGCAAGTGTGTCCTGTGATGCAGCAGCTGCAGCCGCAGCAGCACCACGTTTGTCTGCATGCAGGCGGGGGACGCGTCTGTCTCCTCGCTGCTCACTGCAGTGCAGACAGATTTCAAGGTTATTCTTGTGTGGCCACATCAAGAGGACGCAGTGAAAACGCTGTGGCATCTGTTCCGAGAGATGACAGGAACTTTAGTGCTCGTTGGTTACCCTCAGATGCTTTGGTTTTATTTTTTTTTTGTACGCGGACGTCATTTCAATCATGTGTTTTCGTGTCCTAAAGACTTCCTGTGGCTTCCCCTTTTATCGTGCCCGAGGCTCACGCACATATTTTACTAGGTACCGGTTCAAAACTGCCTTTGCCAGATGTTATTAAGGAAGAAGTGGATCATTTCACACCGGCTTTTTAGGGTCTCCTTTCCGGTATCAAGCTCATGCCTTCATGATAGCTACTTACACTATAACATTATTCTCTCTCAGAGAAAATATGTGGAACTTGTGTAGAACAAAAATGAAACGACCGCAATAAAGAGTGATTGTCAAAAACTGATAATGCAAAAGGCCAAATGGACAGAAATGAGGACAACTGTGTGTCAAAGCACCAGTGTCAACTATTCTGTCTATTGGCCTTCATTGGAGGTTTCTGTCTCCTCTCTTGTTTTTCTGACAAATACGGTTGGAATGTGTTGCCTGTTGAAGAGCGTTCGGGGAAACACTAATGAATAGAAAGACAGGAACGAAATCAAACAGCACTGTTTAATTAAAGCAAACTAGCTCTTAGGACATATTAAAATGGAATTATCCGAGTCAATGAACGTCTCCAGGAGTAATAACTGTGGGAGGCTTGGCACACAACCTAGAACGCAGAAGCATTGTCTCGCAAACACCCCACAACTTCAGCTCTCATCATTACTGTTTGAATGAGTCTGAAATTGTTACGTGGTACGCTCACCACGCTGTCACTCCTTCTAAAGGACACATGGAAGCGCTGCCGATCATTTGTCTCCTCTCCCTAACTGACATGTCAAAGTTTTATCTTGTTTGGTTTGATAAACCACAACTGTTGTCAGAGATTTGTGTGCACTGAGCAACTAATCCAAGCGTATAACACTCCAAAATGGCAGGAAAGATGCCACAGCCATACTTTAGTAGTCTAGTTTCTGGCAACAAAGGCGCATGGAGAAGAGCTCAAGGGCAGTACGGCAGATTAAATATTCAATTCTGACACATCATGGCCAAAACATTTGCTGGACATCTGACGGTTGAATTTTACGTTTTGGCAACTGTGGTTTAAGTTGTATCACTTTTAAAAACATGGTGAAAATATGAACTTTGGCTATGGTTTTTAGCACCTTAATTCATTTTCCAGCTTTAAAACTTAATTTTACTACAGCTATTCTTGCTGGCTTTGGTCCCCAATTAATAAGAAAACTTAATTGTTATCAGCATTTAAAAATACTTTATTTTAGCCTTGAATGTCTTTTAGGCTGATTTTCCAATTTCAAGGCAGCATAGATGCAAAAGAGACCAACACAATCACCAGAAATCATAGTAAACACTGACTCTCAGATTGTTTTTGTCATTTTAAGACAGCAATTGCCATGGTTACCTTTAGATGAACGCTGGTATGCTCAGGACATGTTTCTACTGAACCTGTAGAGTGGAGATTGAAAGGGAGGCGAATTGCAAACAAACCTCCTTTTGTTCCAGCGTCACCTGAGAGACACACAGTCAGTCAGAGTGAGTGTCAGTTGCCGGTAACAGCAAGCACGTTGCCTCTGACAGACGTCAACCACAGCGTGAACGGACTGTGAGGCCTTTTGGAACACAACGTCCCTTAAAATGCTGGATCATTTTCTTTTTATTTCGTTGGTGTGCATCGTGCGTGACATCAAGCTTGCGCGAGCGCACACAGATGCACCTCACCAAATCACCTAAACTGAAAATAATTGGCCCCACTGGTGACTTGGGGAGATGAGCAGCATAAGTGAGGCAGCTTGGGAGAAGGAGGGCCATAGTAAAACCTAGCATTGGTATGCATGTGCAAATGTGCATTTAAATATGAGCACCGCTGAAAAAATGAGGGACATAATGTTTAAAACTGTAGATGAAGCACTTGCAACATGCTGAAGTGGCCTCGTGAATGGTCCCATGACCATCTGAGCTCTGTGGCACTTGCTTTTTTTCTTCAGTTCCACATTTTGACGATGTGAGCTCCACTCTGGGCCTCTGTGGGCCACTAATTAGTGAAACTGTGTTGTGCTCTCTGGCTGGTTCTCAGGGGGATTTCCTCTTAATAGGTGAGCACGCACTGAATCCTAACTGCACTCCATATTCAAGTGTAGGATATCTCCTTGATCAAAAAATGTACGGGGACACGTGCAAACACAGCTCCGTGCAGTTAATGTGTGCTCCTTCTCTGCCTCTTTATGCTTTAGGTTCTGCCGTGATGAGCTGCACAATGTGGAGCACTAATTATAACAGCAGTTATTTTAAATATTTTAGAGACATTAAGCTCAAAAAGAACACTAGCAGGTTGTTAGCAGGAAATGATTGCACAACAACTTTACTGTGAAAACTTCCCGTATTGAATTTAAAGCGAGAACACATGCAAAAGTATCATGGCCCAGCCCTCCATTGTGTTTTAAATAGTTAATATTTATCGCCTCCAGTGCAGTTCCAATTATATCCCATTATGCCTCCCAGTTGACTAAACAAACAGTGGTGAAAGCAGAGGTTTAACAGGCCTGTATTGATCAGCGTAAAAGCTGCTGGCGAACCACTTGCCCTCCAGCATTGTTCCCTCCATCCATGTTTTTATAATTTTTAGTATTCTGTTTGAATATTTGATCGTACTGGTCAGCTGTGAAGCTTTGGTATGCAAATACTAGAAAAAATATGAAAGAAAACAGGTTCATCTTATACTAAAAAGCCATCCCTACTTAATAGGTGCAGCCAGTTTCTCATATTTTTCTGGATGTTCAGTTGAATGATGTCCGTCCTCAGCTCTGTGTAGCATTCAAGAGCCAATCTTTTTTAAACCGTGTTTAATGTAGGAAGAAAAAGGCGCAGCAGCACTTCGGGGGAAGCAGTGGGCAGCCTCAGTTTGAGGAGGAGAAGGCGGAGGAGGAGGAAAAGGGCTCTGCTGATGACCTCCCTCCCATTTCATTTGAATAGATCGGGATTTACTCAGCTGTGAAATGCTTCCGGCATTTACCAGACCTCTTTATTCAATGAGCATTATTTGTCAGTTAATGTCATTTGTGTATTTTAAGCTACCTATTTTAATGTAAAGTAATTTTTGTAGTAATAATTATTTGGTGTCAGTACCACACGTTAGAAAGTCATTCATCCACAGATTTCACTGTGCTGTGCATCCTGTTACATTATGTGGGATGATGCAGCAGAAAAAAATCTCAGGGATTTTCTGTTGTTTTGCAGAAAAGTAAGCATTTCTGAGAAAGCCGTTACCAGGATACAAAGTCATGCAAAATTAAGGTGGCACATTTCCATCGGAAACTTAAACATCAAATTTACAAGGTCAAATTTTTGTACATTGTTTTTGTTATTTTATTTTTGCATTCCACTTGCAAATGCTAAAAACGAGTGATAAAAGCGGGGGAGTTGTGGCAGTTGGGGAGTTTTTGACCCCGCTGCAGTCAACGCCACTGCAGGGACGATACTGACAGCAGTGCGGAGAAATACCGAAATAGTTTCCACATCACTGCAGCAGAAAACAACAGTGAGAGGTCAATCCAATAAACCCCACCCACAGACAGTCCACGTATGCGTACATCCGAACAGTAATTCTGAACTGGCCACCAGGAAAAAAGACGCTTTGAAAAAATGGCAGGAGTGTGACGAAGGCTAGGTCAGAGTGGGGTGAAAGCAAAGACTGCAGAATAAATGCCCGATTTGTTTTATTGCAGACAATTAAAGGTTTTTTTGCTCGTGACCAAGTCCCTCTGGCTGTGACATGACATTTTAATGAGAGTGACCCTCTGTCACCTCTGCATAAGGGAAGCCTGGAAGCAATCAGACCCCAACACAAATCCCTACCCTCCTTTTTTCACTCCGTCACCACGTTTGTATATCATTAGATCCTCGTTCAGCGTGGAGTTGATTGACTCTGAGAAGGAGGCAGAAAGTGTCCTTGGACTGCTCTGCCAAATAGGCAACATTCTTAGCAATGGTTTTCCAAAATGGTGCAAGACAAGCTGGGTTGTTAGATTAAAGGACATGACATTTTAGTTCTAATGTGAATTCTTAATCATAGCTTTCAAACTTCTATTCCAGTACCAGGCCTGTAATAGGGTTGGGTTGGATAATTTGCGGGAAGCCTGCGGTGCGTCTGTCTCTTTTGTGAAGCATTTAAAAAGGTATTTTGACTTCAAGGTGGAAGTACGTGGTTGGAATATCCTCCAGGAGAGTGCAGATGCACTTCCAGGTGCCTGCAGGTCCTATCCGTCACGGCTAGTTAGAGCATCTTGAAAAAATATTAACTTTTTTTTTTTCCAGAGTACTATCTGTTTACCAGAATTTCACAAGTACCTAGTTCTTGTCTAAAAAATTCCACATTTGTAATAATATGATATTAAAGATAGATGAAAATTCAGGTGATAAATAAGGGGTCTGTCCAGGACATAATGACCATGTCACTTCTGCAGTTTTACTCATAATATCAGTCACAATTAAGTCCCAGTCACCATCGTCTTGTGGCCTTCAGATAAAATATTTATTATTCCCAGATTTAACTGTGATCCATCATTAAACCTCCCATCAGATGGTTTTTCAGGCTCATGGTGACGTCTGTAATTTTTGTCTTTTACAAGAAATGCAATTGAAAATAAAGATACTCCAATGTATTTTGGAGAAAACCTGGACACAAATTAAAGGTTTTCCCTGATCATTAACCAGCTGTTTAGGTTCATCACTGATCTTCCTTCTTGTCATTTGCAGGATGGATCCAAACAGAGGCATGCCAGAAAGAAGACGGTGTCCTTCAGCACAATGCCGAGTGACCGCAAGATCAACAGCACGGCTGCCTGCATGGCGTTCATGATGGAGGGTTGCGAAATGAAGAAGGTCCGTTCTAACTCGCGCATGTACAACCGCTACTTCCTGCTGGATCCAGATATGCACTGGCTCCGATGGGAGCCATCCAAGAAGGACTCCGAAAAAGCCAAGCTGGAGATCAAGACTATCAAGGAGGTTCGTTTGGGGAAGAAAACTCCGGTTCTCCGCAGCAACGGACTTTCAGACCAGTTCCCAGATGAATGCGCCTTTTCAATCATATATGGGGATAACTATGAGTCTCTAGATTTGGTAGCCAGCACAGCAGATGTTGTCAGTACCTGGGTGATGGGCCTTCGCTATCTGGTTTCTTATGGTCGGCACACAGTGAACATGGTAGAGCCCAACCAGCCAAATCTGCGGACATCCTGGATTGGCTCAGTGTTCGAGCTGGCAGATACGGAGAAGGAAGGCCATATAGAC
This sequence comes from Tetraodon nigroviridis, assembly GCA_000180735.1. Classification (NCBI taxonomy): domain Eukaryota; kingdom Metazoa; phylum Chordata; class Actinopteri; order Tetraodontiformes; family Tetraodontidae; genus Tetraodon; species Tetraodon nigroviridis. Next base: position 430,082 of record CAAE01014700.1, read on the forward strand.
CTCTTCAGGGCCACCCAGATCATCAAGGGGCTCAATGCTGGAATGAAAGAATCCAGAATAGAGCTGAAGTTTAAAGAACTTCAGAAGGCTAAAGACCAGTATGGAGAGGCAATTAATATGGACATTTTTGTGGAGGCCTACTGTGAGCTCTGCACTCGACCAGAGATTTTCTTTCTACTGATGCAGTTTTCTAGTAACAAGGAGTATCTGGACAGTAAAGATCTGATGCTGTTTGTAGAAGTGGAGCAGGGCGTGGAGGGTGTGACAGAAGACATGTGCAGGGACATCGTTCAGAAGTTTGAGCCATCTGCTGAAGGTAGGGAGAGATCCTACCTCTCCATCGACGGTTTCACGCACTACCTCCTCTCGTCCGAATGCCACATCTTTGACCCCCAGCACAAACGTGTGTGCCAGGACATGAACCAGCCGCTGTCTCACTACTACATCAACTCCTCGCATAACGCCTCCCTTTTGGAAGACCACTTCTGGGGCTCGTCAGACGTCAGCAGCTACATCAGAGCTCTGAGGATGGGGTGCCGCAGCGTTGAGGTCATTGTGTGGGATGGCCCTGATAATGAGCCCGTGGTGTACGTTGGCAGTTCGGTGGCCTCGCATCTGGTTTTTTCCAAAATCGTCGACATTATAAACCAGTATGCTTTTGAGAGCTCTGAGTACCCCCTGATTCTCTGCCTGGTGACCCACTGCTGCATCCCCCAGCAGAGGGTGATGGCTCAACACATGAAGAAGATTTTTGGGGATAAGTTATACGTTGATCCTCCAAACAAGGAGGAAAACTATCTTCTCTCCCCAGAGAAACTCAAAGGAAAAATCCTCCTCAAGGGTAAGAAGCTACCAGCCAGCTGTACCGACGCTGAGGGGGATGTCACAGATGAGGAGGAGGGGCTGGAGATGTCTCGGCGACTAGGATCTGATGAAAAGGACCAATTAAACGGCCTTGGCTACAAGAGACTCAGGTTGTGCAGGGAACTGTCTGATCTTGTGTCTCTCTGCAAGTCAGTCCAGTTCAGAGACTTTGAAATCACAAAGCGGGAACAAAAACACTGGGAGATTTGCTCCTTCAACGAGGTGGATGCAAACAGATATGCTAATGAGTTCCCAGAGGAATTTGTTTGTTATAATAAACGCTTTCTCTCCAGAGTGTATCCCACACCTATGAGAATCGATGCCAGCAACATGAACCCCCAGGACTTCTGGAAGTGTGGCTGTCAAATAGTGGCCATGAACTACCAGACGCCGGGTCTGATGATGGACCTGAACCTGGGTTGGTTCAGGCAGAACGGAAACTGTGGCTATGTTTTACGTCCTGCAATCATGAGAGAGGAGGTGTCCTACTTCAGTGCCAATGCCCGAGATTCCCTGCCAGGAGTGTCTGCCCAGCTTCTTCACATCAAAGTCATCAGCGGGCAGAATCTGCCCAAGCCTCGAGGCTCTGCCGCCAAGGGGGATGTGGTGGAGCCCTACATTTATGTGGAGATCCACGGAATCCCAGCTGACTGTGCTGAACAGAGAACCAAAACTGTGTCTCAGAATGGTGACAACCCCATTTTTGACGAGAGTTTTGAATTTCAGATCAATTTACCAGAACTTGCCGTGCTGCGTTTTGTGGTGCTGGATGATGATTACATCGGAGATGAGTTTATTGGCCAGTACACCATCCCCTTTGAGTGCCTGCAGCCAGGCTATAGACATGTCCCCCTGCAGTCCCTGACCGGAGAGTTTCTCGCCAACACCACCTTGTTTGTCCACGTGGCCATCACCAACAGACGCGGTGGAGGAAAAGCACACAAGAGGGGACTGTCCGTGAGGAAGGGCAGGAAGACCCGGGAATACACCACCACCAAGTCCACGGGCATCAAGGTCGTGGATGAGCTCTTCAGAGCTTCCACTCAACCCCTCAGGGAGGCCACAGACCTCAGAGAAAATGTGCAGGTAAGGAAGTGCTCTTTCATTAGTGGACTTCCGAAGGTTCAGTCAAATATTTCTAATTCTAAAGAAGTCAGTGACACATCTAACCTTCTCACGTAAATGATTGATATTGTATCGTATCTAATATTTATTACAGTGCATTATTTATTTTTCTAACATTTTATATAGCATGTAAAGAGCAGAACCCGCAAGTTAGCTTACATTATGGCTGTAACATTCAGCACTAATAATAAAAGACGAAATGACACCTCAGCAGTTGGTGTTACCTAATTATTGCTCGTGTGAGTAGGGAATGGAATTAATATGACACATATTTTTACTAAATCTGTTCGATAGGGAAACGGCAGGTGAGTCATGTGTCGCAGCTGATGCTGCGATCTCCTGCAGCTTTGAATCATTCCCAGTAACAGATTTAATCCACAGGCTCACATGAAGAGCAGTGGGGAATGTTTGAGCCTGATCAAACGACACCTTTGTCCCCAGATCAGACGGGCCGGGAATACAAATTCAAATGCGGAGATAAAAGTTGATGAAATGAATCAGAGACAGAAGGTTGAGAGAAACGCTTTCAAGGGTACCGAAGTGTTCCGTTTGCCTTTTAAATGTAAAAGCTTTGTAGAGGCCAGTTGCGCTATTTGGATCCTGATTCTTGCTATTCTGGACATCAGTGCAGCGCATGGCCGACAGTTGAAACATTAACAGTCGCCGGCAGCACAGCGAGACTCTTTTATGCTCACTAAAATGACAGACGTAATGGCCTGCGGCACACATAAGTAATTCAGTCGCTGCTATAATAAATGTTATTTCACCTCACTAAACCCTTTTAAGACTTTTTATCCTCAAACTGCAAAGCTTCCAGGTGGTTTACCCCGAATAACAGCGGACTGATGAGTGTATTTGACCGTTCAAAAGACATACGAGGTCCGCAAACATGGCAGATGGCAACATCTGAACAATGATTTATACGTGGCTCAGGAAATTATTTCAGCCTGGGTCAAAGATCCCTTCTGCAAAGCTGCTGCCCGAGGACTCGAGTGCTGATGGAGCTGTGGGGGAGCTGTGCGACCAGAGGTTCTCTTTATTTGCTCAAATGTGTTTCCTATCATAGGGACACTCAGCTCAAGTCTGTGGGCTGGAGAACAGAAGGAGACATGCACCGAGCGAAGCAGAAAGAGAGAGACGAGCAACAAAAGCAGCGTTGTAACCGGACACAGTGCTTTCATTTGAGGAATGTTGGAGTAAAATGGGGGAAGGGGATGATTAAAAACACAAGATTCTGCTCTGGCAGTCGTACCAACATAGGTTCACAAAAGTGTCATTGTTGGGCACAAAGGCCAGTTGACTCTGAAACATTAGAATTGTAAAAGATATTTATGAATGCTGATCCTTCTTTGGGAGAAGCTCCGTGGTCTCGCATGCGCGCTGAACCCACCTGCACAAGTGAAACAAGAAGCTGCGCAGCCTGTTTCTGGCTGTGCAGAGCCGGGCTGTGGGACTCCAACTGAGCTTGGATCTGCATGCGGATTCCAACACCATCTTTGTCTCCAGGCCAACCTCCTCTGTGTCGACAGGAAGGTCGGGCCCCACACTGACAGCACTTCCTCAGGGGTAGGGGGTTGTGGGGTGTGTTTTACTTCAGCCTTGGAGGTCTGGTCCAGGGAAACAGATTGTTCCCACACTGCGAAGTTTGTGGACAAACTCAAATACAAACATTGGTGTACTATCTCCAAAGCAACCCCACACAGGTCTTCTCTGTCTCTGTGCCTTTGCTGTTTCTCATTCATTTACACACTCCTCCTTCTCCTCATACTTTTCACTCTTCCATTAACTTTGCGGAGCTTTGATTCCAATAAAATCGAGACAAAAGAACCTCATCGTGTAGAAAAGCCAAAAAAACAGGCCTTACACTGCAGGAACCTTGAACCAGAGTCAAAATAATTCCATCGAGCCTTCGAATCCAGACATTATGAACGTGTGGGTGGCTAAAAAATAGATGTGCTGTTTTTCTATTTCTGATGGTGGGAGATGAGTTTTAGGATTCTTGTCCGCACTCACTCGAAAGAATCCACGTTCTCATTAACGTGAAGAAAAGCAAGGAGGATCCCAGCTGTCTTCTGAAAACACCAATTTTTATCGATGCTTCTCTTGTTCTCTTCCCAGAATGCAATGGTTTCCTTCAAGGAGCTGTGTGGCCTGACTCCAGCGGCCAACATGAAGCAGTGTATCCTGACTGTGTCTACCTGGCTGATGAACAGTGAGCGGTCTCTAAGGGTAACCGTGGATCTGAGCGAGACTTACCCCACCATGGAAGCTCAAGGTCCGGTGCCCGAACTGCTGCGGAAAGTGCTCAACGCTTACGACATGGTAAATAAACAGGCTGTCAAGCTGCAGCTATTTATTGTACGATTTCACATGTTCTCCATCCTGCCGCCGCTCTTGCAAGAAGGCTTCGGTTTTCACCACTTGACACTGGCAGAGTCCAAAAGGAGGGTTGGATGACTGTCTGTGTTCACTCATCGCCCACCATCTTGCCAGTAAAATGAGTCGTGATTGAGGCAAGCGTCGCCGCTGCTCACATCGTCGGCACCACCGTCAGCAGTGCGGTGACATCACAAGTGATTCCTCGGATAAATTTAATCTACTCGGGCTTTTATGTGGCTTCCCAAAAGTCAGGGATATGGGTGCTGTCAGGGCAGGTTTCGCGCTTCAGTCCACAGGAGATGTTTCAGGGGAAGAAGAGCTTCACAGTCCAAAATGCCTTCAGTTTTACGGGGACAAAAATAAAAAGTGTTTTCTTTTCCTTTAAACAATCAATATGTCAAAAGTGCCTTTAATAGTTTTGGGAATGTGCATATAATGTAACACCGTTCCTCTGTAAATTGTTCTGTATGATTAATGACATATTTGTAAAGCAGATTACAGAAACGTGTGCATGAATCTACAGTTGTGCTTAAGGGTAAGAGTAAATGTTGACTCTCTTTATTCAAAAACAGTCCATGGTAAGCATTTGTGTGTACTAAAACTAAAAACATCAGGTATTTATTGAATATGTAACTATTCTTGAGACATGAATACTGAAATACTGTTTTTCACTAAAATGATTTGACATTTTTTCAGAGTGTGTGTTGTAGATATAGATGACGCTGTGTTGTTTACCTCACCAGCTCATCACATATGAATATGAAAAGAAAATGTACATGTAGGCACACAGGGGATGAGTCCACTTCCTTTCTTCCTGCTAATGAGGGTGTGAAACTTCATTATCTTTCTCCTCACTGCTGCAGGGTCTCTCCAGCTGCTCCTCTTCAGCCTGTGGCTCGCGTTTTAAGCCTTAAACTGCCCAACGTGTCGTTGCTTGGATGCAAAGTTAGAGATTGTTGATACAGGGAAAGAAATTTATACTAATAAGAATTAAATAAAAAACAAGATGCGTTTGATGTTGGTTAATGATATATAGAAACCTAAAAACAAAATTACTTCATTAAACTACCTAATCATGTGGGGTCGCTTCTGCTTTATTTAAATAAAAGAGTTTAATTATTTACATGAGTGTAAAAAATGCAGGAAACACCTTTTGTGTGCTTTTCTCTGTTTATTATAAAGCTGTCAGACGGTTAAGAGGCCGTAATGCTCCTGTAAACACCGCACCCGTCCCTCAGGCCCATTAAGCCTGCTTTTGTACGACAGTAAAAACGTGACAAAATGCCTGACCCATGGTTGTTGACGCACTCGAATAGGGAAAAAGAAAAAAACGGCTTCCTTTGATTATGATCTTGCAGCAATTAAAGTCATCTTATAAAAGCACCTACATGACAGCGTTGCTGCTTTAATTGGGTTTAAGCTGGATTTTAACTGTGCTTGTAAACATAGTGCAACAGCTGAGAGCTTAGTTCTGCTTCGGAGTTAAATTAAATTCACTTGAAATTGTAAAAACACACCCCAGGCAGTGCTTCATAGCAGAAAACTACTGCTCTGATGGTGTTTTTTGTGTGTTTTGCTTCACCCAGATATGATGCATTGAAAAAAAAATCTGTCTTGTTTACGTTCTAGATGATCCAAACGAGCAGAACACTGATAGAGTCAGCTGATGTCATCTACTCCAAGCTCACTCAAGCCCAGCGAGCAGGTTTGTCAGATAAGAATATTAATATGTTGGATTACTCTTTTTTTGTCTTGTGTTCATTTCTTGGACATCTTTGCAACACCCGGTTTTTGCTGGCTGTAGAACAGAACATCCTCGGTGATTCACTGTTGAATTGTCATCATGAGAGTCGGCAAGAAAAATAAAGCTGCCAGTCATACTAACAAAAGGGTAGAACACAGGATAAAGGTTCAGTGGGACTGAATACTGACATCAGAAGGTTTAGACAGAGCAGAATCAGAGGAGGAGGGACAGAAAAATGGAAAGTGTTTCGTGTTTTTGAAAGGAGACTGATGCAAAAAGTGGTTTGAATTTTGCAGGGTGAGGGAGTGAATTGACTATCATCAGATCTTTGGGAAAAAAGGTTTTAAATGAAGGAAATTCTGCGCCTTGTCTCCAACAGCCTCTTTGACATTCAACAATAATTATTCCTCATTTTGTTTCTGCCTCTCAACCACGCAGCGCTGCTGACGAGCTCGTCAGACGGAGGAACGCTTTGAATACTGACATCTTCGTTTTCAAGCGTTTGAATTTAAATTCTAATTCTGCCCACAACTAAAGTCTCCACCAGAACAAACGTGAAACCTTTATATTTCTGGCCATATTCCCCAGCAGACAACAGGTCAAACTGTTGCTCGTGGCCGGTTGTGGATATAACGGCGTCCTCAGCCCGACCCGGGACCTGTTCGGTTCCTGAATGACTCCTAAAATAGTGACAAACCAACTGAAACTATGGAAGCTGTAGTTTTGATGGTTCCAGGTTACGTAAGAATGACACAATGAGGCAGAGCGGCGGAGCGACAGCCTCAGCTGCATGCCAAACATAGCCCTTTCCCTATCACCCTCTCCCCCTTTCCCTGTCCCTCACCCATGCCCCCCCTCCCACCCCCCAGCAGTAACATGCATGCCTGCACCCAGAACCAACACACACACACACACACACACACATACACCTCCTGTGAGTAGCCATTCATGCTTCCTGACGTTGACTGCAGTCGCTGGTCCAAGTAGGAGGGTGCAGCTTCACCAATATAGGGTGTCTGCTTGATTAAATTATTTTTTTTTAATATTTAAAAATGATAACATCTACAGTGCAGCTATTCAAAGCAAATGAATTTGTTCCCTTCTTGGATTATATGCAAATTGGCATTAGCTCATTATTATTCTGTATGACACACATCGCCCTTGTCTTTTTTCCTCTCGCCGCCGTCCTCTTTATCCTAGGTCTTGACTCACTTTAATAATTCTATAAATAGATGAAAAAAAAAAAAATGAATGGATGTCAGAAGACAAAAAGTCACGTTTCTGATGGCATGAATGGACGTCTTTATATGGACTGACAGGCATTGAATTCCGCCCTCATGGAGCATCTCATAGGGCACATCACGATGGGAAGATTAGCTGTGACACGCGGACGAGCACAGATGGGATTAGAGGTCTGGAACGGAACGTATACTTTTCTCCAACTGAAGTTGAAGCCAATGGTAGAATTCAAGAAGCCTAAAAAGCAGCTATTAGTGGATGGGATGTGAACAATGGAGGCTAAATGGGATGATGCATTCTGCGCGCGTGTGTGTGTGGAAGCTTAATTTCTGACCTTTGATTAGACCTGACAGGTTGCCCTACTGAAAGTGTGCGTCACTCATCAGCTAAATGCAACGATCAAGGCCATAATCACGCTGATGTGCAGGCTGCAGCCTGAGGAAACCGGCTCCATGTGTCCGCAGACCTTCTTTTTGTTTTAAATGTAAAATTATATATGGATGAAAGAAGATCCAGGACAGGTTACAGTTGCTGGGGCTCCTCCTCCTCCTCCTCCTCCTCCTCTTCTTCCTCCTGTCCTGTGTTTTGTGCTGTGTCGTTACTGCAGCTAATCTGTTTAATTTGGGCGGTGAAGCTGATGAGTTTATGAGGATGGAGAGGTGCTAGATGAAGCCTCCTGGGCACTATTGATGGCACCATCACACACTCTGCTAATGCAAGGTCACCAAACAGACAGCCCGGATGCACACTCCAGCGCATCCAGATGCTACCAGGGCGGCTGTGTGTGTGCATTCATAATGCATGTCTCCTGCTTGGGCAGCATAAACCTCTGCCTCCCCAGCGAGGCAGTAATGTGTACTTAGCCACGTTTGTATGTCGTTTGTCCGTGAAATTACTGCTCCGAGGACCTGCTCTGATTTGGGTAGTGTGTGTGTGTGTGTGTTTGTGTGGGACCTCTGGCCCTTTAAACCAAACCAAGTGGAACCGTTGGGGCAGTTTTTGCTTCTAGCTTTCAATTCTGGATGTCTGATTTAAAATTAACTACAGTTTTTGGGTTGTTTTTTTTTTTAACTTGGTGAAGCAAGAACTAGACGTGTGCTTTCTTTGCCATCCTGGGCCAAAAGACATGTCCATCCTCTTTCCTTGTTTAAATTAGTGTTGTCATTGTTGTCCCGGCTCACATCACTTTAAAAAAGTCAATTTGTCTCTTTACAATGACGAGTTCTGCTGACTAAATAAAGATCCTTTGTACTCAATTCTTCCATCTTTGAAACATATTTCTTCTTTAAACTTTGCAATGAAAGCAGTTTTCTCCCTCTTTATCCCCCTCACTCTTTCTGTTTTTCTGTTCCTTCTTGCTTATTTACTTTTTTCACAGTGTTTTAGTGTGACAGTAAGGGGCTGCAGCTGCATGGAAAAAAAATGCTTAATAATAAGGAAATCAGCTTGTTTTTGAGCACAGCATGCATGAGCTGCAGCTCATGGAAAAAAGATTGTCCGGGATTAGATTTTCAATGGGTCTGAGTTGAAAGGCAGATGTTCTACAATGGTTGCCTGTTATTAGTTATATGGTAATGAGTTCTGTCTCTTTTTGTGAGCGTCTGATTTGATGAAATGCCACAGAGTTTGGTTTCCGTGGTTTACATGCACTTACTGCAAGGTCTGACTGATTTGCACGGGTTTGAGTTGACATTTCTGTTGTTTTGAAGAAGTTCAGAAGTGAGCGGTGATGTAAGTGAAGCTAATTTGAATGCTGTGCTGTTTTATTATGCTTTTTTTTGTTTGTTTGTTTAATCTCAAATGCAGTGTTTAGGTTTCCATGCAGGTTTAACATTTTTTGGTGTTTGGACGTAGCATGTTTTTCATTCTTACCATTTTAAAAATAAAGTTTAATGGGAATTGAAGTAATATTAACTAGCAAGGCTTTGGCAGTGGGTCAGAGTTTCCTGATGCTCTCCGGTTAAAGATCAGTGGAATAAAGATTGCCTTGTGTAAACGCTGCAGCAGCTAAATATCTACAGAGGAGATTTAACTGACTTTGGAGTACAGGGTTTGGTGGGTTATAGTCATTTACACTCAGACATTTGCACAGTCAAAGCTGAAGAAGCGCTGTCACTTGTACGAAACAGGTTTAAAGACACTCTGAGACAGTTGGCATTAGAAGGAGCTGCTTCTAAAATCCCAGAGGATTAGCGGGGGTCCACCAAACCTAAATGAACCTCAACCTGATTAACTGTTAGCTTGCATTGCACATTTTTAAATTTGAGCCATTAGCGATGCAGAGGGCGTCTAGGTGCTGGTCCTACTGAGTGATTTTCTGAAGTTCACGTCCGTCTGTGACCAGGTTTGGACTTCCATGTGGACCTGCACCAGATTGGAGCGAAGGAAGGCCTGAAGGGGCGTAAACTTCAAAAGGCCATGGAGAGCTACGCTTGGAACATCACCGTCCTGAAGGTCAGTTGAACGGAAGCGTGCCGTGCCTTCAGTCCACCTTTACCTCACGTTTGGAATCCGTTCAATCAGGAATCCCAGAACCTGCTGTGGAGATTAACGTCGCTTAGCTAAGAAAGCTCGCTGCTCTAATTGTATTTGTCTCTAATCTCTAAATCTCCTGACTGGTTCTTGTGTATTCCACATTTTGCCTCTTTTATGCCTGTGAAGATCTGGGCAAAACATGACAGGAATGTTCACACTTTTGTATGTTTGTTTCCCTCTTAAGGGTAAACTGAGCTTCCAGGACCTGCAGTAAAAACGATGCCGGGCTTAATGCATCACTGACTGTGAAACCAGCAGATTGGATTTGCTGCATGTATGAACACATTTGCTGATAAAACAGCACCTGCACCAGCCCCTTTACTAAATATAAACAACTTAGTCCAGGAATTTCAGTCTCCTCATTCTCAGACCCTTCAGCGCTGCACAGAAGGGTTTTCGTTCAAATTATTCCTTTCTCAAGGCTGTCTTTTCAGACAGGAAAGCAATAAAAATCAAGGTTGTTCCCACTGTTGTTTCTAATGAATTATTCAGTTATTTTCTCAATTTTTTTGCTCAAATCATTGTAAATAGTCATTATTCTACAACTCAGAAACAATTTGACCAATTAGACATACCAAACACCTATTAACACAACAAAAAATATCAAAAGCAACAGTTGAAGGTTGGAGAATTAAAGATGGCTTCGGCAGCAGCTGCACGTGCTGAACTGCATTTATCCTAATTAGCGTTGATTGCACGGCTAAGAATTGGAAACCGCTTTTGTTTAAGTAGCACAACAGATGGATCATCAATCCTAATCTCAAGATCTCCTGTTTGGTCTCGTCAAACAAATATTCCGCATCTCCATCTTTTATGCCCTTTTTTTCCCATCAACATTCCGCTTAAACGCCTTCTCCTCTTCATTTCCCCAGTGCTTGTTGGCACGACTTGCTTTCAGATCCTTCACCTGCTGAGTTTAGATGGTGGGCAGGGTGCGAGGACGAGCCAGAGGGCCACGTCTTCTCTGCTTTTCGCTCTGCAGGAGAAGGAAGAAAAGCAAAATCAATGAGGCAGAAATAGAGACAGAGTCAAGCATCTTGTTGTAGGAAGTATAAGAGGCTCCGAAGCACCCAGAGAACCGTTGTTTGAGGGAGCTTCTTATGTAACCTGTGGAGCTAAGATTTTTATCCTCCGTGGCCCCTTTTGTTTTGGCAGCAGCAATAAAAAATAAAGTATATTAAGGTCCGAGGAGGTGAGGATGGACTGTTGGGATTCAGTGTGCTGGCATGTTCTGAGGCCCCTGAAGACCACATGTAAGGTAAACGTGCACGAGCCCAGGAGCCGTCGTGATTTAACTCCTTGGTTCAGAAACGGGCTCCGTCTGATTTTATGCCCGGTGAGTCACAACTTACATAATTTCTTTTTTTTTTTTTTTTTAAACATGACTTATTCATGTTTGTGGCTCGTGTGCTGGAAGGGCTCAGGTTGAAGGATAGTTGCAGTGTGTTAAAACAACCGTTGTTTTTGGGCACAGTACACGAGGCAGCTACGCTAATTTTACACTGTATCCATTATACATGCACACACACGGGCACACGCACACAAATTTGCTAAGTAATTAAAAACACAAAACCTCATTATTGCTTTTATAATTTGATTGGTCCTATCTAACAACTTAAAACCCTCGTCTCAACTCCAGGACAGTCTGAGTATCGTCCTGAAACTGAAAATAAACAAAGACGTCGCTGTTGATGAAAATGAAATTACTCAGTTAACTTAATCAAATCTTGACCAACTAAAAAAACCCCAAAACAAAACAGTGTGGTCGGATCCGTGGTCATCGTTGTCCATTTTACTGTCCAAATCACCTCCAGTTGGGAAAGCTTTTTTCTACAGTTCCACATGGCCGAGACATCTGACCCGGGCAGGCTGCCATGGCGACGGCCCAGATGGTCATGGCTGGATTCCCATTCTGACCACTTCCTTTTCGTGGCATGGTTTCTCTCCATAGTTTGTCCAAATAAAGAGCAAAAGTGAAGTATAACATTGCTATTACTCATGACTGCACTTCTGCACCTCAGTGGCGAAGGCAGCTGGCCTTCAGTTACTGGCTTTATAACGCCCCCTGCTGGTCATCATGGGTAAACGCACCTCGGAAAATAATATTATTTTATTTTCCTCAAATGCTGGTTTGTACAGTAAATTCTATATTCTGTTCAAACACTAAGTGATTAAAAGACACCATACCTCAAAGATAGATTTTCATTAGAGTTAAAGCAGCCAGAAGGCCGTGGGTAACAGAAGCTCTGCTAATTTATACTCTTTTCTAGATTTGTTTGTGTGTTGCTGATAATGTCGCGTCTTTTTCTGACTCCCAGGGCCAGGCGGACCTGCTGAAGCACGCTAAGAGCGAAGCACTGGACACACTCCGTCAGATCCACTGTGCAGCTCAGTCCTGTGGTCTCAGCAAGAATGAAGCAGCTTCCCCAAAGGAGCAACACCACCAACAGCAGCTCCAGCTTCAGCAGCAGCAGCAGCAGCAGCAGCAGCAGCAGCAGCAGCCTGTGGCTAAGGCGCAGTCACAGCCTGCGACGCTGTACCAGTCTCAGTCACGGACTACACCTCAGGCTTGTACCCATCCTCTTCCTCAGCCACATCCCCTGTTACTAGCTCCCACTCTGACTGTTTTAAAACCACCAGCGTATCCTCAACCCCCACCCTTGCCCCAGGGTCCGTTACCACTCCAAGGACAGCAGCACAGGTCAGCGGGACCTCTGGATGTCATCCCCCAGAAAGAAATGGCCAGTGACAATCCTCCAGGATCCTGCTGACCCGCAGCCTGTGCCCACAGAGAATACTGCCCCAGGAGAGACACGGAGATGGAGAGAGAAGAAAAGGGTGTAGGAGGAGACCAGCAGGCGCAGAAGGAAATGGCTGAGGGAATTAGAGAGATGACTTTAAGGAAAACACGCCGTACGAGAAGCGAGACGCAAGTCTGAGAAGCTTTATTTGGTCTGGGAGCCGAAGGAACCCAGACTTTGATTCAGCATTTCTAAAACCGGGAAGATGATTTTGTTTCTTCAAAAGCTAATCCTCCGTCGAAGCCAGAAAGTTTAGGTGTTCTCTCTCCGAGCATGGTGGCTCTCTCTGGGCAGCGCTGGTTACACACCTCTCCACCGTGTACTCCAGCTCTGTGGGTACAGGCGTTACCTCATCGTGGTGTTCGTCACACATTTGCCTTTTCATTTCCAGAAACCGTGTTGTCCAGCTTTTGATTTGAGTCTGTGCACACTCTCCTTGCACCAAAAGCTTAGTGCTACTCTTTCCTCACCGAGAAGGACCTTCTTTACATGTTAGGTGTGCAATGTCGAGCAGCTCAGTTGCGCTCAGCGCAGGTCACAAATTAACATTTCACCAGGAACCTGGGAGATGTAGGGCTAAACATAAGAAAAAACAACAACCGCTGCGGTCGCCTAGAGTTACTCTTTTGCTCTCCTTGCACTCAGTACGGTGATGAATTGCCACCAACCACCACACATCTTGCAGGACTTCAGTTCATCAGCTTTCCCGGACCTTCCCCAACGGGGCCGTGTGTGATGTTATGTAATTTAGTGGTTTGGACCCCAGTCAGGAGCCTTTCCATTGCCATAAGTGGCTCCTCCGCTAATCACAATTAGATTATATGGCCCTGCAGTCAACAGGAACATGGTACTATTGTCAGTTGTGTAACAAACTAATTAATTTAGATGTAAACTGTATATAGAATGTATGAAAGGAAGATGTGTTGCTAAAAGAATCCTTGCAGACACAGACACATAGATGATATGACATAATAGCTGTTGTTAGTTTTATCAACTTAAATCTTTTTTTTAACATCAGTTTTATGTAAAAAGAGGATCTGAAATCTGTCCGTGTGAAAGCAGAACTGCAGGTTGGCACCATGACACGAGGTCGAGACAGGACCCGGCAAAGTGAATGTGGATTCTGTACAAGTTCCTTTACGTGGCACATTAAAAGTGGCTTTGTTGGTTACCTCGCCTGTCTTTGGGTTTTGACGTTTTGAACATCATTGGAGGATTATGAGCTGCGTGACCCAGCACACGTCATTGCTGAGCAGTGTGGGAAACCAGGACGATGCTCTTCTGCATCCGTCTGCAGGCATCTTCTGTCAGAAGCAAAGCCAGAGTACGTAATTATCACAACTTTTTAAATGAGTTTGTACATTTGTTATGATTGGACAGAGTGGTTGGACGGGGCTAATTCTGTCCCTCGCAGCTCATTAAGCTGGAATGCCTTCTCAACCCTTTTAGATGCTTTCACAAAAGAATACCTGCAGATCATCAAAGGTCCAGAGAGAAGCCTAGGAGATGCTCTCCAACTACTGCCTAATTAACGGCAGAAGGCAGCACATCCATCTGTCAAATGAGCATAAGGTGAAACAAGAGCTAGCGGCTCCTGTCATGTTTGTGGTTGTCCGGAATGACGTCCATGAGGCTGACCGTCGCACAACTATATAAAAGACACTTGTTCCAAAAGGAAGATCAGAAGGCACCAGAGCAGAAGATGACGTGGTTCCCCGCCAACATCCAGAAAGGCACGAGGATGTCCGATAGGGTAAGACCACTCAAACCTTTTCATCAGGATTAAAACAATAAAGGGAAATTGTTACGTACACTTGTGATTTATGCCTCTGCCGTTTGTATCAAATGATAAAATTATTAGTTTTTGTTAAATGAGTAAACTTACAAGCTTCTGATTACTTGATATTTATTCACTGCTCATTTTTGGGTGTTTTTGCACCGCGTATACACACAGATGAGATGTGTGAACGTGTCTTCTCTTTGGTCCAGCAGAAGGTCCCGGTGCTGCTCTTCATGTTGCTGCTGTCTCAGCTGGCCTGTGACGCTCACAGCATGTCTGAGTGTTGCCGACAACCATCCCGCTCCTGTCGACTCTACGTGTTGCTGTGCCGCTCCGGCAGCAAGCCCCTGGGGAGGCCGTTAACCGGAGATGCAGCCGCTGGCATCCTCACTCTGGGTAAACGCGTGGAAGACGAGGAGCGCTTTCAGAGCCGACTCCACCAGCTTCTCCACGGATCCAGGAACCAGGCGGCCGGGATCCTGACGATGGGCAAGAGGACTGAGGAGGCAGCTGGAGAGCCGTTCCTGGACCGGACGCCCAGCACCACACCCCTGCCCGTTTAACAGCTACCTGGTGATGTAGGCTTCACTGGACTGTTATCCTGGTGGTTCCCACAATGGATATTTACTCATTTATTGCACATTTTTGTTACTTTAAAGTTAAAAATGAAGCGACCAAATGGCGAATATAATTAAAATCCTAGACGTGTGTTTGTCTGGCAGGTCTAACTAGGTCTGTATCTCTTCCTTGTGTTCTTTTTGTGGCGTGACCTTTTGCGTGTCACATTCATCTATTCACAGACTTTTCCTGTGAAAGGAGACTCCCTTTGTCACTTCATGCTGTAATCCACCATGTGATAGTGTTAAAAAAAAAAACCTTCTGGCAAAATTAAAAGAAAGGCAATCCTCTGCTAATCTTACTCGTTCCCTTTTACACTATTTTAACAAATTGTCTTTTGGAATTGCATTTGTGCCACAGTTGTTTCCATCAGGGTGACTTACATTTACAGGGAACAACCAGCATCTGGTCAGTACCAGTGTGCAGCCTGAATGTGCTGAAAGAATCATTCTTTACTGACTCCACTAGATCACAAACTAGAGAAAAATCTGGTTAGTTTTTGTTTACCGGGAAGAAAAGAGCATAAATTATATAAGGAGGGCAAACATGAGAATTTTTCCTTTTTAAAGTAAGAGGAAAAAATATAGATAGATAGATAGATAGATAGATAGATAGATAGATAGATAGATAGATAGATAGATAGATAGATAGATAGATAGATAGATAGATTAGTTCAGCTGTAAGGATGGAGATAAACCGCTAGATGTCGCTTGTGAGAAGGAACCCGTGTCAGTCTTTTTCCTGTCTGTCGGTCATTCTGTCTTCTGGTTTTCTGTGGTTATATATGGCTGCTTAAATCTCTGTTAAAAGCTGTTACATTTATTTATTTGTTAGCTGTTACATATATTTATTGATGACTGCTGAGTAGAACCGCTGTCTGTGAGGGATACCGCAAAGGTTTTAATAAATAGAGCCGGAAAGCCTATATTTATTTATTACAAACTCATTTTTCTTTACAGATACCAACAACAAGGTACTTGAAATATTTTATTATTTTGGCTAATCTTTGCATGCAAATTTATTTTTAGACCTTTTTTGTGTCCCTATTACAACAAGAGTAATGGGGACGGCCACTGGGTGCACAAAGAGAACTGACGTAAATTTAGTAGCTTATTGCATTTAAGAAATATTTTCTAGATTTTTGGTGATTTCTAAACTTCTAAATGTATCATGCATTGAATCATTTAATTAGATGTCATTTTTATATGTGTGAGAGTGGACAAACATGTCTGCATTAAGACCAAAATGGGTTTTTGTCATGACCTCTGACCTCTTACAGAACAACCATCATGTTTGTGTGTTTGTATGTTTTGTGCCATGACATTTTAATATCAACCAAACTGGATCCTCAGCAGCCCACAAATGCTGAGATATCTGACAGCAAAATAATAGAAACAATGTAAAGGCGGGTGTATGCTCTGGAGGCGAGAGAGACAACAGATAACTGCACAAGGAAAGAGGGATGGTTCGCACATTTGAATGGAGGGAGAGGAGGGAGAGAGGCAGGGAAGTGCGAGGTGGCAGGAAACGCGGTGAGTGGAATTAGACTGCAGTCTCGCAGAGGATTTGCTGTGATCCTGCAACACAGATGAGAGAGAGGGATGTGCAGCTGAAGCCGAAGGACTGAACACTGAGAGCAGCTCCAGATCAGCTCGTTCCTGAGTGCCGTCACACATTTATACGGCGCGGAAATGACCAGCTGATCGTTTTCAGGGAGGAGGGTTTTGACAGGAGGAAAAACTTTACCTGCATCAGAACATTGTGGAATAGTTAGAGGGACAGTCGCTTTCTTTTCCAGGTTTCCTGAGGAATTCAACTAAAGAATGGAATCTGCTAAATAGGAGCGGGCAGCGTTTAATCCATACAATACAAGATGCCGGTGATGAAGGGCCTCCTCGCGCCACAGAACACCTTTTTGGACGCCATTGTGAACCATTTTGATGGCACCCGTGAGTATCTTTCGCGCTGCAAACATTTTCACTTCTGACTTTGGTAATCGTAAGGATTGTAACGGGAGCATCGCCATCTCCTGCAGCTTTCTTTATATTTGTTTAGATGTAAACATTGTCACATTTAAAATGATGGAAGTGAAGCCATCACCTCTAAAAGTCCAACCAATCCCACTGAAGCTTTTAGCCTTTGGCTTTTTGTGTCCCACTTACTGTAAAACTGAGTGACAACTCTGCTGGATGCAATTCAGACACAACTGGATGATTTATTTAACCTGAAGAGCCAATTTTTGAGCCACAGTGATTTCACCCCATTTTTAATTATAAACTAGAGAAGATAATCCTCCCATCAATTTAGAATTTACTGACTTAAATTTACACACTTGCTGAAAATGGCTGCATGTTTTCAGCAGATTAAATGAATGTTTACATTAATATTAAATTAAAATATTTAAAATTTTTAGTTTAATTTCATTTTGACTTGATAGGACAGTGACATGTAATAATGATGATAATATTAATAATCATGTTATTATTATTATTATATT
>CAAE01014700.1:450337-507038 GCA_000180735.1 Tetraodon nigroviridis
ACAACAATTGTCTATTTAAAATAGAGACAGAAACAATCTCCAGCGCAGCTGCGGTTCCCTGGCAATAGCCGACAGAGAAGTCAACCTCCTACCCTTCCACACAGTTTCTCTGATGCTCCAGGTTACCTGTCATAATTAGAAATTCCATCTTTATGCTTGACCTTGAAGGTCTGTGATGAGGTAGCTCCCATCAGGGTGGCTGATGAGGGGCCTGGAAAAGATGCTAAGAGTTTTCTTAGCTGGAAGTACATGTGTTTAATATTTACTTTCTTGGACCCTAGACCCTCTTATTCATTTCAGGGAGAGAAAAAAAAATATCTGTGTGTCTCCTGAAGGACACACACAAATTATACAGCACAACATATGTTACGTCCTAGTCTTTGAAATAATTGAATAGAACGTTTTTTTTTTTTATTCTTCCAGACATTATCCTGAATTTCCGCACCACCTACGTGAGTCAGTCGGGTCAGGTGGTGTACGAAACGCGCTCCATCTGTCTCCATTACTGCAGCACATGGTTCTTTGTGGATCTGATCGCGGCTTTGCCCTTTGACCTTCTCTACATCTTCAACATCACAGTGGTAGGAGCAGTTTAGCCACAACTCGCCATCAGTTTAAAACTTTCCTGTTCCTTTAAGTGTCCCAACTCCTTTTGTAGAATTATTCCTCTAACTCACTGGCCTGGAAAAGACTGTCGTTCTAACCAACCACTTCACTGAGCGTCGTTGTTGTTTCCCTCGCTTCAGTTTTATCCTCCACTTAAACACTGGGACTTGTCTAACACACAAAGACATCTCACAAACTGCAACTTTACTTCAGTAAAATGACTCTTCTTAACAATTACTTTCCCATCTCACTTGTAAAAATAGGATCTCTCAAAGAGACAGAGGCAAGTTCAGCAGAAAATACAACCCCGGTTGATATTCCGCATTTGAAATCCTCAGTGCCTGGAGTGAAATAATACAGTACAGTGTGAAAATGCAATACAAAGTCATGCGGTTTTTTACTCTCTCTTTCCAGACTTCTCTGGTGCACTTGCTAAAAACAGTTCGTTTGGTGCGCCCTGCTGCGCCTGCTGCAGAAAGTGGACCGTTACTCCCAGTACAGCGCTGTGGTTCTGACTCTGCTCATGTCCGTGTTTGCTCTGCTGGCTCACTGGATGGCCTGCGTCTGGTATGTCATCGGACGCGCTGAGATAGAAAGCAGCGACCCGGTTACCTGGGACATCGGTGAGTGTAAAACGCCTGGGAATGACAGGTGGAATCTTCTTCCTCTTTTATTACATTTTGTGAGATGCTGCCTTTGTGCATCTCACAGAACCCCCGTAGGCCAGGGATGCCTCCACGCATTAGCATCACCGCCCAGAATCACTCACAGACAATTATCATTATATCACCAGCAACAAATTACGTAATTCTCTGTTATGTTCCCATCGTATCACCATCCAAACGAAAGGGTCTATCGTTGAATGAGACTTAAACAATAGCAATGTCTTGAACATCAGAAAAGGCTACATTTTGCATTACATTTTGGAAGCCAACGTTACTGTAAAAGAACTGCCATGTGACCTCACCCGACAGGATGGCTCCAGGAGTTGGGAAAGCGTCTGGAGACGCCCTACATCAACAGCAGTGTGGGTGGGCCCTCTGTACCCAGTGCCTACATCGCCTCCCTCTAATTCACCCTCAGCAGCCTCACCAGCGTCGGGTTTGGCAACGTGTGTGCCAATACGGACGCAGAAAAAATCTTCTCCATCTGCGTGATGCTGATGGGTGGTGAGTTTAAGAACATCTCAGAATATCAGAAAAAAACGACAGACACAACAGTCAGGAAGCTGCTTTGCATCTGCTGCCTCCAGCCCTGATGCACGCAGTGGTCTTTGGCAACGTCACAGCCATCATCCAGCGCATGTACTCCAGGCGCTCCCAGTACCACACTCGGATGAAGGACCTCAAGGACTTCATTCGTGTGCATCGGCTGCCTCAGCAGCTGAAGCAGAGGATGCTGGAGTATTTTCAGGCCACCTGGTCAGTCAACAATGGCATCAACGCCAATGAGGTGAGCGAAAATGACAAATTAAAAGCAAAAAAAAAAAAAGCTACATTGATGGATTTCTATGATTTGAAGATTATTTTCCTGAAAGATCAAGCAGGGAGATCAAGTAGGTGCTACATTCCACATTCAGAAATGTCTCCAGAGAGCACTTTGTTCCATCTGGAACATCATGCGAAAACCCATCTAGGAAAATCCACCATGATTGCAAGTGTAAGAGGAGAAAGTGAAAGTTCTCATTAACACCTTTGCAGTCAGCAGCTCCAGATAATGAATTCAGTGCTGAAGGTAGCAGATGCAGCTGCATGTGTCTGGAAACGTGTTGGCTTTTACGCCCATTTTTAGCTCTGCGTGTCATGTGACCGCATCAACCACATGTTTAATTCCGAGTAAAAATTATCAAAGCCGCGCGGAAACATTACTTGGCATAAAAAAATTTAAAAAAAATTATCCTGCTTTCATTTGGACTTGGTGGATTTTCTTCAGGGCCTTTGTTTCCTCTCTCAATTCGAACAAATTTTCTGGTTGGTTGGTCGGAGGCTCCAAGTTCTTTTTTTTTTTTTATTTCGTCTTCTTACTCAGTGCTCATCTAGATGCTTCTGAGTAATCCATTTAATGCCCTGGAACCAATGCAACAGTTTGGTCATTGCTGGGGCTTTGAATGTATTTTCTTCCTATTTTTTTCACAGGTCACCAAGATTGAACTTTTAGATCAGTGCGTCCTGCATGAAGACACTCGTTTGTTGACATGACTCAAGCAGTTTTTGTAGACAAGAACTTCGTCTGTTTGACTTATCTTGTGACCATTTTAAATTTCATGGAGTCATTTGATATTAATGAACTTTTGAAAAAGATACAGAACCTTACAGTGTTCAATATCACAATCAAGATTTCAAAGATCTTTGAAATCAACATGATGGAGACTGCTTTGTGGGTTATTTAAGTTCTACTGTGTCCTGCCATAACAGATTAGGAAAGCACCTCCTCGATAAACAATAAAGTAATGATGCTCCTTAAAAACTCAGTCTTGATGACTTGGAGTAAAATATAATAATTTATAAAAATAGATAGATATAATAATAGATTTTATTTTTCTTTTTTTTAGATTTTTCTGTGCATCTGATGGATTATCATGACCACATAATTGATGTGATTTGTAATAAATCATGTGTTTTTTGTTTTGTTTTTTTCTTTTTTTAGTTGCTGCACGACTTCCCAGATGAACTGCGAGCGGACATCGCCATGCACCTGAACAAAGACATCCTGCAGCTGCCTGTTTTCGAGCACGCCGGCAGAGGATGTCTGCGCTCCCTCTCCCTGCACGTCAAGACTTCCTTTTGCGCACCTGGAGAGTATCTTCTACGCCACGGAGACGCCCTACAAGCCAACTATTTTGTCTGCTCGGGTTCCTTGGAGGTCCTGAAAGATGGCACGGTCCAAGCCATTCTAGGTCAGTATGCACCACCTTAAGTTATCAGCTTAGTGTAACCTAATATTCTGCACAGGTAAAGGGGACCTCATCGGGGCTGACTTCCCAGAATGTGACCAGGTGATCAAGATCAATGCAGATGTGAAAGCACTGACCTACTGCGACTTGCAGTACATCAGCGTTAAGGCTTTGAGGGAGGTCCTTGAGCTGTATCCAGAGTACGGCAGCCGTTTTAGTTCTGACATCCACCACAACCTCACCTATAACCTGAGAGAGGGCTGTGACACTGATGTAAGATGTTTATCATCATATCTGGGCCCTGAACTTTTGAATTTACCGTATTCTTTTAATACATAATGATTTTCCATCCATATTCCCTTTAGGGTCGTGCTTGCGTTGACCATAAACTGGCCTATAATATCATAGAGGATAAAGAAAAGCTTAGAGAAGATAAAAAACCATCTCTGCAGAGGAAGGTCCCTCTGTTAGTTGGAACAGAAAGACCAGTTCAGCGACCCTGCATCAGCACTCTGTCAGAAGAGCACCTCTGCCACATCGATGCCCTCGACCTCCGTCGATCCCCCACTCCCGGCCGAAGTCCTTCTGCTCAACTACTTTCCAGTGAGGAACTCTCTCCGTCCTCTTTAGCCAGATTGAACCGTGCTGCTTTTTCAAATAACCGGCCCACTAATTTGCTCATGCCATCGGTACCTTGTGTTAGTCCACTAAAACTGAGCCCCAGGTGAGCTTCACAGCAGCTTTAACGTCTTGATTCCACGTCAGTTTCGCATCATCATATTTTCTGCTTCTGTAGAGTTGTAGATGGAATTGAAGACAATGGACACGCTTTTCAATTTAACGTAGAACGGAGCGACACAAAGTCACCGGGTAAAATCTCCGTAAAATGGATGTTTGAAACATGCTCAAACAAACATTTACGCAACTCTCATGCAGGAAATAAACATCAGATATTTTTGTGGACTAGATGTTATGTTATGTGCTGAAAGGCAGCGTCAATGATCAGTGTCAGATACGATGTGTTTATCTATTTCTTTTGTTCGTCCCTTCCTAGACCAGTTTCAAGTAAGCTCAAAAATGCTGAAGGAGACAGAAGAAGTCAGACAGAACATCAGCAAACTTAATAAAGAGGTAGGCCGAAATAAAAAAAAAAAAACCTTTAACAGTTATTTCAGGAAGGTGAAAGGGAAAAAAGCAGTAAAATAAAATCACCTTTTTTTCCCCTCCCAGGTGTGTAACTTGAACCAGGATGTATCCAATCTGGCCAAGAGACTACATGACATCATGCATTTCGTATCCCCTCCTGTGATCGTGCGGCAATATGCCCCACCTGTATCTTCGTATTCTTATGGCATACCGGTCACCCCTAGTCCCAGTGAGACAGCTTCCAGTAACCGGCAGTCTCAAACCGCTGTGCATGTCAGCCCAAGGCTGCACCTCCATCATGAAGCAAGCAGCCACCCTGCCAGAAACGTGTGGGGCTGCAGTGGGTTGTCCTCCCAGAGAACAAGCCCAATACTGATGCACTCTTCAAGCCCTGCGTCATCATGTTTACACCTGTGCTGCTCTAACAGAGAGGGATCCACAGGCCACACCGTACAGAATCCGTGCAGAACGTTCCAACTTTCCAGGACAACTCCCAACTCTCCCTGCATGACTCACCAACAAGCCCAGGAAGGACTCTTGGCTGTTAAGTCTGGATTTGGTAGCATCCCAGTGATTGGTCAGAACACAAAAGTGGTCTACAATACCTCCATTCCCACAAGCATGTCTCACACTCTCTATTCCTCATTTAATTCCAGCTTGTCTCATCCACCCAGTATGCAAATCAACTCTGAACATCAACAGTATCAGCCCAGCTCTCAGATGCCCATCCATTCCTCATTCATTCCTCCTGGAGCGTCGCAGTATCAGACAAACTTCAGTTCTCTGACATATTCAGGAGGCCACCTTTCAATGTGCTCTGGGCACAACCAGAGCCAGCAGGGCTCCATCACCGGCCCCAGACAAAGTCTAATAGGATCCAGTCCAATCCACACACAGGACTATGCATGTTCTGAGTTGGAAGAAATAAGAGGTAGAAACTCTGGTTCATTGTTACGCAAAGAGCGAACTAATCAACAGATCACTGCAGAGAAACTCCCTCTCTTGGACTTGGAAGAAAAAAAAACCTGATAGTAATAATATCAGTGTCCTTGTGTATTTTTGAGACCTAACGGCTCTCTTGGTTTAATAAACCTCTAAAGTGCGAGTAAAATATTCTAAATCAAATACAGATACTGAAACCATATAACAAAAATGTAGTCATATCAAATACTTAATAATTTAAAAATAACTTTACACACACCCAAACGCCACTAAAAAAAGCCATCAGCACTACCTTAGCGCTTCTTAGTGGCGAAAAGGGGTATAACATCAAACAGACGCGCGCCACAGGTTTGGAAGAAAAATCTCTCATCCTTATCATCACAACCTTAATGAAAACTTAGATCCCAAAATAGCACTTAACACTAAGCAACAGATTCAACAGATTCATTTTCTATTAAATAACATACAAAGCATTCTATTACTCTTAACATTAGTTAAAACCCTTTATCAACGAGTATAAGTATAAATGTCACTTTCCTATCAACCTTTGTTTAACAATTTTATTACAAAGTAAATGGGATTTTAGGGTAACAGGTGAAGGGGCAGACAGGTAAAGGCTCACAATGTTCATTAAAAACATAAGGATATTTTCACTTACTATATTTTCTTATGCATGTTCATGCTGCATGTTTCTGTGGATTCCTGTGCCATCAAAAAAGACTGCTAAATAAAATTTGTTAAAAGTTGCCCTTAAGTTTAATCTATCTATGTACAACCCACATAATCAGTATGTATAAAATGTATGCTTATATGAATAAAAAAGAAAAATCGGTTTGGCCCCGCCCCCTGGCTGCTCTCATTGGTCACTAAGCAGTGACCAAAAGTGGGACGTTCACGGAAAAGTGGCTAACCGGAAGGGAAGGCCAGAGCCCACGAAGAAGAGAGAAGAAGAAGACAGCCGCCGATGACGCTAGCGAAAGAAGAGAAAGTATTGTAAGTGGAAACTTGAAACTGGTCGTAATTGTGGGGAATGGCACTAAGAAACGCACATCAAGCATTTTCCGGTTAGACGTTAATGGTATCCAGATGTTCGCAGTGTCATTTTAGGGAATAATCTGGAAATCTAGATAGAGTCGAAATGTCCATCAGAGTGCATCGAGAGAGACTGCGAGCCTGTAGCCCCGTGGAAAATGATCAAAATCGTGTGGTTCGGCTCAAAATACTGCTGCGAGGCGTGTGGCAAACGTTTATCCCCGCTGGAGAGTGACGGGAGTCCCCGTGTTTTCCGACTAGGTGACAGTGCGGGCCTGAGTAAGGGGAAAGTTGCCTGTTGACGTTTTTATCACTCGCCGTTGTTGCTAATGAAGCTAATGCTAGCAGAATTCAAGTTTGCCGAGCGCAGTTTCGTTAGGTCAAGTTGGCTGTTCACGCTAATAAGCTAATACTAAACTAATGAAAACTTCAGTCGCTCACCGAAACTAGACCTTCGTATTTAGTTTGAAAACTGCTAAACTGTTTCCAAGTGTTGTATAAGGTAAAATATAAACGTTTTTATTTTTTTGGTCTGTGTTTTAATTTGTATCGCTGCAGCCGGTGCAGATCTAGCAAGTTGTGGTTAATTGTTAATGTTGCAATAAAGACGTGAGGTCAGCCCTTCGGTTAAGCCTGAGTCAGAAGTCATCTTTGAGTCGCCATTGTTGATAAGTGGGGGAATTTGGATGACATGCCAGCGTACCTGCTGCTGAACTTAGATGTTATAAAGGTTTCATTACTGCTGACAACTGTTTACTGTGTGTCTGCACACGTGTTTAAGGCTTTTCCTGAGACCCTTCATGGCTTAACTATGACAGGCTGGAGCGCCTGTTATGTTTTATAGAGTTTGGACCTTGTCCTCCAGGGACAGTGACACATCTAGCCCCGACTGAGAGATACATTTATGCCTCTCCCATGCCTCTAAAATCAGCTGGTTTTTTCATCTGTTAAACTTCCACCTAAGCCTTAGTTGAAGTGCATTTCAGCATGTGTTGTGGTTGTGGCCCTCTGCTATGTAAGCTTTAAAATCTTTACTAGCATTATAAGGTTTGTTATGAGCCGACATCTGTGCTGCAAAATAGAGTTTACGTTGTATAGGAAAGGATTTTCTGAAGAATACTATTTCCATCATCTTTTGTCTTTGTTTAGACACAGGAACTGTGCAACACTAATGTAGCAATAATGTAGTAATCGCAAGAGAGAATAGTTATGTAACCGACTCTAAAAACACCCTACTCTTAGTTTTTGGCTGCTTTAGAAGTCATGTTTGATGTAACGGTGTGGATTTTAGTAGGGAGAATTTCCACTCTTCGGGCTGTTCTTCCCAGTGTCATACAGAAGTAAAGCATCTGTCGTTTCCTACCCATCATCCAGTTATGATGATGCTGTTTATTTTCTTTCCGTTGTGCCACGAGTTTCACGTCATGTTGTCTTCATCAGAAACTGCAGTTTGGAGCTTGTTTTGCCAAAAATCTGATACCTTAATTTGCTTTTCTATTCATTTTGTGTCGCAGCCTAACTTTTACAGTAACGTGTAAAGTCGGTTGAAGCCTAGAATTTTGCTATTCCCCAGCAGTTTAGCATAATGGAGAAACTGTGATGATCCGCCCTTCGTATCAGAACCAACTGCTCGTGCTCTACTCCACCCCCGAATGCCACGAGCACAAGTCCCTTCTTGTTTTACAAAACTGACAGCTTCTCTTTAATCACTACATAAACTGTAGTTTGAGAATCTTGGAATATTTATTTGTATTTAAGCCACAGAAACTCACTAAAGATGTGAGAGAGGAGTAATAATAATAATACATTTCCACGTTGGGTCCTTCTCTACTACTTGGGGGTCTGTGGGACTCGTCAGACTGTTGCGATGCCATTGACGTTTGCTTCCCAAACTGCCTAAGATGTGTGCAGGTTTGTTGCTGCAACAAAGTCTCCGACTGCGAGTTAGGCAACCGCTACTGACTTTCCCGATGGCTGCTGAACACAAGGGACGTTGCCGCTCTTCCTTTTAAGATGTGTTCAACATTAATCAGTGTGTGTCATTTTAAACCTGCCCACTACTAATTAAACACGTGGTTCTTCCAACCTCTTTCAGACTTCAGTGTTGTGTTTGGAATCTCCGAGGGGACTTTTCCCTCATGGTTGGATCCATGGTTGGTTAAAGAATGAGGTTTTTGATCCAAAAGTAATGCATTTTATACGATTCGATTGGGATGGATCCTGTGCAAGTATTTTATAACTTGCCCGAAGTGTAAAAAGCCTCCAAGTTGGTCAGGAAGAAGCAAAAAGGAGCTGTGTCAGCTGGACGCGTACGTCCAAGCTCTCCGACCTCCTGTTTGTCACCGCTATACTTCGGCGTTTCAACACCACTTTGTCCCAGTGCCAAAGTGAAGACTATCCAGAGTTTTCATGTGCTCAGCAGTTACGCGTCGGCCGCTATCTTCGCTTCCTGCTTTGAGATCAGTTGTGTTTCCTGTCCTGTAACCAAGCAGAAGCTGGCGGACCTCATGTGTATCACCCAGCTGAAAAAAAAAGGTTAAGCAACGCTTCAGATATGCAAAGCAGGTTGAAGTACAGAGAATGAATTTGGCTGTTAGATTATAAAATGTTGCTGAGTTACCCTGTTTGTTCAGGCGTACGGTTAGCAATTTGTTTTGTAAATGCTAAAATCAGGAAGCTTGTGCTTGTTCGTAATCCTCTGATGATGTTTTGGTCTCGACGTGCAAAATACATGAACCTAAAGTGTGAATTAGCCCCATTAGGTGTCGTTTCAGAGTCAAGATGTGGTCTGGAAGAAGACTTTCTTATTTTTAGTTGACTTTTAAATGAATGTTTGGTTTTTGCAGCTCCATCTGGTGAGGTCCTCACTCGCTCTGTCACCCGCCTAAACTGAGCCTGCACGCCTGAACCTGAGGATCGGCCAGCCCTCCACCCCTAGCCTGAACTGCGACCAGTATTCTCCCATCACTCCGCATCTTCAGCAGCGGGCTATGGCAGGGCGAGTCGGAACGCACGGACCAACGGCACGGCAGCCAGCAACAAGATCTGCCAGTTTAAGCTGGTGCTGCTGGGCGAATCAGCAGTGGGAAAGTCCAGTTTGGTGCTGCGCTTTGTCAAAGGCCAGTTCCACGAATACCAGGAGAGCACCATCGGAGGTACGGCTGCACCTTTGATTTGGTAAAAGCAACAAACAGGAATGCTAGCTTTACCTCCTAGTATGAACTGGAGGAAAACGTGTCCCTGCCAGTACAAAACGGGTTAGTAGCAGAACCAGTTCTCTGCTTCTGATTACCTGCCTCTCCCCTGGAGCTTCCACGCGGTGGAGGTGTGTGTGGATACTGTGGACGAGTGTGAATGCTCTTAATGGTTTTACATTGCTGGGTATGTTTGGCAGTTTGGCTGCAGCAGCGGAGAGCGAGGTTATTAGAGACGGGAAGGAACTGAGACAACAATGGCCATTTCCTGGATCGGCGTCTTCCTCGAAAAATCTGATAGATGAGGATGAAGATGTAAGGAGGCACTTTCGCTTTCCGAAGGGTGGAATCCTCAGATAGGCGATAGCGAGCCTCGTTTGGCTGTGATTCCAGTAATTCAGCACCGTTTTCCTAATTTCCTCTAACTGATGACTAATGACGTGACGAATGCTTGGTGCCCAGCCGGAGTCAGCATGTTTCCTCTTGCTGCAGCCGTGAGGTGCACGGCTGGTCAAAGATTAGAGCTTTAAAAGACGTTTGGTCATGTGACAGACGGCTGAGTAAGCCACTTGTGTGCAGTGGTGTCGCCACACACCGAGTCTGTAAATCTGATACGGATTGTTGTCGTACAGTTACGTAACAGGCGACGGGGGGCTCTTTCCCTTCTCTCTGCGTCTGTCCCGCTTTTCCGTTGATGGATCAGTGCGTTTATGCCCGTCTGTCTTTCCTACCCCCCCCCAGCTGCGTTCCTTACACAGACGGTATGTTTGGACGATACAACGGTCAAGTTTGAGATCTGGGACACCGCTGGACAGGAACGCTACCACAGCCTGGCGCCCATGTACTACAGAGGAGCTCAGGCCGCTATCGTGGTCTACGACATCACCAACACCGTGAGTCACGTGACTTTCGGGAGTGGCGCGCCACCGTTCCTAAATTTGGGTTTAGGATTTCTGGCTACAGGAGATTTCTGACGGCCAGGTTTTCACGTGTGTTCTGCCTGAATGGTGTGTTTTCTTTGTCTTCAAGGATACGTTCACACGGGCAAAGAACTGGGTGAAGGAACTGCAGCGACAAGCCAGCCCCAACATCGTTATCGCACTGGCAGGGAACAAAGCAGATCTGGCCAACAAGCGCGCTGTAGATCACCAGGTGTGGAGAAGCTCCAGCGGTCACACGGGGAAACGCGCTTTACCGCAAACCTCCAACGCCTCTGTCTTTTTTATGTTATACCAGGAAGCACAAGCATATGCAGATGACAACAGCTTGCTCTTTATGGAAACTTCAGCCAAGACGGCAATGAACGTCAACGAGATCTTCATGGCGATAGGTGAGCGGCCGCTGGCGATGCTGTCGTGGAAAGACGCCAGCTTCAGCCATTAATGTGTACCTTCATGCTGGCTGCTTTCACTATCGCCTGCATTCAAATGAAGTAAAGAAATGATCAGACGTACGCGTCGGTAATGTCCTTCAAAATTCTAAAGTCATTTTCGAGGTGACTTTATGATTGTTGAGTAATTTTATTGCAAAGAATTGCTTTTTTGGTCAGATAAGTTCATTGGGATGGATTAGTGAGGTATGAACAAAGCCCCCAGATCCCCCAGATTTAATATGTTTTCATCCTCCATCGGCTCTTTTTCTGTCAACAGCCAAGAAGCTGCCTAAAAATGAGCCTCAGGGTGGACCCAGCGCCGGTGGAAGAGCCCGGGGCGGCGTGGACCTGCAGGAGGCTGCACCACAGGGCAGGAGTGGCCAGTGCTGCGGCGGAGGGAACTAACACCCCTGCGCTGATCACACCAACCCGCAGCTTCGATCAAGCAGACCAGTAACTACCCAAACCATGTTCGGACCAGCTACCCTATGAGCAGCCTAGCACCAATGAACTGTTGGCAAATGAGTGGCCACTAAACTGCCAGCCCCCCCCCCCTCAATGGTTCCAACCGATGAACCAATCAGCGAAGGAAAAAATCCATCCTCTTGAATCACGTAAACACCAAGGGTTTCCCATCCGTCTCTTGGTGAAAGACACTCGGCGCCACCTTAGGGGGAAAACCTCCCAATCATGGAAGAAAAACTAAATCAGCTATTCCAGGACTCTGAGGGCCATCATGCTTCCCATGATTTTTTTTTTTTGTATTTGTGCTGTGGGAAAAAAAAGATAAAACCAGAAGGAATAATAACTGGCTGACTTTGTCCTCACTCTTTACTACCTTTTGTTTTCAAGCAGCATATGTTTCTAAAGTATTTCCTGCATGCAGCAGTCTTTTCTGTTCTGTTCCTGGAAGCAACGAGAGGGTGTAAACCAGTGGAACGGACAGATTTCCCTCTGGTTAGGTTGAATTATTACGTTGTTTATTTCTTTTGACACCAGCGGTCCAGTGATTCAGAACAAAAACTTTAAAAAAATGTCCTTTCATCTTTCCAAAAGACCCACAGTAAACCATGAATGATTTCAGTGTCCATGTTTGTATGAAATCTCCACTGTGCAATGATGAAAACATAAAGATTTGACCAAATTTACACTTGTGTTTTATTGGCAGCGTGCCCATGATGATAAATTAACCTGGGTTATTTTGTGATGGGTTTTATTTTACGTCTCTTATTTTCTGATCTGATGTTTCATGTGCTCTTTCTGACTCATTGAGAGCTAAGGTGTTGTTTTCAGCCTGCTATTTTCTTGTTGTTTTTTTGTTTAGGCTGTTCATATCACAGGCATTCCTTTAAAAAAAAACAAAATACTTTGTCGTCCTCTTCTGACACCAACAGCTAGCACAAAAAAAATACATGCACAGCAGCTGCTGCTGCCAGGTGGGGGGATGGAGTCATGGGTAAAGTAGAGGAAAATGTGTAATTTTACCAATAAACAATGGGAACTTAATTATTGTTTGCCTATTTATAAGAACAGTTGTGAATAATGTAAAATGTCCTTATTTCACATATTAGAAATTGTAAATTGAACACTTAAGGCATTTTAAATCCTGAACATTTATTTTATTTGATCTAGAATCCCTGTAATCAAAAAAAACATTGCACAGTCTTCAGAGTAAATAAGTTTTTTCATGTGCAAAATGAGTGATGGTGCTGCCCATAATGATTATTTGCTTAACAGCGACGTGACTACAAAAACGCACAATTTAATGTACGTTTAATTATTACGAATAGGGATTTTACCAGTTTGAGGTTTTGGAACCTGCCATACTAAATATCGACCACTAGAGGGTTAGGGTCGGGAAGGCTTGAATTTATTTTACAGTACCAACACTGCGTAGGCAACGCAGTCATTCCTCTTGATCATATTTACTTTGTAAAATGCAGTAAACTTGCTATAATTATCGCCATCTGTTTCTGCCCCAGGATTACGTTTGCTCTCAGTGAACGCCCTTTTTACGACAAATACGTAGTTACGTGACGGCGCCACGGGGTGGCGCTAACCCAAACGCGCTTACCCTGATCGTAGAAGCAGAAAACACTCGGTAGTGGTATTTTATTTTAAACATGAAGTTTAGGTGGATGTGATTGGTTAGCATAACATACGGTTTAGCTGTCTTTAATGTTAAAACGAACAATTTATGACGGTACCGTATTGTTTGTTTTGAAAGTGTACATTTTACGGCAGCTGTTTCTAAGCAATATTTCCGACAGCACCTGAAGGCATCGCAGCAGTAAAAGCGTAGAGGAAGAATCTGGCAGCGTGGACATGTCGGACCCGGCAGCGCAGGCCTTGCAACCCCGGCTTCTCCAAGCCCAGACTGCTGGCTCAGCTGGCTCCAGCGCCGGTACGACAGGTTCAGGATCGGGGAACAGCGACCCAGCCAGACCGGGACTAAGCCAGCAACAGCGTGCAAGCCAAAAGAAGGCTCAAGTCCGAGCTTTCCCACGGGCAAAAAAGCTCGAGAAACTTGGCGTATTCTCCGCTTGCAAGGTAGCTAAAGTTCCTCATCACAACAAAGCACTTCTCGCTAGTTTCAGCGTTTATGTACAAGACAGTGCATTGTAGAGACAGATGGGGTAAAATTACAACCGAAATAAAAGTATATTTGTTAACTTTAAAAGCTAGCTAGCCACAAACACTGGTATATATTTGCTGTATTAGCTAGCTTAAGTTAATTACTTTCTTTTCTCCTGATATCTATAAACAATTGCCCGCACACTGTGCAGGTTGCTTCATTTGATAAGAATAATTCGCTTTTTGCCAGGCAAGTGACACATGCAAGTGCAATGGATGGAAAAACCCAAATCCTCCATCTGCCCCACGCATGGATCTACAGCAGCAAGCCGCCAGCCTGAGCGAGTCGTGCCGCAGCTGTGAACACTCTCTGGGTACGAACCGATCACCCTCTACCTCCAGTTACCAAGCACTAAATAACTAACCTGTTCGCACTTACAGTGCTTCACTCACATTAAACTGCATTTGTACATTTTTGTTGTGTGAGGATTGTTTAGAGGTTTTAGAAATATGCCTGCAGAGTCATGAATCGGTTTGTTTTGCTTCCAGCTGACCACGTGTCTCATCTGGAGAATGTGTCCGAGGATGAGATCAACAGGCTTTTGGGCATGGTTGTGGACGTGGAGAACCTTTTTATGTCTGTGCACAAGGAGGAAGACACTGACACCAAACAAGTTTACTTCTACCTGTTTAAGGTGAGCAAATGACTACAGCGTGTATGCAAGCGTGTGTGTGCATCCATTTTCACCGTAAATGTGAACATTATCTAAAAGTCAGTCTGTTTCTTCTTCTTGTGCTGGTTTATATAGCTATTAAGGAAAAGTATCCTTCAGATGAGCCAGCCTGTAGTAGAAGGTTCTCTAGGAAGTCCGCCTTTTGAAAAGCCCAACATTGAGCAGGTAACCGTAAAAAATAAAAAATAAAAATGTTTCTTTTGTACATTAAACCTCTGCATTCTTCTTTGCCTCCAAGGGAGTTTTGAATTTTGTCCAATACAAGTTCAGCCATCTAGCTCCAAAGGAAAGGCAGACCATGTTTGAGCTGTCAAAAATGTTCCTGTTGTGTCTGAACTACTGGAAGCTGGAGACACCGACGCAGTACCGCCAGCGCACGCAGAAGGAGGATGGAACCGCCTACAAGGTGGACTACACCAGGTGTGGGAACGGAACTCAGCACAGCACAGCCTTACCTGCTCTCTTTCCTCAGTCTGCTTGACTGTGGTCTTGTTTTTAACAACGTGCTGATTTACCGTTTCAGTAAAAATAGTTACCGACTTTTTCTTATTGTGTTTTTTTCCCCTTCCAGGTGGCTTTGCTACTGCCACGTCCCCCAGAGTAACGACAGCCTGCCACGTTATGAAACCACTCAAGTGTTCGGCCGCAGTTTGCTCAAATCCATTTTTATTGTGACACGACGTCAGCTCCTGGAGAAGTTCAGAGTGGAAAAGGACAAACTGTTGCCAGAGAAACGCACTCTCATCCTCACACATTTCCCCAAGTAAGGGAGAACCGTCCTGGGTTAACAAGTGAAAATGCCTTTGTCTTTGTTCTTAACACTCGATGTAACATGTCTCCAGGTTTTTGTCCATGTTGGAAGAAGAAATCTATGGTGAAAATTCTCCGATCTGGGAAACAGATTTCACAGTGCCGGCTTCAGACGGGACACAGCTGGGACACCAGACGTGTACAGCGGATATATCATATTAAATAAACTTGTATATGGTTGTGATGAAAAAAGTCTTCCTGGCTAAGCTAATCTAGTTGAAAATCTTTCTCCTTTTCATCCTGGTTGTGTTGTTTAACAAAGCTGTGTTGATGTGGCTCTCTGTTGCAGTGCTCAGCCCTGCGGTCGTGTCCGGCTCTCCCGCCTTGCCCAAGGGTCTGAGTGGCGTGTCAGCCGTGGGGAATGTGGACAGCAGCGGAGCCGAGCCCCTCGCAGGTCTGTGCTCAGCTTCCTCGATTCTAGATTGGGCTCCAAACAAACCCATCGACTGGGGATCCGCTCGGTTGATAACACTCTTGCGTGTCTTAGGAGAGAAGCGTAAAATTCCGGAGGCCTTGACCCTGGAGGATGCCAAGCGAATCCGTGTGATGGGAGACATTCCGATGGAGCTGGTCAATGAAGTGATGATGACGATTACTGACCCCGCTGCCATGCTCGGGCCAGAGGTAAGCTCTCCTGGCCATTCTTGCAGCGTTCCCTGGCTGTAACTAAGCAGATTTTTCCGGGTTAAATTCCAATATCGACAGACCAACCTGCTGACACCAAACGCCGCACGCGATGAGACGGCCAGGCTGGAGGAGAGGCGGGGCATCATCGAGTTTCACGTCATCGGAAACTCCCTGTCCCAAAAGTCCAATAAGAAGATCCTGATGTGGCTGGTGGGTCTGCAGAACGTCTTCTCTCATCAGCTACCTCGCATGCCCAAAGAGTACATCACCCGGTTGGTGTTTGACCCGTGAGTAGCCGCTCTCCAGCCTCGTCTCAGTAGATGCCCTCGTCTCCGCTCACGTCCAAAACGTCCACAGAAAGCACAAGACCCTCGCCCTCATCAAAGATGGGCGCGTCATCGGCGGTATCTGCTTCAGGATGTTTCCAACTCAGGGCTTCACGGAGATCGTCTTCTGTGCCGTCACGTCCAACGAGCAGGTCAAGGTAACGACTCTAAAAGAAGAAGCTGATCCCAGCTCACGTCACCCAAAGCGGTAACCTAGGAAACAGGATTCGGAGCGAGAATGTTTAGGGAGTCTCCTTCTGACTTTACCAATGGGCTGCTGTCAGTTTATCTCCCCTCTTTTATTTTTAATGCCAGGGCTACGGAACCCACCTGATGAACCACTTGAAGGAGTATCACATCAAACACAACATCCTCTACTTCCTCACCTACGCTGACGAGTACGCCATCGGCTACTTCAAGAAGCAGGTACTGCAGCCGTGACCTTGGCGTTTCCTCGGCTCTTCCCACTGTGATCTTTTCCCTCTTTCAGGGTTTCTCCAAAGACATCAAAGTGCCGAAAAGCCGATACCTGGGATACATCAAAGATTACGAGGGGGCGACGCTCATGGAGTGCGAGCTGAACCCGAGGATCCCTTACACCGAGCTCTCGCACATCATAAAGCGACAGAAGGAGGTCAGTGGCCCTCAGATGGTTCCCACTCGTGAATATTTGCTGCCTGATTCTTTAAATATCTCATCAGATTATCAAGAAGCTGATCGAGAGGAAACAGAGCCAGATCAGGAAGGTTTACCCAGGCCTCACCTGCTTCAAAGAGGGTGTGCGACAGATCCCGGTGGAGAGCATTCCAGGCATACGTGAGTGCTGAGACGCTTGGCTGTATTTTCAAGTTTGTATGAATTTGTGTGAATAAGATGAGTTTTTCTTCTCAGGAGAAACAGGCTGGAAGCCCAGTAACAAGGACAAAGGGTAGAGGTTTTGTTTTGATATTAAATAGCCACTAGGCTCCTTTTAAAGTTTTCCACTGCTGATCTATTCACCTGTTGCAGGAAAGAGGTGAGGGACCCAGATGTATTATACAACATGCTGAAGAACCTTCTGGCCCAGATAAAGGTAAGAGTCCCTGCTGACCACAGAAAAGAAGAGCAAGAGAAGCAGGAGTAAATAAAGAATTTTGCTCCCCAGAGTCACCCTGACGCGTGGCCCTTCATGGAACCTGTGAAAAAATCAGAAGCGCCAGATTACTACGAGATCATCCGCTTTCCTATTGGTCAGTACCCACTTTTGTTCATGGAAATAGACGTTTTGATTTCTCGGTGGACCTTTCCGCTCGAGTTCGTCTGCCAGCTTTTTAGATATCTTAGTTTCTCACCTGTGGGCTCTCCCCAGACCTGAAGACCATGACGGAGAGACTGAAGAACAGATACTACGTGACCAAGAAGCTTTTCATTGCTGACCTGCAGCGAATCATCTCCAACTGTCGTGAGTACAACCACCCAGACAGCGAGTACTGTAAGTGTGCCAACACCTTGGAGAAGTTCTTCTACTTCAAACTGAAAGACGGAGGCCTGATCGAGAAATGAGCCGGAAAGGTTCCGTTGAAGAAGAGCGAGAAGAGATGAAAGATGGTGGTGGGGGAGGGTGAAGATCCCAAGGATGTTGATGAGGATCATCCTGTCGGATGGTTTTTTTACCCAATGGACAGCAGAGAATGCTGGGAAACATCTGCCTGTTCTAGTCACAAATGCTCCCAAGGTCATAAATCCCTGTCAGATCTGACGTCACCTCTCAAGTGCACCAAAGTTCAAGGTCCAGATCAGAACAGCGTTGCTTTTTTAGAATCCGATCAACCTCGGTCACGCTTGATCGGGGTTTCTTCATTCCGGTTTGAGGAGGACTCCGCCTCGGGACCTAAAAAGCCGCGTTGCCTTTCATTACTGACAGACACTTGAACATCCAGGCATCTTCACGGGGTTTCCAGAGGTTTTTCCCACTCGAAGACCTTCAAACACTTGGCAATAAAAACATACAGGAGGACTCTGAAATGATCGAAGCCGTCAGCGTGGGAAGATTCTTTGTTGTTCAAATATAAAAAGTGAAAATTCAGTTGCTTGTATCATTTGTATTTGCACAGTAAATATGTTCCATAGTGTCTCACATGTAGTTTGATTCCAAAGCACTTGTCAGATTAACTTTTTGATGCGTGTTCTAGTGGTTGGTTTTAGTTCTCTAGTAATATACACACACACACACACACACTTTTCCTCCATCTTTGGGGTGATCACGAGTTTACATGATACGTGGTGGGTCTGATCTGGTGTCACGTGACCGTTTACAAGTCACAAAAGCCGTTGACAAAGCAGTTGTCTTTTTTTTTTTTAAATTTTCCATAGTTTTGTAGTTGGAATGGTGCCAGTGTTGTGTTTTTCAGGGTTGTCAACTTGTGCTGCATCTCAGATTCTCCTAAAAAAGGGCAGCGACGCGTTCAGGCTGGTGCCGGCTGGTGTGGGGTGTGTGGCTCTCATCCTCTGTCACCGTTCAGCTGTTGCTGATAATAAAGGGTTTGTTGACGCTCATCCAGCGTTTGTCTTACGTTGACCACTACTGTGTACGTTTTCAGTTACCGATGCTAGATTTGACAGAATTTAGGGTTTTACAGATGAGTAACCGTAGCAACGGGGCAGGTCAGATCTGTCTTTCCTGTCTCATTCTATGTGAAACATCTCTCAAACATTCCTCTCCGTCTCTGTGCTGCGCTCTAAGCTCGTGTCACGTGCTGGATTTCCGGGTCAGCTGTGTTTGTTGGTGATTGGCTACAAGTGACGTCGCCAAAGCTGTTGGAAATTCAGAGAAACGAAACCGATGGGGCCCGGCAGAGGGGCCTCTGGAGGTACAGCAGCTTTCCTCCAGAGGAGTCTAGTCTTTAGTTCATGTGCAACAACAAATGAATCCAGGGTTTCTTCCCAAGGTAGCCCGTTCACCAGGATCTGAGACAAAGAGCTATTTTAAACCTGAAAATTAAACTACTGAATTTAATAAATATTTGAATTTAAACGACTTGGTTTAAATTCTAAGAACATTTTCCATTTGCCATCTTCTGTAAAGGTATCATTTAAAGTACAGGAATAAAAACCAGCTCATGGATGTAGTAATATCAGGTTTGTGTGTGTCTGAGATGAGCTGTTCCTCTCCTGTTCCTGTCTTGTTTAAACTGTATGTAACGAGCTGAGAACCCAGCGTTTCTACATGAGGGTCTCCAGGATTTAGACTTTAAACTTTAAAGTCGAATTTAAAGTTTAAAGGCTGCTGGGCTTGGGGTGTTTTTTCCTCCTGTGTTAACATGGGGTTTAAAAAAACAATCCCAAAATCTTTAAAATCCCATTAAAATGCCCAGTAAAGTCATAATGCTTTATTGTTTGTTGACTTTTACTAGCTATTATCATGTGGAATCATGTTCAGTCTGTTTTTCATGACGTCTCTCTGTATGAGGACGTTAGTCACAGCTGATCAGTTTTGTTTTTCTCGACAAGGAAAAGCAGGACTTTCGTTATGGCTGGCTTGAGTTTGGTAAGGGTTTTAAAAACCGCGTGGCTTTGTCAGGCATTGCACGGTGGAGTGGAGCCGTTGTTCCTCCAGAGCCTCCCTCTGCTCGGCCACACTTTCTCATTTACTTTCGCTTTCGAGGCAGCCGAACTTAAGTGTCCTCAGTTTCGCTGTGCTGACAGTGAGCGGAGAGGAGCCAATGGGTGAGTTCCCAAAGGGATCCTATTCACCTCTGAGTTGCTCAAAATTTCACAGAAAGCTTCTTTTCCACCTCTCTGCCCCCATTTTTCCTGTTTATTGTGAATCTGATGTGGTGCCAGGGAGCAGAGCAATGGCGGATTTTGGACTCTACCCCTACCAGCAAGAAGTGGTGGAAAGGGCTCTGCGGGGGGAAAACATCATCATCTGCCTGCCAACCGGAGCTGGAAAGACGCGTGCTGCTGTGTATGTGGCCAAAAGACACCTGGAGACCACTGCCAATGCGAAGGTGGTGGTCCTCGTCAACAAGGTATGCTGAGAAGCTCCCCGAAGGAGCAGGATCCACAAAGCCTCCCGCCTGACTGGTTCTCTGATGTCTGCGCCACCTCAGGTTCACCTTGTAGACCAGCATCACAGCAAGGAGTTCCAGCCCCACCTGAGCCCCGTCTACAGAGTGGTTCCCGTCAGCGGGGACAACGAGGAGAAGGACTTCTTCGGCCGAGTGCTGAAGGACTCGGATGTTGTCATCTGTACGGCACAGATCCTGTACAACGCAATGATCAACAAGGAGGACGCCAAACACGCGGAGCTCTCAGGTAAATAACGGCACCATATCGGCGGCGCTTTAAACTAAGACTTCGGCTTTCACAGCCTTTGGTTCTCTCCTCGCAGATATCACGCTGCTCATCATCGACGAGTGTCACCACACCAACAAGGAGGCTGTGTACAACCAGATCATGAGCTGCTACGTGGAGAAAAAGCAGAATGGGGAGCAACCGCTGCCCCAGGTCCTGGGCCTGACTGCCTCACTGGGTACAGGGGGAGCGAGGACGCTCCAGGACGCTGTGGAACACGTCCTGCAGGTCAGCGTTCGTCCCTCACGTCAGCCCGTTTGCCACAGTCCAGCTCTGGTGTCCTCAGCATCGCCCTCGTCTCCCGCTCAGATTTGCGCCAACCTGGACTCGGGTGTAGTTTCCACCAAAAGGTACGTGCCCGAGCTGGAGGAGAAGGTGCCCAGACCCGTCAAAACTTTCGACATCGCCGAGGAAAGGCCCAAGGTGAGCTCGTACCGCATGGACCAACCGGTTGGAGATTGCACTTTCACTTCATTGCAGCTTTAAAGTTTCGTTTTTCCTCAGTGCAGAAAAAGTCTGCTTAGAGAAATAAAGGCTGATCATTTTTAGACCAACTCCTGTTATACTCAGCGTTTTTGGTGAACTAAATTTTCTGTTTTGTCTTTTCAGGATCCTTTCGGTAACCACCTAAAATCGATGATGCAGATGATCCACGATTTCATGGACCTGCCTGACCCTATCAAGCTGAGGGAATGCGGCACTCAGGAGTACGAAACCGACGTGGTGCTCCTGGAGAGGGACGGTGAGACCGCGGCGCCGCCGTGCCGGTGGACGACGGGAGCGCGCGTTTGTGTCCGTCACCACTTTTGTGTTTGCATCAGGAGTGAAAGAGGGCAACAGAGTGTGGGCACAGTGTGCCCTCCACCTCCGCCAGTACAACGACGCGCTGCTCATCCACGACACCCTGAGAATGACGGATGCTTTCCGCTCGCTGGAGGACTTTTACCGCAGCAAAGTCGGCACCGAAATCGACGGGACAGATTTCTTCTTGGTGGCACTTTTCTATGGTGCGTATTCACACGCGCTCCACTCATTTAAAAGCACAGACTTTTCAGATTTTTGAACTTTGAAGCTCTTTCTTTCACATTCACGCAGAGAATCGGGCCGAGCTGAAGATGCTGGCAGCAGACTCTCGCTACGAGAACCCCAAAATGTCCCAACTAGAGCGCGTGCTGCTAAACCAGTTTGGACCAGACGTGGAGTCCAGGGGGATCCTCTTCAGTAAGACCCCGTAAAGCACCCACTGCCTTCATGACTGGGTCAGCACCAGCACGGCTTTAAAGGGC
Source organism: Tetraodon nigroviridis (assembly GCA_000180735.1). NCBI lineage: Eukaryota > Metazoa > Chordata > Actinopteri > Tetraodontiformes > Tetraodontidae > Tetraodon > Tetraodon nigroviridis. Next base: position 472,215 of record CAAE01014700.1, read on the forward strand.
GCTGGCATCAAGGCAGCGATCCTGACCGGGGCCGGGAATGGCATCGACCACATGTCACACGTGTGTTCAGAAACACTCCACATGTAGAATCCAGAGTGTATCAGGGTGTGTTGGTCTCATTCCGTTTCTTCTTTTCTTCCAGCCCGAGCAGAAGGACACCATCCGCAGTTTTCGTCAGGGGCGTCTTAACCTCCTCATCTCCACCAGCGTGGCCGAAGAAGGCCTGGACATCCCAGAATGCAACCTGGTGGTGCGCTACGGTCTGCTTACAAATGAGATTGCCCAGATCCAGGCCAGTGGGCGCGCCCGAGCCAGAAACAGTCAGTATTCAGTTGTGGCCCAGAGACACAGCCGTGAAGTGCGACGCGAGTCCTTGAACGAGCATCTGGAGGAGCTGGGAGAACAAGCCGTCGCTAAGGTCCAGGACATGACGCCACCAGAGTTCGCAGCAAGGTGAGGGCGGTTGACATTTGCTCGCCTCTCCACCGGCAGACTCGCTGTTATCAGCCTGTGTCTTCTTCCTTCAGATAAAAGAGATGCAAACCGAATCAATCAGAAACAGAAGAGCTGCAGAGAGTAAAAAAGCTAAAAGGAGAAGCCAGCACACCGCCGCCCGCGTCCAGCTCCTCTGTCGAAACTGTTTCAGGCAGGTGGCCTCTGGTAGTGACATCAGGCTTGTTGACAACACTCACTATGTCAACATCAACCCCGACTTTAAGTATGTTTAACTTCATAAAGCACAATAGAATACCAGTAAAGAAAGTCTAACTGTAAGTAAGTTAACCTTTGCTGTCCAGGCGGTTTTACAAGACCGGTGAGCGCGTGATCATCAACAGGCGCTTCGAGGACTGGGAGCCTGGCCGCACCATCAGCTGCAGCAACGGCAGCTGCAACAAGGTTCGGCATCTTATATTAATTGTATATATCATACACCAGCTGGAATGCAGTGTGAATTTTGTCCTTTTTTACGTTTTTAGAAGTGGGGAGCTGAGATCAAGTACAAGAAAGTTGCCCTGTTGCCCAATCTGTCCATTGAAAACTTTGCCCTAGAGACCCCAGAGGGTCGTATGACTCCACGGAAGTGGAAGGACATCACGTTCACAGTTGACAACTTCAGCTTCGAGGAGTACTGCCGGGACCTTGACCTCGACCCCGACCTCGACCTTGACCTCTTTGACTGAGACCACACCACACTCTGTTCCTTCTCGCTAACTCGTCTGTTATCGTGTCTCCAAAGTTTACTTTAAGGTATTTAAATGTAAGCACGCTTTTAAACATTCCCTCCATGCGTGCCAGCAATAATTTATGCTGTGGGGCCTGGAAGTTGGCCGTGTGCTTCAAACCCATTACGCATCGATCACGCATAAAATTAGCATGACAGCTTTGTTTATGCCCCGGGTCTTAGCTCTCCTTGCATGTTTTGGGAACATTTTCTCTGCTTTATCTTGCACGGGAGAAAAAAATGAAATGACAAATGATTATAATGCCAGGAAAAAACAAAAAAAAGATTTTAATAATGTGGATACTTTTTAAATGGTGTTTATTGTCTTTTTCAAATATATTAAATGAATTTAGATGGGGTTTTTTGCCGGTTCATATTCAGGTTTTTGCTTTTGTTTCTGTCTTTTTAAGTGTAGTTTCTAGTGTTTTTATCTGTGTGAAGACTGGAGTGAATGAAGGCGTGAAGCTGAATGAGCTGAGCGCTTCGTTTTGTGGCCGCTAGGTGTCAGTGTTGGGCAGCAAATCAAGTCAGACAGGCGAAGAATGCGGGTGTGTGTGTGTGTGTGTGTGTGTTTGTGGCGACAGCTGGAAGCCGAAACAGCTTGTTTGACTGGTCAGGCTGTACGTGTGTCTGTCTCAGCCTCTTGGAAGATATCAGAAATTAAAAGAAACTTTTTTTTTTGCTTTAAATCTGCTACAGATCAAATTTGGAACAAATTGGGTCATGAAGGTCAGAGGTCAGATATCTGCAGAAAGCTTTTAATGATTTGTGTTCATCAGATTGAAACATCTCAACGCAACAACTGGAGGCTTTGAACAGAGTTAATCTCTTAGATGTGATTAAAAGCCGAGAACCGTCATATTTAAAAACGAGTATCCCTGAGGAAGACGTGTTTAGGCCCGGCTCACCGGTCACACGCGTGTCAGGCCTTCAGAGTGCAGCTGTGGATGCGATCGCGGTGAAAACCACCTCTGCTCGGGTGTCGTGGCGGCTCAGACGGGAAGCGTGCAGCATGTGATTTACTCCGATCAGACGCCGGCTCTATAATCAACTCTGATTGCTTACTTTTACATCCTAGCTTGGCACCACGGGCTGTTGCAATTAGCTTTCTTCTACAATAAACACAGCTTTATGCACCTTATCCAGGGTGTGTGAATATTTGTGCGTGGTAAACAAGACTTTCATTTAGATGTCTGCAGGGGGCGGGGGGTGTGGCCTGTGTTGCTGATTTTATCTGACATCGTTGACATTTCAGGTCATTTCGGGTGTTGTCTTTTATTCAGTAGGTTTGAAGGAAAAAACTTGCTTTCTGAGCAGATCATCATCCTTCTTGTCAGAAGCGCCTGAAAATGAAAAAGGTTTAAAAGCCACAGACCTGAGCCGCTTCCACTCTTTCTTTCTTTCATCTGAACCCATGACAGCTTTTAGATTTAGTCTTTGATGAACAAAAGTGCCACATTTGAATAATCTGCACTATAACTACTATTTCTACTAATAAAAATGTAATTATTTGTCAAACTACCATATTGAATATTTCCATATTTCTTATGAAGACATGTAAGTCATATATATTCCTGCAGTTTCACCAGCTAAACCGTTTAAGTGAATAATTATTGAAAATAAAAATGTACTTTGTGATTTAAACTGAAATACCAAGGAAGTTTAGAATAATCAGAGTTTTTGTCTGAAGGCAAGGCCAGAAACGCTTTCTTCAGAATTAATTACACACGCAAGCGAGACCCAAAAGCTTTTACCCACCACGAGTCCCTGAAGGGCCTGATTACTGCAGGAAGCCTCGGGAGGCGGTGTGAGATTAACCGTGCGAGATTTTTACTTTGCAGTACAAACTTTAAAAATGAAAGAAATGTGGGGGGGGGGAAAGGCTGAAATAGACCGAAACTCCTGCAGGAAAACCATTCCTTTGGCTGACAGAGTGAACTAATGTAAATAAACATGAAATCTTGTTGACAGAGAGAATAAGAGGTGATAAAGCTTGTAGAAAAGAGGGGGAACGGCAGCAGAATTTGTAAACTTCTGTAAACTTGCCAAACACAGGACAGACAAATGTGACGTAAACAGGGACGCCGGAGCGGCTGGAAGCCCAGTCCAGCCCAATAAAACTGGCCCCGTGTGCGAGCTGGAGCCAGAGATAGCGGCGACACATCGCTTAAAAAGATTTCTACAGATCCGCATGGCTCCGAGACAGAGGAATATTGATTGGGGTTTTTTTTTTTGGAGGAGGAGGTGAAGAGTGGAGACTGAAGTCAGCGCTTTAATATTGGCATGTTCGCCATTGGTTGGATATCAAAAAACACTATTCTATAGCGTAGGTGAGGTTTGTTTGGTGATTCTCAGCAAAAGCTACTGTAAATATCCTTGAAAGTCTCCATCTTTGGTAGAGTAATTGGATTTTTTGTATGATTTTTTTAATAACGCCCTCTTTTCCAGATTGGGATTAGCGCTGTTGTTTACTGGCACTGAACAGACGACGGCTCCTCGGTTCTGGCTGCAGCGCAGAAACCGATCGCTGTGTCTCAACATAATGGCTGTTTTACTTTCATCCTCATCATCATCAGCGGCATCCTCGTCCTCGTCCCACCAAACAGCAACCATTGATCACCTTGGCTGCAGCTCCGCCTAATAGAGGCACTACATTAACCCAGCGTGTTTTGACAGATCCAATTAGAATCAGCTGCAGACTTCTGGCCCGTTCTGTCCTCCAGGCGACCTTAGGACCTGTCCTCACACCGCTGCAGCACAGCTAATAGCAGTTAGTGCTAGCTGATAGTAGAACTTCATTCCTGCACGTTGCTCAAATGACCAAATCATAAGTTGCAGTGTGAAAAACCCCCTCTGAATCCCACCAGAACAGACCCGTTTGTCCCAAATCTATTCTTTGGTCGTCATTTGGTGGCTGGTTTCACTGTGCAGCCTTCAGTCACCCTCCAGCTGCAGCCCAGCGCCTCAACTTTTTTTTTGAAAACAAATTTACTTGTCAATCTTCCTTCAGAGTTAATGGTCTCCGTGTCGCCCTCTGCTCAAGAGTCAAACCAATTCATTCAATCCAGCTTCTGGAAGTGACTTCCAGCGGGATGACTGACAGACCTGACTCAGGGTTGTTCTGTCTAACACCACCTCAATTCTAGAATATTCAGGATGCTTCTGCGTGTTTCCGCACGTATGTTAGCCGTTAGACGCAGATCTCTTCCCTGACGTTCTCAGCAGACCCCCAGTCGTCTAAATGGAGCAGAAAGAGTGTGTGAACGCGGTCAGCTTTTGCTGATGCGAGCTATCGGAACCTCCAGGCAGGGACTTTGATGCAAGGCGCTCCATTGTCTCTGGGAGAGGCAGGAAATTGAAAAGGGAAGATCGGGGGAATATTGGTGACGGGGAGAGGAGGTGGAGGACTTGAGCGGCGCTAAGCACGTCAGGGTTTTTTGGGACACGGCACACGGAAATGAACTAGCCTGGCGTGACCCGCGGCGGCTCGCTAGCACAGTCTGAGAGCCTGTTCACCACAGAAGCCAAAGCCACTGTTGTCAAGAGGCGCCAGGATTTGCCTTTTTAATTTGCTAAAACGACCGGGGGGCTCGCATTCAGGTAGAAAGTATGTGCAGAGTTATTCCAACTCCTCCAAGCTCCGTTCAAATTCAGACAAATCTTTGCAGAAAAGATGCCTAAAAGCGCAATCATCGCCCGAGCCTGGAGAGGAAGGTTTTAATGGAAACCAAATTTAATTTAAGGCCGTTTCAGCGTCTACGCTGCGAGGGCTTTTGCTTTGCCTATCAGGGAACACCCAGATGTTGTCTGGGATTTATTAATAACACTGCACGTGTACGGATATAGCATGAATGCTAGTGTCAAACCACACACGTGCTTGCATTCACACATGTGGATGAGATTCATGTTGATTCAGATTTAAATTTCTTGGCTGTTTACTCACTGAAGAAGATGTTTGAGTTTGTAGAAAAAGGAATTTTGCAGGGTTTTTTTCTATCAAAATGACAGAAGCTTTCCATTCCCCCCCCCCCCATCAATCCCTGCGCTGAGGTAGTGTGAGGAAGGAGGTGGGATGTGCAACACGGCAGGTCAGATGCGAGAAAGTGGGTTTGCTCTGGCGGGAAATGGCTATTTACGTAGCTGAAAATGGAGTGGGCCGTTTTGACATTTTCATAGCCCTGAAGGCAAGAGTAACCTTCAGCACAAAACTGAACGATTAAAGAAGCAGGTGGGGGAGATCGGAGGGGAGGGAGGGGGAGGGCATGAATCAGAGAAGCGATTGCAGGAGGAGAGAGTTCAGAGGATGGGAGGAGAGTCAGGATGGGCAGGAATAGACAAGAATTCCTCAGGGGACACGCGGAAGCGTGCGAAGAGAATCCCTGAGCTGATAAGAAAAGATAGCAAGAAAGACGTGTAATGGAGGTTAAAGAGGAAGAGCGATGAAACAGAATTTATGAATAAATATATTTATGTTTTGGGTTTTTTCTTCTTTTTTTTTTACTAATTTCCCCCCACTCGTACCCATTTCGCATCTCTGCCGTCCACATTTGGACACAGAAGTGATAAATGCTGAAATTATAACCATCAAGGGCCTTCAAGAGGTTTTCTCTCATCTGATGGCCCCTGGAGGTGGATTCCAAGGGCCCCCAGGTCCTGATTCTGAGGCCCTAAACTGTGTTCAGGAAAAAAAGACTGTCAAGGAAATAAAGGACTTGTTTCAGCAGCTCTGAGGACTGATGACATCGGCACCTGCTGCTCTGAAAATCCGGATTATGAACAGCCCAAAGTTATCCAAACAAGTGAGTCACAGATGGGCTAATGCTAAAAATACACACCATGACAGTTCCTGTCTCTGTGTCCATGTAGACGCCAGCACTGACCCAGGATCAGGAAAAAACAGCCTTTCACGGGCGGCAGGCGGACGAAGGAAGCATAAAGTTAGTGTTATAACACAAACATACCTCATCGGTGGAATTTAGTTCCTGTAAATCAGTCCAGACAGAACGTTTATTGAAATAAGGAGATGATGAACTGTTAAAAAGCCTTCCTCACGCTGCTTCATGATGCGTTTGGAGTCAAAAGGATGGTTTTGCTTTCCATCTGCTCGTTTTGTGTTTCGCTCGCGGGGAAAAAAGGTTACAAAAGCAGCGCTGCAAGGTTAATTGCTGACTCATAAATCACAGCCGGCCGTCACAGGCGCTGCGGCTGTACATGGCTGTGTGTGAACGTTCTCATTCATCAGGCTCCTGGTTCGTTCTAGAAGTTGAGCCAAGACAACTGGACCCGGGTCTTGAGACAATACACACACACGTAGGACATTTTTAGTTCTGCCATAAGTGGCTGCGCTGATCCTTGCAGAGCCTTTAATTAAACGCTCCACAAAGACCAAGTGAGCACAAGTGTGATAAAGCAGCAGCGGCTTCAGAGGAAGGAGCCAGTAAAACACCGTTTCAGCGGGATTTCCGCAGTTTTTACGTGACGCCGTTTCTGACCCCGAAGAGACGCTTCAGAAGACCCCGAGAAGCCTCCCTAGAATGTGCAGGCCTAAGGCAGAGGAAGACTGTGTCCTCCTCTTCATCAACCTGCATCTGCCTCCACCCTGCAACGCTGCAACGTCTTTGCATGACCATCTCTCCCTCGTCACCTGTCACTTTAGTTGTCATGGCAACCAGATGGCCTCATTCTCTGTCTTTGACTTCATAGGAGGACATCTTGTCTGATACATTCATGGACTTCTTTTCGAGCGCTGCGGTAATAGACGTCGTTGATTCCGTGACATGCGGCCTGTTGCCACTGAGGGGGATGAGCGGTTCCCTGAAGTTGCCACATCGACTTGCGTGCCAGGAGATGAGAAGAAAGACAAGAAAGAAGAGAAAGACGTTTAATTATGGCTTACTGTGGCGCTCCGAGCGCCTGAGCCAAGACTGTGATGTGACTGTTTGAGGAAAACAGAGTCGTTCGCTTCAGCTGACAAGGAAAAACTCCAACATTTTCTGAAAACAATAACACACAACTGCTTTGTTGGATTTTATTTACAGTGTTTGAGATGCAAATCTCAAAATATAAACTTCTCAGCATCATTTGGTCTTAACCAAACAGACAGTAACTAATAAACTCCAACGCTTTAGTTTAGTTTTTATTACATGAAAGTCAGGGAAAGGAGATGAAGGAGAGATTTTTCCTGTTCATTTTTAAAAATGAATGATTAAAGAACAGAATGTTTAGGACAGAGACGAGAACGGAGTGTCGGCGCCGTCACAGTTTCGCGTTTTATCCGCTGAGGGCCTCACATTCTTCGCCAGGGATTTTTTATGATCAACACTTGCTTGGAGTGCCAGCACATTTGCATAAAGAAAGGCATTTTCATCGTTCAGAAAGAGCAATCCATCACAGCAACAATACCACTCTGTTTTAAACATCCCTGTCAGTTGTGTTATTGTCAGGAGGCCTGACGTGCAGATATTCAGTCGATGCACAAAGTGAAATCCAATGAATCTGTCAGTTTCATAGTAATTGTAAACTTGGCTGGGATAACTGACGTTTTGAAGACAACAAAAGTGTTTTATTTGTCTAGTTTTTTAAGTACTTACATGCCACATAATGTGGAGGTGCTGAGAAGATTTGATTTGAGCAAAATGTCACCAGAACAAGTTTCAACAGGTTTGTGCTGATATTAAAAAGATACATTTGAGATTTATTTGAAAAATAATAAATAGCAATCAATAATTCTACTTCAAAAAACTATACAGATATAGATAAAGCTTTGAATACGTTTTTTTTTGTTTGACTGATTATTTTTAAAAAGTAAAGAGTCAGAATTGAAGTTGCGGATTAGAGGTTACATCCGGTTAGACATTTCAAAATAAAAACTTGATTAATGGCTTATGAATCGGAGGAAAATCCAAATTAAAAATTGATTTATCCCTCAAAATCACAGATATTTTTGAACTCAATTTTACAATGGTACCATTCTCATGATCCACCTAAAATTTTATTATATTTATTATTTATCAATACAGTGTTTCGGGTGCCACCTGGACCTTAATGTTAAAAATCGTTTCCGGTTTAACTACCGTTCACTGTGTGTGTACGCGCGCGCGTGTGTGCGCGCGCGCTCCGGACCTCTGCGCTGTCAGTCTGCCTGGATGAATCCGTCTCGCACGCCGACGGACGCGGACGCGGACGCGCTGCGTAAACGGAACAGAGCCGGTAAGACGCGCTGGTTCGGAGCCACACGTGATGAGGAATGTTTGTCCGCCAAAGTTAGTTTGGATTTACCAAATTGGAATTCCAGAGTTTCAGAGGTTGCTCGGTTTCAAAGGTTTTTAGTGGATTTATAATGACGGATTAATTGTGGATGTTACGGCTAAAATTGGATTGTGGCGGCAGCGCAGTCCTCTCGTTTCTGACTGTGTGTTTTGAAGTAGATGGTCTGCACATTTAAGTGGGTAAAATACTCGAAATTGTTGCAAAATTGTTTTAGGAAATATATGAACGTTTTGGCCAGGGAATATCTGGAAAATGGTAAACTTATCCAGAGTTGGATGCAGCTTTCTGGAAACTTCAGCCTTTCAGACGGTATTTTCTGTTTTTCTCTGTGTCTCTGTTTGTTTGTCTGACTGTTGGCAAAATAACTTTGAAAACTATGAACAAATTTTAATGGCATTTTCAGGAATGTTGATAACGAGGCGCAGGAACAGCTGATTTATTGTTGGGGATGTGCTGGTTCCCCGGTGTAAATCACAATATGAGGCATCTGCTCGTCTCAGGGTGTTTTCCTAGTTACGTTTTGAAGCAGGAACAACTGGAATACAGATATTCTGGGTTGGGACTGATGTAGTGAATTATCACAGTGTTGGTTGGCATATTTTTGTTCCCAGTAAACAGCCATGGTGGATAAAGGATGCAGTTTTTCTTGCTTTCTCTTTGACTCAGAGAGAGAGAGAGAGAGAGAGAGATTATGTAAGACAAATTTCAGACTTAGAATCACTCCCTGTGTTTTTCTGGCAGTCACACACAACCACACGAGCGGGGTTTGTCTGCCTGTGTGGTCAGGACAAGGCGGAGTTGGGTCAAACGCTCCTGTTTGGCGGTGTTGTGGTGCCGGGGAGACTTGCAGAACTGGTTTCCTGCAGCGTCGCTCTGGGCTCCCGGTTCCACCGTTGGCTGTCTCTGATCTTGACTCCCTTTGCTGCTTCTTGTTACTTTGCTGTGACCTTCTCTTGATGCTCCTCTGGCTGCTGATTCGTAGCTCTGGCGTCTCCCCTGCTGACCAGACGGCTCACGCTGAGGAGCCTTCAGGCCCACCGACTCTGAGTTTCTCCACTTCTGTGTGCGTTTTGCTGACCTCTCTCGTTCCCATTCTTGCTCTCAGCAGGGCTCCTGCCCTTGATTTTCCACAACTTTGAAAACAATCGCGGCCCGCTGACCTTTAGTTCACACAAGGTTGATAAATGATGAATTCCTGGCTGCTCGGTAGGAGTTTGTTCAGGAGTGATGGGCCAGGTGCAGAATTCAGCGGTAAAATTAAAGGCAAAATGTCATGAACACGGGCCCTTCCGGTCACGCCGTCTCCCGCTCCCTGAACCGTGACGGGGTGGCGGTGCCCTTCAAGCCCCTGGGGGCCCTCGGCTGGCAGAGACAGGGTGGCGTTCAGGGATACTGACAGCTGCACACAGCCTGCCTCAGGGCGTGCGAGCAGCCCTTGTCCCGGTATCGGCACCCTTCAGCCTCCTTCCTGGCAGACTGGCGTGCCTGACCCCGACTGCACAACACAGACGCCGGTGGGGGGGTCGGGGGGGCGCCTCAGCAGGGAGAAAGTCGACAAGCGCCACAGTTGACCCCTGGGAGCTGGGGTGTAGATTTCACGTTTCTTCCTTCTGTGTGTTGGTGTAAAGCCCCTCCTGGGTGACCTATCTGCCTCTAGCGTCCCCTTTAACCCCAAACAGGAGCTGATCTGGTCGCTCCCGAGCAGCCAGCAGAGAAGGGCGGCAAACGCAAGCAAATCCGATGAGCTACAGTAGGCGTACGGGAGCGCTTCCACATGCAGCAGCCCACAGTGACAGTGGCTCCAGTGTTGTGAGCGCGTGTAAAAACACACGCCCACTCACAGTGCTGCGATTATGCTGCTCAGGTGCTGGTGAACAACGCCGCTCGAGGCTGGAACAGAGGTCCAGTGTGTTCGCCCAGGTAGTCCCAGTCAACAGACGCTAAATGGCGCGCTTGTTTGGCTGCAGATGCACTGAACAGGAAGGGAGGCAGCTCGAATCCATAGATCCAAAGCATGTGGTCAAGGTGTTTTCCTATATATGTGTAAATATTGCAGTAAAAACCCCATTTATTTATGTCGTTTTCCACCTTTAGATACAGTTGTACATTGAATTTCAGTCATTCCTGGTTGGTTCGCTGGTTTCAGGGGAAAACAGAAATTTTGTGTCGTCTCTTTTACCAACAGCAGTGTTGCTGTCCAGGTCTTATCGTAGGAGCACGTTTGCTTTCCGTGTTTTGGTTTCCATAGTTGGGAATCAGTCTTTTCCACTTCAAGGATTAGCTGCTCCTGAGGTGAAGCATCTCTTTTATAATTAGGAAAAGGAGCGTGTTATTTCCAGTGTTTCCTGAGTAGTCCCACTCATGCTGCACTTGACCTGAATCAATCATCTCGTGAACTCTGGAGAAGATTGAGCCAAACAAATGGGAGAAAGTGCTGGTATTCAACAGGAACAATCTTTCTGAACATACCAGTGTGCTTAGATGCTATAAAGTGTTCCTCAAGATCTCTGCCTTTTGAGATCCTTTTGAGATCCTCAGCACTCCTCTGTCTCTCACGGCTCCAGATATCAACCATCGGAGTCATTACACCCCACCGGAGGTGGCACCAACTCCCCCAGCACCACCTTCATGCTCATCGATTAGGCTGGGATGACATCTGATCTATGCTGATTGCAGTCACCTTCAGCATCTGGGAGGATGGAGCTGAGGCACGCGTCCTTGTTTTGCTTTGTTGTATCAAACCTCTCTGCGGGAGGAGGAGGAGGAGGAGGAGGAGGAGGAGCGTGATTGATAGGTGTTGCTCCCGATAGCGTCGGTGATGCTAAAGACCAGCTCGCGATGTTGCTATTGATGTAAAGACTACTTCAGCCATCTCCTGCTTTGTGATACAGCTGAGGTGTTTTCCATTTATCCACTGTTCTGGCGTTTATGTGCGCGCGCGCGCGTGTGTGTGTGTGTGGGCAGGTGTGTAACGTGCTTCTGGCCTCCTCATCTGTGTTCATGTGGTGGGCTGAGAATGGGTAAAGGATGCAAGGCTGCAGCGCTCTGCTCTTCAAGCTCTCCCATTAGCTCCAGTTTAGCGTCCCTCTCAGCAGGGGCCGACATCGGCCCCTAACTCCGACGCCTGAGGCGCCGCCACTTGCTAGACATCCTTCCAATCACGTGCTAAAGGTGGCTGGATCCTCGTCAGTTGTCGAAAACACAGCGGCCGTTTGTGTTCGTGGAGGCCTCACGTTGACTGGAACACCTCTGTGTGTGTGTGTGTGTGTGTGTGTTTTCCTGCCATCTCCCAGGTAAGAGTTGTTCTTGTGCTAAAAGCTCTCTCCCGTGTTGGTGTTTATGCTAATAAGCCATCTGCGTGGTGAAGTGCCAGGATGATGAACAGTTAGCCCAAAAACGGGAGTGACGCTGACCTTCATCCACTTGAGGGAGGTGCTCTGGTTTCTGACTAATAGACGAAGCTCCGTTTTTTCTCCCTCAACATGCACTCAAAATAGCTCCGATACGTCCCATTAAGCAGGAAAGAAAAGTTGTTAATATGGTGTTCTCCGTCCTTGGCACACATTAACGGCTTTAATTAAATGTCAACCACCATTAAAGAAGGGTGGAGGACCATGGCGCAGGGAACGAGCACCAGCTCCAAGCACGGAAACCGCTGTTGGAGCTCGGGCCTCCTCCCTGCAGGACGGAACAGGTGAGGTCAGCTTCACGGCCCGCCCCCATGTGGCGTCCGCACCTGTGATTCCTGTCATGTGACTAGGAGTTAAGATGACTTTTAAGCAGCATCACCACCTTCCCGGGCCCTAACCTCCTCCTTTCCCTGGCGGATGAAGGCAGACCGTTACTGGCGCAGATGTTTTTCTTCTTCTAGTTCACTCTTCAGTGAAAGAACTCTTTCTCTCCATCCTCATCTGCCTGGTGGGGATATTTTGGTGCACATTTCTCTGCGAGGATGTAGCTTCTTGCCATGCATCACCCGATAATGGCGCCCTGCCTAATGACTTGCGCTGGCATATCAAGCATGATGTTGTCATGGAAATAACGTACAGGCCTCTCCTCCTCTGACGAGAACCGACGAGCCCTCGGTGATGTGCAAAGGTGCAGAAACTCGCTCCAACAAGTAGCACTATCTATCCATAAATCAGTGGGCTCTGAGAACAAGGAGGTGAAGAGCTTGGCAGCAGTGAATCACGCCATTACCTTCACTTTAATTAGCTTGTGGTGGCTACGGATGACTCACCTGACATTTGTGCCGCTGTTTCATCCGAAATACACCTTATCAATCGGCCCTTCTCTTTCCAGCCTCTCTCCTGGGTCTGTCCCCAGCTCTGTCGAGCCTTCAACCCACCCACTCACCCGCCCACAGCCAGCCCACAGGGCCAATTTCTGTCTGCTGCCACGCTCCCATGTCTCCCATTAGGCAAGGAAATGAGCCAGTGCAAATACATTAGACCCCTTGCTGCTCCCTGACTCATCACCCTGATGCAGAAACATCCAGCGAGGAAGAGGTGGAGTGGGTGGAGGGAGGAAGAGGTGGAGGGGCACGCCGATCAGACAACTGATGATAGGGCCGAATGTTTATTATTATACGCACAACTTTTTTTCCAGTCATTATGGTTGTTGTTCAACTGTTCTGCCCGTGATGCTATTTCAGCAGTTTTGGCGGTCATTCTCCTTCCCTCTCCTCTTATCTACCTCCAGCTTGCACGATTGTATTGTAGATTACGTTTTTCCTGCTCTGCGAGTTAAGATTGTCTTCTTTTTTGGCTCCACTCTTCGTCGCGTTATCACAGCCTGTTTGTTCGAAGCTGTAAGAAGAAATGAACCATGACTACTTTTCTTTGTGAATCTTTTGGATTTTCTTGAAGGAGAAAAATGAATGAATTAGTAAGGAATGTAAAACGTAGCAAACATAGCATTTACCGTCACTACTGGCACAAAGCTGCCAGCCTACACTTTGTCAGACGTCTGCCGCCAACATCCGGCTGTAGGAGGAGTCCTGCTCCTCCATGGAGCTCTTTTCAGGAGCTGTTGCAGCTATATTTAGTCAGAATGGAACATTTTCCCACTGCAAACAGTGCTGGAAACACAGAATCTTTAACAAGCTCCAAACTCTTGTAAATTATAGATCCTTCTACGACACCTCAAGCTTTAACAACAGAACGTCCGTACACGCACGCCTTCCAGCTCATTTTAAACCCAGAAATGGCCCTGGAAGGACGTCGAACAAGCTAAAAATGAGTGCATTTTAATCAAATTTGCAGTATTTCAGGATCCATTAATGTAGTAAACTCTGAACTCTTTTAGACCATGCCTGCCTCATTCTTTTACACTTCAATTTATTTCGCTGTCAGTTTTCTGACGATATTAAACCACAAATTAAATGCCCTGATGTGCATCAGTGATGTCTTTTTATTTCATCTTCAATAAATAGACCCAAATTAACTGTCCTGTCATTCATTCTTAGCTGAGAGCGTGTTTAAGCCTCTTTCTTTTCATCAGTTTTTTGTTAACTGTCTGTAATTAGCGCTTTTTGTAGGTTTTTTGTGTGTGTGTGTGTGTGTGTGTGTTTTATTTTCTGGTGTTTTTATTTTTGTGCTGTGCTTGAATTGATTAAAAGTGTCGTTTTGCTGAGCGCTTCTGCTGTTCCTCATCTATTTTGTCTGCGCCTGCAAGCAGCTGAAAGGATTAGCAGGAAGTTGCAGAGTTTTGTTTGATCTGAGTAATTAATGTTTCAATCACCAAGACGAGCAGCGCCTGTTCGGGCTCGGCCCAAGTCAACGACTCCGGCTTCACCTTCCCTGGACCTCTTCCTTGATGTCCAAAAGCTGATTTATCACATCGTTTCAGAAAATTGCAGCGTTGACACAAAAACCGGGGGCTTTAACAAACACAGAGGATGGTGATGAGAAGAGTGAGGCGTCTCGCTCCAGGCTGGGGACGTGGGTGTGAGGACACTCGCCTCCTGTCTGTCAAGTGTGGGTTGATTAGAGATTTGAAGTGGTTCAGACTCATTTGAAAAAAGAGTCAGGGGGGTTGATGGGGAGATGAGAAACCGTGTGGGAAGTGACGGACTAGTTCTCGGGTCTGAGTCAACCGAACCTGAGCTCACCAAGTGAGGTTTTCATCTGAGGTGATTTCAGCTCCCCCAGGAACTTGTGGCTCACACACACACACACACACAAACACACACACATTCATGGCTAAAAGCTAGTGGGACGTCCAACCTTTTTTGTCGCCATCTTTCATTATTTGATAGGAACTTTATCCGGCTGGGATCTTGCAAAGATGAAAAGAAAGCACAATTTTACTGGCATGTATTTGAGCGGGAAATTCCCGGAACATTTATTTCTTCATGGATGAATGATAATCTCCAGCTCAGGTTTGCATGTATATATAGAGGTCATTCGTACATTAAAACCAACAGAAGTATATACGGCCGGTCTCATCCAGGAATGAGAGCTGTACATTCTCAGACAGTAATAACTGAGCATGATTGGAGTCACGTGCACCGTTCTTAATCCCTCTTGTCTGTGTGCCAGTGTGTGCCTGAGTGTGTGTGTGTGTGTGTGTGTGTGTGTGTGTGTGTAAACTAAAACCAGAGTAATCCACCAGAAAATGCTACAGTTTAGCTGCAGAGCTGCAGGGTGGAGAAGTTGAGCATCCACGAGGGGCACGTGCCGTGGGGACGTGGGTTGCACATAGAAAATTTTCTTAAATTAGGATTTTTGTGTGATTTAGAGCGGTGGAGTCTTAAAATGACAGCTGTGGTTGTTGTTGCAAAGGATCTTGAAAAGACTGATGTGTGTGTGTGTGGTTCACACACTTTAGTTTCCCTTTGGGTTCATGGAGCCACAAACATCCCAAAACATCTGCAGCTGCATCTGTCCCGGTCCTTCAGTATTACAAGTTCAGTGGAAATCCATTTATTCTTCTATTTTAATCACTGGCAACCTTTAGAAAACACCACTTCTTTGGTTCTCTGGGATAATTCAGTCTTAGCTTGTGCTACAGCTGTTACTTGAGGTAATGATAACAAGCCGTAATCCAACATAATCTCTGTCTGACTCTGAGACGTGTTTCAGCGATGGTACAGTCCGTCCAGCAGGTGCCCACCCCACTGCCTGGCATGTTAATCAGCTGGGATCAGCCGTTGAGTGAGTATTAATGTGATGGAAAATGGTTTGAATTACACACTAACCCCCCCCACATGACCTGTAATCCACTGTCCTTCGCTTGAGTGTGTGTGTAATCGCAAAGCACAAAGCAGGTCTTCCTCACGGTGTGGAGGGATGGGGGGCTGTGAGGCTGTGTTTGGGTTTGAACCATGGGACTGGAACGGGGTCTTTGTCTGTGAAGACGCCTGGTGGATGACAGCTGAAACGACGTCTTCCAGCCGAAGCAGAAGCACACTTGACCCGGGGACACACAACTGTGTGTGTGTTATGTTGCAGACCGTCCCAGCTGCTCACCACTGCAGCCACTCCAGCTCCATGTCCGTGTAGCAGACATCTCCCTCCACATCGGTGTCTTCCCACATTTCTTCATCTTCATCTTCATTTTCCCAGCCCCTCATCCCTCCATCTCTCTGTCTCTCTCTGTCAGTGATGGAGGGACACTCCCTTTATTAGTAGTGACAGTTCGTTTGGTGTAAGAAAAGTGATTTCATTTTTCAGCCTTCACTCCGCAGCGCCTGCTCCTGTTTGTGTAAAAAGAGCTTGTAATGGCTGCATGCCTCCCTTCTCGCTCCTGAATGAATGAATTAATAAGTAACAGCAATGTCATTTCTCACAGAAGCGTGTGCTTCCTGTGTGGAAGGTGTTTACGGTGAGCGTTTTCATTGGAGGAGTCGGGTTCCCGCTTCCTTTCTGCCTCATGTATCATCATCACGTTAATGATTACCTTGACAACTACACTTATATCATTACCCATCCCTATTCTCTAGCTCTGTAATTTGTATAATTTTCCCTGCTGATGAGAATGAATATTGGTCATCTCTAATGAAATCGTCTGTCACTGAGCTCCTGGAAATAATAAAAGGCTAAAAGGTTATTTTACTTCATCTACTGACAGAAGTTTTAGTGGCTTCTGCGGATTGGTCCTTAACAAATATCTCAGATTTGGGAAGAAGCTCTGCTGCTGAACTGATCATCAGGTAACGTGTGTCCGTGGCGCATACACACGTGTGTGAATTTGCATTAAAAGCTTGGCTGTGTTCAGATACCACCCACATATGAGTGGAGGCTGATTTTAGAACTCATGATGTATAAACGAGTCGTTTTTTTTTCTCCATCAGCGCCAACATCCACGGAGGTCTTTTTTAAAAAGCATCTAAATACCAACACGAGTCTGTCTCTTTTCTCCAGTCCTTTTTCGGGTGTTGGCATGCGTTTTGGAGAGAGTTGGTGGAGACTTTCTCCCTAACCTCTTCCCCGCTCCTCCACGTTTGTGCCTGTGCCACTGGCGTCTCTGTAGGAGCAGATCCCTCTGATTGCTCTGGCTGCTCCATTTTATCCATGTTCGACCTGATTTTAATGTCTAATTTGTCAGAAGGACAGCGTGTGCGGTTTTACAGGAATTGTTCTCGACACAATGTGTTATTTTAACAGAAGAATTAGCTATTTTGATGCTGCTAGTAAAGACTAGGTCTGCAAAGTCTTGACAACTGAAGGTACCTCTGGTGCGAGCTTCAGAATTCGATCCAAGGAAAGCGGGAAGCCCAGATTCCCATTTTCCTTTTCAGCTTGAGGATGGCGTTGTGAATGTGTGTTATTATCTGCGGAAGATGTGGCACAAAAGCGAGTCAGTGTGATTTTTCCTCCTTCTTCTGTTATCGCTGGGAACGTTTAAGTCCTGCCGCTCACGTGGATGCTACCTTTGTCATGCTGCACACATGTAGGCGGTTTCTCCCCGAACTGACGTGATTTCAGAAGTGTAAATGTACCTCCAGTCATTTCCATTATGCATGCAATGCGATGCAAAGATGCTGTAATTGGATGTCCAAGTCAGTCCATCAGTAAAATGCAATTAGTAGAAAAACAGCCCTAAAATATGTAGAAAGAATGTGAGGTTCAGGAGTTACTCTCTGCTCCGAGGAGCACCTAATGGGAGCAGTGCAATAATATTCCACTGTTTCACCATTTACATTTTAGATTCAATTATCCTCCACCTACAATAGAAGCAGTACATTTGTGCTGTATCGACAAGCGTCCCTGATAATTCTGTGTTTCATTGGGCCTTTTCTAATTGCCAAAGCAGTGCGAGGCAGCATTACGACGCCCCTGTGGTCTTTTGTGTGTAACGCAGCCTGAAGCCTTGAAGGAAAAGCTACAGAGTTCATGGTTTTACGCAGTTAGCACTGGATTTGTCTTCCTATTTTGAAGCGCGTCATTGATTTACAAGAGTATTTCACTGTAATGATCATTTGTTTTGTGACTAAACAAATGTAGAAAGAGGAAAAGAGGGTTTGGGAAAAAAAGACCAACCCGGTGCACCGCTGCACCTGTGCCCAACCTCCATTCGTTTCCCTCGGCGCTTCTATCCTGGAGGCAATCTGTTTTCTCCTTTCTCCATCAGTCACGCTCGCAGGGCTGAGCTGCAGCTTGCACACAGCCCCCGTTTGTCAAACAAACTGTGAGGAGAAAATTACAGTGTTTTGTGGGAGCTTGGATGGGTTTTAGAGATTGCTGCAGTGTATTAGACCAAAAAGACAGTTGTATTGACACAAAGAGATGGGTGGACCCTGCTACATCAGTCTTGCTTATCCCATTGTCATTTTTTTTAAAATATTTAGCTGTGCTTTTGTTCACAGCCTAAACATTTTAGATTAAATGGATCCAAATGTAAAATTGAATGTGGATCTGACATATTCTGGTATTTTATACTAAATATACCAGCAGATATACCACCCTTTCGTCTGTCTTGACCAGTAAGTGAAGGGGTGAACCAGCGCCTGATGATTATTTGGAGTGTTTGACTGAACTGATGCATATGACAGCACAGAACTAAAACACACATTAATTGGATTAACATCGGTTTGGAAGCAAAGGCCAAACTCTTCGTTTTGTCCTGTGTTTGTGACAGCAGACAAATGGAAAGCAGCTTTCTATCACTGGCTGCAGCTAACAGCCGTTTTCGCTGCAGAGGAGAGCCGACTTGTCACCACGAGCCAGTTTTCACCTCAGACCAGTCGTGTCTGCGGATGTGTGGAACTGCTCCTGACGTCGGAGGTTACTTTCATTGGCCGGTAGTTTTGCTGAATGTGTGCTGTAAGTGAGCTTTTTCTCCCCCCTGTTTTTGCTAACTTTAGCTCTGTCGCTGTGGACGCTAAGCTGGCCTTTTCTGTGTGGTTAAACCCAAAAACTGGCCGAGGATGTCAGTAGACATATGTTTTGTTGATTTTACAACCTGGTTTTTACTGTGATTCTCTCCCATTGGTGGTTTCAGAGGACAGTTGAGTGGATGCACTTTGATAAAACAGAGAAAAATAAAAAGACAGACTGGTCACACAATGAGGTAAAATTACCCCTCTTCATTTTTTTGAATAAATGCACTTTGAACTTTTTTTTTATAAGTATTAGTCAAGACTTAAACGGTGAACTGATACAGAAGACTCCATGTGCTTTTATTCTACTACCTTGACATCGGTTGTTGTAATTGAGCCCTTGGCTGAGGTGGTGAAACTGGTGTTTTTCTTGATTTTTTTATATTTTTAAAATCCAGAAGCAGAGAAATAAAAATATAAACCTCATTCAGAGACCGAGAAAATAATCTTTCCAACAACTGGAAACCATCTGTGACAGATTAGGAGACCAGAAATAAGTCTGAGAACAGTAAAAAGGATTAGGGACACACACACACACACACACACACACACACGCACACACGTATAGGCTCTGTATGAAAGAGCTCAAACAGTCATTCAGGATGTGATGACGTCATACAGCACAGCTGGACTCGGCTCACCTTCGACGGAACAGACGCCAACTGTTTAATATCCAGGCTGAATGATTTGTCCTTATTGCCAAGGATGCGGCTGCATCAGCACCGGAGCGGCTTCATCGCATGTGGATCGTTTTACCGATTCGCTTTTTCGGCACATATGCAGAGACGTTGCTGCAAATATTTGAGCCAACATCACTACAAATGGTGTGCCACCGCTTTTATTTACTCTCAGACTTGGACGGAGGCCGAAAGGATGTGCAGATTTTCACTCCTGGCACTTAGGTGTCTTCTTTTTTGACATGCTCACCACTGACTTGTGTGTAATTACACTCATTAGGCAGCTCATTCGCTATCACCACTGATCCGGTAAACACATCAGACCCCAGCCTGTTGCTTATGAGCAGTGACATTAATGAAAGGCAGATTGTGCAAATTATAGCAGAGGTGGGGCTTCGTTTGTCAGTCTCTCTCTCCTATTTTCTTGTCTGTCAGTTGATGTAGTGAGCTGCCCTTGGTGCTCTTTCATATCCTCCCCCTGTGATAAAGAGGACGTCCGCCTGACATCCTCTCCCGTCTGGGTTATTTAATGTCAGAAATGACTTTTGATTCATGGTTTGTACATCCAGTGACTTTTTCCTCCTTCTTCTGTTATCGACTGTTAGCTGCTGTCTCAGAGTGTCCCTCCTGGTTTTTTCTCGCTTGTTTGATTGAATTGAATTTCTTTTGAATTACTGAATTCATTCCAGGAACTCCAGGCAGCAAAAGATGAATTTACTGGCATTTATTCACTTATGCACGCACCCAACTGACACACATCTGATGAAATCTGTTTTTTTTTGTTTTTTTTTAAATGAAAACTGAATCAAACGAGGCTACACTTTGACTTCCAGTGATTCGGGCTCTTTTCATGTCTAATGAAGGTGGTGGCGTGTTCTCCGTGGGTCGGCGCGGACGGTTGTGTTTTTACAGCCATGCTGATTTGAAGCGGACGAGCAGAGGTTGGCAGGGCGGCGTTTGTCGCTTGTGTGCTGAAGACCACAGAGAATTTTTTCTTTCGGTGCCAGAGAGCAGAGCTGCCTCTTGCTTTTGAGAAAACATCTGATGGAGCCTCTTGAGTGCTCCCAGATTGGCGACATGAATAGCACCTTTCATGGACGCTCGCCCCAACAACATTTTTTCTAACCTGTGTGTGCATGTGTGTGTGTGTGTGGGTGTTTACGTAAATAACTTGAGGTGGAGGCAAAAAGCCAGCAGCTGAATGCACAGCTGGGTGTATTTCGGGGACTTTTTTCTGTGGTAATGTCTCAGTCTCTTACGGAGCTTCTGAAGACCTACCTTTCATTTATTTATGGATCTGCAGGGGCGACAGCTGAGAGCGGAGTGCTGTGACGGATTCTTGTGTAACCACAGGAGCCTGAGTGTAAAGAGCAGGTGTTGTGTGATGTTTTTTTTTTTCTAGAATAATGCCATCTTCTTTCATTCCTTTTGTTCCAACCTTTTAACCCAAAAGTCCACGTCGGTCAGGCTGTCTTCACTGTCCTCACTGTCCTTCCATGTGCACAGTGGAAAAATGACTCAGCCGCAGCATCCACATGCATGTTTTTTTAATGAATTCGCTTTGGCTGTTCTTATTTGAACCTTAACTTCGGCAAACATCATCACGGCTGTTCAGACGTTCACGCCTGCGTGTTTTCTTGTCTGCTGACCCACACAGGGAATGAGCTGCAGGCCTGTACAGAAAAAAGTGCGCATGGAATCAGCACAAATGGAACAATTTGACTCCGGGGCCACTGTGGTCCTCAGAGAACCGCTATGAAGCCCTCTGTCTCCCCCTAGTGGCGCATCGCGGCACTCAGTGGAATCTTGGGAATTATCTATGCATTTATACTATTTATTTATCTTTTTTCTAATAGGTATGAAACGTCCGCACAGCCCATCAGTAGTGTCAAACACTGAGCTGGACAGCAGAAGTTTCCCCAGTGGACTGGACACGCAGATGGACGATGAGACAAACAGCGACAGCCAGGCTGAAGGTGCGGTGCAGGGCCAGCGCTCGTTAGGGGTTTCTCCCCACAAAGCCAAACGGGAGGGAAAACAGCGCAGGTACATGTTGTGTGAAGTCTGCAACATCCAGCTGAACTCAGCCGCGCAGGCCCAGATCCACTACAACGGCAAATCCCACCAGAAGAGGCTCAAGCAGATCAGCAATGGAAAGATGTCCAGTAACACAGGTGGGTGCTGCGGGATGCCTTTCACAGTCCAACACAACACAACAGAATCTCACAGAGGCATGCACACATGCGCACACACACACACGCACACACACACACACACACACACACACACACACATACACGTATATACACCCTGTGATGTTTAATAAAAGTTAAACTAATTGGATTCAATTTTCTAAAATATGTTCAGACAGAGCCTTAGGCGAACACACATGCACGCGCGCACACACACACACACACACACACACACACACACACACACACACACACACACACACTCAAGCAGAGCTGGCCTGAGTGAAGTCAGCAAGTAAGAAGTTAATTAAGTGCTGCTGGTGTTTGATGGGTTTGTTCTTGGCAGTGTTGCGGCTGCACTTAAGTTGAATATTTTGTCATTCCAGTCACAGTCTCTGTCAGCGCTCTGCAGCGAGGAAGTTGCTCTTCTTCAGCCATCTTTGGCCTTTCTTTACATTCAAGATGCGATAAAATATGCAAATGCAGATAATGGTTGGTAAAAAGCCATTTTCCACAGCCAGTGTGAAATTAGAATGCATATGCTTAAACTTTATGTGTGTGTGTGTGTGTGTGTTAAAAAAGTGACATAATAATACTGTCATTTCCTTTACATATTTCCAGCAGAAGCGGGAAAAAAGCTAATTATTCTGTAACATTAAAAAAAATGTCCAAACAGGTATGCTTTTTGTCCCTCTGGGTGCATAAAAGTGCAGATTAGATGTTATTGTTAGAAGGCAGGCGCGCTGTAACCTTTGTGTTTATTTGGAATCATTTGGAATGTTCTGTTCGCATCGGAAACGCCCGCTGAGGTTGACTCCATGTGTCGGTTTACCGGGTGCATCAGCATGAAACAAAACTGCGGATTTGCCCAGACTGCATGCTCTAAACTCTGCTTTGCTGCAGGTGATGCAGAATAAATATAGCAAAGTTTGTGTGTTGTGCAGTGTGTGTGTGTGTGTAAATAAGGATACTGTTGTGCTGTGCAGATTCTCTCTGACATGCAGTCACAATCACACAGCCTTATCTCTGCTCACCTTCTGTTGACTCCCCAAGGCAGTCAGCCCTGCTGTGTCCTCATCTCCACCACGGCTCCACTCTCTCCTGCACGTGTGTGTGTGTGTGTGTGTGTGTGTGTGTGTGTGTGTGTGTCACAGTATGTGTGCACCAATAATTTTAGAACGCGCCAGTGCTCTAATTTGTGCTGAAAATAAAAAGCAGTTTGCTGCATCTGTGTGGCTGTTAGCTTGAACGTACAGTGAAGAATCAGTACGATGACTGAGACACAAGTGTGTGTGTGTGTGTGTGTGTGTGTGTGTGTGTGTGTGTGTGTGTGTGTGTGTGTGTGTTAAATCCAACAAATGGTCTCCATGTCGCTGCTTGTTTGCCTTCCTGTCTGCTTCACTGGGCTGACAGTAGGTTCAGGCTCTTTCCTCTTTCTTCCTCTTCTCCTCTTCCTCTCCTCAGACAATGACCCTGCAAGAACAATATTTAAAGAAGGAAAAAGCTGGATGTAAAACGAGGCCCAAAGTAGGCCCAGAAACTGCTGCTTATCCAAATTTGAGGATTGTACCAAAAGGACAAAAACCTGAGAACCACAGTGGTTTTCAGATAAAAAACCAGGGACGGATCGTCACGAAGAAGCACGGAGTTAAAAAATAGAATCCAGACTATTTGCGTGTATGTGTTTAAGGTGAGCCTCGTCTTTGTCGTTGGCGTCTTCATCCCAGTCTCTGTCGGACTATCACTCAGGCTGTAATAAAGCGTGAGAAATTGGATTAAAGTGGGGATTTTCTGCTTGGATGCTCTCGTGCATCTGCGTTTCATTTTGGTTCATTATTTTCCTGTTTTGTTTTGTTTTTTTGTTGGTTTTTTTTAACCCCTCCCAGCAGGGCGAGACGCCTCTCGCTCCGCAGAGCCAAGCTTTCAAAATCTCATCAGCCATCATCATCAACATCACGCAGCTGAGTTTTTCAGAGCTCCGCTTAGGTCGCGTTTCCACCCTTAAACGCGTCAGGGCTGAGGATTCCTGCCCTTTGCCCTTTCTGCTCGCTGTCTCCTCCCCTGTGTGACCCCAGGGCGGCGCCCTCGCTGGAAGAGCGGAAGAAACTCCGACAAAAGGTCAGCGGTTGTGTCCGGTGGACTCGCAGGGCTCACTGGAGCGAGATACAGGAGGCGGGGCGTTCGGAAGGCCGAGGGCAGAGGCACGCGTCTCTCAGAAATCCCTCCGCGTCTGTTTACGGCCACGGCGGCGGGTCAACCGTCTGCGGAGAAGGCCGAGTCATTCCGGGCCGGAGCGCTTGTCTGGCCCCTTTCAAAGCCACCGTGGCCCAGCTAGCCCCGACACGCGTGTCTGTGAAACGATCTGCTAAATGTCAACAAATATCACCCAAACGTGCTTTGTCAATGCCATCGCCTGTGGCTGCTCGTTCTCCCTCCGCCTGGCTGATTCTCATTTTTCTTTTATCTATTCTCTATGATCACTGTGTGAATCATTCATAATCTTTTTGATTTATTGGTTCAGTTACAGGATCAACATAAAGAGCTCCTTTCTTTTTTTTTTAGATTATTTCGGTCCCTGAGTCTTTGCAAAAAGGTTTTTTGTATGAAAGAAGAAGAGCTCGATTGAGCCCCCAACACACCTCCACTTCAAAAGCCTTTAGAGGGGCTAAATTACAGCAGAGTGACTCGTTACCAGCCGTACGGCCAGAAACGAGAAACAGAAAAGGGGCAGATGGAGACAGAGAAGATGGAACCTTTGAGATTGTGAACAATTCATAGGTTCGACTGAGATCCAGGGAAAAATACTCAAGAAAGTAGAAGAGTTGACAATCTGGCTGTTTGTGAACGTCTGATGTTTGCTCTTCCTCACACTTCCCAGGTTCACATATGCTTTTCTTCAGCTTCATGCTAACAAACGAAGCGTACTATGGGATGCCGGAATCGGGCCGTTTTAAGGATTAGATCCGATCTCACGAGAGCCCTCGAGAATCGGCATCATATGGTCTCGAGCTTCTGGAGATGCGTCCTCAAGTTGAAGTGGAAGAGATTTAGTACAGATGTGAACTGGGGGGAGACTGGGAGGGGGCGGAGACTAATGGAGAGCGTGGGGACAAGGGTGGAGCAGAGACTCGTTTTGCATCCAAATGACATGCAGGTGATTTTCAAATTACATTCACATTAGCATTCTCTGTTTTTTTAAGTCAAAGGTCTGCTGTTGATCCTTTGACCTAAAATCAGAATAAAAGAGTCAATTCTGCTCTCTGATGCTTCCTGCTGGTCGCCTGACCGGTGATCTCGGCGATTCGTTCTTTGTATAATGTGAATACTAAGCGAGCCCTGCTGAGCAAAGACAAAAGTGACAAGTGCACCTCCTCTAGACAGACAAACACACACAGCAACACACACACACAAGAGCAGCGTACTGCACCGAGGCGCCAACTCGTGGTGACTTTCATTGTTATTCATGTATTAATTTATTCACTCGTGGCAGACGTGAGGCAGGCCTGTAATATGCAGATGCTGGTTTGTTTCTCGATGGGAATTTTCCAGTCCACTGCCACAGGCTGCCACTAATAATAAAGATAGGCAAGCAAGGTGATGTGTGCGTGCATGCGTGCATGCATGCATGCATGCGTGTGTGTGTGTGTGTGTGTGTGTGTGTGTGTGTGTGTGCATGAGAGCGAGGGTTTGTACATGTGTGTACGTGTCTGAGTTAGCAGAGTTGGATTATTAGGATGCCTGCAGTGATACACAGCTCGAAAACAATTCCACTCCCCCTTTTTAAACACACACAAACACACACACACAAATGGACTTCCTGTGTGCAGAGGCATTGCTGCAAACAAAGACACACTCTTCAACGAATAGAGGATTTTCATAGACATTACCCTAACCAAGTTGTAAGGACCAACCAAAATGTTCTCGCTTCTCAAAAATGTTCTCGCTTTGATAGTAGAAAAGGTGTTTTGGTACTCATTATGTAGCAAGTACACACACACACACAGCCAGTGACCAGGTGTGATGTAGCTGTGAATGTACTTGTCCTTGACACAGAGGTGGCGGTGTAGTGTTCTCCCGTCTCCATTGTTGACACGTCATAGCTGCGGTTGCGAGCTCCGTAGCTCCTCCGTCTTTAGATCGATGCCAAACTTTGACTTTGTACATTCTGCAAACGCCAGTGTTTCCCACCATGTAAACATCACCTCCTGCACAGAGAAACAAAGTATCCTTTAAAAGAATGACATCAGAGATAAAATCGCAGTTTTGCTGCATATGCAACCCGTCAAAATAAAAGTCTAGACCAGAGCCGTAAAGACTAACCTCCTAGCGTGCAAAGTGCACGCTGCCATCTTCCTCCAGTGATTTGTAGAAACACTGGCGTGGCTATGTGGAGCTTTAGCCCACAGGCATGCACCCAGGACGGAGTCCAAGCTGTGTCAAATCAGCAGAGTCTTCACCAGAGGCCAAATCTGTAGCGTATAATTAGCTTTTAATCAGCACTCTCATTCAGGCGAGCAGCAAAGATTAGCTCTGCTTGGGCCATGCTTAAAATACGCATTCATAAACGCGTGTGAAAGCCTCTGACCCATCGCATCCAATCACACACACACAATGCGGCCCCCCTCCCTCCTGTCCTCTCTCATCTTGCTCATGGTGCAAAGCTCCTATTTACTTTCCTCGCTCTCTTTCCTCTCTCTCTCTCTCTCTCTCTCTCTCTCTCTCTCTCTCTGTCTCCCTCATCTGCTGGATTTTTGAATATGTTAACGGCTTCCACCGACGTTGCTACGTAGTTCAGCAAGGAAAATGCTCTGCAAACCCCTGCTGTTCACTTACAGGCTCATCGTTTTTAGGTACACATGAATGCACAGGAGCCTGAATGACCTGGAAGACCCGCGGAGGGCCACGGTGGATGATCCAATATGGAGCATTTAGAACCAGTGTCTTCATTTAAAACGCTGCTGGGTTTCGACAGCGTAACATTTTAGATGAGCTTGTATCATTCTAATCCCCCCCCTCAACACACACACACACACACACACACACACACCCACCCCCCGAGTGATCTGCAGCATTTATGCCAGTAATGAAGTGCAGTGAGATGAAAGCTGTTTTAATGGGATTTAGTTAAACTGGGACACAAACCAGAAAGTCAGGCAGCACGGAGCTCAACACTTCCTCGTCATCGCAGCCAGGCCTTTTGTTTTTCTGCCTGCGTCCACGTGCCGCAGCCGCACCATCACCTGACTTATCTCTTTTTTTAGGGGAATCGTCGAATCAAAGCATCATCGGGTTCATCCGCTGACAGTGGTACCCGAGACTGCATGTGAGGTGTGTGTCAGAGCACATTTACCACTCTGTATCCAGGGTTAGGATTAGAGAAATGGAAATAAAAATGTATTAATATTAGACGACTGATAAGTAGACTGTCGGAATTGAGCATTTTCTTTGAACCCGCTGCAGTCACAACAGGATTCTTTTACCTAATCCTCTTTTTTATTTGTTTAGGGATTTTTTTATTTTTTTGGACTGCTGACATTTAAAACTGTACGGCCAAAGTCTAATATTAATTACACCTAAGGTACATTTATATCATTTTTATGCTGTATTTCATAACAAAGGGAAACTGGGTTTGAACGCAGAGGTAGGATTCCGTTTGAACGGCTGTTGCACAAAAGCCTTGAGCCTGTGAGATCTGGTGTGTGTGACTGATGCGGAGTTCAGCTCTCTTCAGCCAGCCAACGATGCGGCTGCTGTTTGGCTCGTGACCTCCTCGGTGTCATGCCTCCGTATTGACACCCCCCACCTTCGCTTATTGTCCTGTCAACAGCATCTGTTGGGCCTGATAAAGGGATTAGGCCAGGCCCCAATAGTCTGGCTGGATAAACTAACAACAGCTATTTTATGTGTGTGTGTGTGTGTGTGTGTGTGTGATGAGCTTTCATCCTCTAGCTTATTTTTCCCTGCATTCATACTGTACGTCGTTTTTTTTTACATCTCTCATAGAATCTATGAGCTCGCTGCAACATTATTGTCAGCTGTTTTCTGATCTGCACCAGCTGACGTGAAGGTCACGTCAAGGTCAGAACTCTTGTCTCACTCATACTTTTTTTTTTTTCCACGCTGTCCTGATTTCCTAGGCTGCAGCCTCGGTCCCAGGTCATACAGCCAGTGTGCCGTCAGTGCTTTTTATGAACATCCCATCACAGGATTTTACGTGTGTGTTTTCTTGCTGCTGTGGCGTCATTGATGGTGTGTGCTGAGGAGAAGCCAGCACCAACATCACACAGATAATGGCGGCCATACAGGGATGTGACGCACACTGGAGGAGCTCCCAGTACACAATCTGCAGTGACCTTGGGTTTAACCCCTGCTTGGGCCTTTCTGTGGGGGTCTTAGCTTGGCATAAACAGTTGGACAGCACATTCCCAGGACCAGGAAAAAGACATCCAGCTGCTTAGAAGATGAGGGGTTTTTTTGCTGCTTCACATTATGACACACCGTCTCTCCCTCCCCCACCGCGATTGCTGCCTTTCCTCCCATCTCCTCCTCCTTCTCTTCATTTTAAAGACACAGCCAGGAGATCGTTATCACAAACCGCGTCTCAGCGTGCCCCTCTTTGTCATCCAGCCGCATTCTCTGGGACGGTTGCCGAATCATCTGCGCTTTTACAGAAGCGGATCTGAGGGATCGGCTCTGGTGGGTGCGGCTGTAATCTGTCCCAGACCCCCCCCAGTCTCTCCAGTCATCACACACAGAGGCGCTCGGTCCTCTGAGTCCGCAAACGAGCTCGTGCGCCTGAGATCCGGTCCAGCCAACACACCCGAGTCATCTTCGTCTCTGGCTTCCAGGGATGCAGCTCATTTTCCCCTTGGTTTTCCACTCTCCCTGCCGTTGTGAGACGGTCCTTCTCTTTCCCATCACGTTCTTCTTCAGATGTGTTTGACTTGTGTTTATCTCCTCCTGGGCCTGGTGCTGCTCCTGCAGAGCATCAATCATGTTGACCCATATCAGGACAACCGGCGAAATCGCATCAGCGAACCACCGAAAAATCAAATACTGCTTTTGATTTATGTTTGCGCGTAAACTGCAATCATTGTTGGACTGTATTTTTAACGGGGTAGAGATGATTCATAACATCTAGCGAGAGAATACAGCCGGCAGCGCGGTTGTGCTCTGTGGTTTGACTCATATTTTCGGAGTAACATCGCACACACTGATTTGCCAACACGCTGCTTCTGCTGTGTGTTCTCTGGCGTGTTTGTGCGCGGGTGTTTTTTCTGTGTGTATTAGTGTGGCAGAGATGCAGATTGTGCCCAGTCCAGTAGACCCCCTCCCAGTCAGAGCGGAGCTGTCTCCACATGTCAGCGTTAGACTCGCGCGGCTCGCTGATCCACCCTGACAGTTCTCCACGGGAACTGATGGGAGGTGAAACAGCCCACAGCACCCATGTGACCCAGTGCACAGACAGGCATTGGGGGGCTGCAGACTGGGAGAGGGAAGAAAGGGGCTCTGGGTGGAGCACACAGCGACTGCAGCTACAGCTGCTGTGGCAAAAACTGTATTTGTCCTTATTCGTACCCCATAATAGCATCTCCATTGGCTGGTCTCGTGTCTGGCGTTTGCTGGCAGCACTTTCACCTGGTCGACTCTCGACCTTTCAACTCTCGAAGCTCAGAGCAAACTTCACAATGACCTTTTTTGCTCCACGATTCACCTCCTGCTTTTCTTCATCTTGTAGCTCTTCCTCATTTACAACAGTCAGCCAAGGCAACAGACCTACTGATCATTTGTGTGTTTGTGACACATCATCTCCTTTTTGCTTCCGTCTATCCATCTCTCCCACACACACACACACTAATCCTGTCGCTCCTCATTTGTCTGCCTGTAAAAACTCATATGACAGTGATGCTAAATGTAGCGTCCTCTGTTTGTGATAATCTGCAATATTCTGGTTCTGTAGTGCTCTCGCTCTCTCTCTCTCTCTCTCTCTCTCTCTCTCTCTCTCTCTCTTTCTGTCTCTCCATCTCACTCTTTGTTGAGGACCCGCCACACTGTCCTCACTTGCCTAATTTTTCTGGTAGAATGGTATTTTGGTACTTATTAGGTAGCAACACACACACACACACACGCACGGGTTTTTGCCACTGATGTTTTACCCTGCTTGTACCCGAAAACCTAGGCTAATATATCAAATCCAACAAGTGTCCTTTGAAACCTGCCGGGAGCGGCGGCCACTGCCGGCGTCGTTGCATGTCTGCCGTGCTTCCTGTTATCTTTGGAACAGTTTGTGCCTCCGGGCAGCCTGGTCAGCCATTCTTTACATCCCGAGCTTACCAGTGGAAGCCTGCTCAGAACCGCCCAGACAGGCATCGTGTGAAGTTGCAACGACTTGCTTTTAAATAGTTTTATTTGTGTCTTATATACGATTGTGTTTATAAAGCCGGAACATTTGCCTGACAAACGTCTGAGTGGGCGAATGGTTCCACCATCTTATTTACCTGGAAGTCTGTAATCAATCCCTGCTATTAGGACTTCCTTTCTGTGAAACAGCTGCACAGCTGGATGCCAGAGCAGAAAATATTCAACATTTTGAATTAAGATGTGACAGATGAAAAGTGTGTGTGTGTGTCATGGAAAAATAACAAGCAAGAAAGCGTCAGAAGCACTGTGAACAGAAGTGTTATGTAAAGCAGACATAAAGATGCTTTCTCTCGAAGTGAAGTTTTGTTAACTTTCACTACTACTTTCACCACTTTCACTACTCTTTAGCAAGGCAGCGTTTCGGTGCCCTTGAAGTTGTTCTCAACAGGCTCGTCCCAAAGTGTCAGTCAGCTCGCTGGCCTTGCATTCCGCTCTGCTCCCTCATGATGTCCTGGAATTTATTTGTAGGAGACAGGTAAAGTTCAACAAATCGAGACAGACAGGGAGAGAGAGAAAGAGAAACAGAGAGAGAGACGGCGAAGTGTAGAGAAAACATTACTGCAGTAAACAAGTGTGAGCAAAACAAAGATAAGATGCAAACCAATTAACCTCTTAGAGCAAATCAACTCCTATTTTGAAGGTATAAAAGAGAAAGTTAGTTCAAATGAAGAGAGTGAAAGAGTTTTCCTTGTCGTCTGCTGTCAGTCTTCAGGGTTGTAGCCAGATGTCAGTAGGCGAGGCCGAGCAAGCGCCAAATAAAGAGGCCATTGGCTTCGAACAGGAGAGACAGAGAGAATGATACAAATAAGAAAAATGTATTTTTTTACCCATCTGATTTATGTATGTTTTAATTCATGTTAGTTTCAGTGATTTTACTTTGAGATTAACCTGTTTCCAGTTTTCTTTCTGGTTATGATCATCAGGCGTCTTTAGCTTCTATCAAAGTTCTTGCTAGCTGAGTCACTCAGTAATAGCAGCAGACAGTCACTAATTTAGACTTGAGCTTGACAGACTTTTCTAATCATTTCTCAAGTAGATGCTGTTTTAAGCAGCTCAGCAAATCTCGTTAAAAGGTGCAAAGCTCCGAACATCAGAATTCAGCGCCGGTTAGCAGAGCCACGCGGCGCTTCTTTGTCTTTGGTTAACCCTGACTCTGGTGTGCTGGCCAGCAGGCTGATGGTTGGCGCGAGGCAGAAGGGCCATCCATCTGGCCCTGTCGTCCTCCAGCCTCTGCTGCTGCTGCCTCAGTGAACGGACAGAAACGCTAACCTGGAGTGGAGGCGACGGAGGCTCCATCCCACCTGGCGCAGTCTCCGAAGCAGCATTCACATCTGAAGGGGCCGACAAACACCGAATGTTGCTTTGAGAACCAAACACATTCCAGGATGAAGGACAGAGGCAGCAGAGCAGCATTTGAAAAATGGACATTTACAAGTGGAATATTTGTGCAAGACTCGTGAAAGACACCAGCACATTAACAAACAGAGAAAAAGAGTGAAATGTAGGGCACATAAGAAGAATAAGGGAAAGAAATGGAAGTGGAGTGAAAAACGGCAGAGAGGGAGCGACGTAATGGTGTAATTAGGCTCCTGATAGCACCCTCTGAGATGTGCTTCGGCTTAACACCCAGGACGGCTTAGCGTTGCACCAAGGGTCTTAAACACACAGCTTCAACGCAGCGCAAAGACACACACTTGACACTCCGTTCAAACAGACGTTTAATACGAGCGGGTTCACTCCGCTCCAGAGACGCAGCCGTAACGCATCCACCAGGAGAGACGACAAGGAGGAGCAGCATCAGTCGCAGCCGCTCTCACTCCCGGCGGCGTGCACGCAAGGTGGCTTCCTTCAAGTGCGCACAAATCTCAACCAAGAGAGCACAATCGAATCCCGACTCAGATACCACTCTTCTTTGTGCTTAAATGTTTTCCGCTGTGCTTCTGCCACCCTGAGCTCTTCCCAGCTCTGTCTGCTCCTGCGTTCCTCATCTTTCACTTCAACAAATAAAATATGCCTCAGAGTTCAGGGTGCAGCATCCCCCAGACCACCAGTCGAGCATTTCGCCTGTGGAGGACCTGAGCACCACCGTTCGTTTCTTTCAGTCCAGCCAGCTTCACAGCCTAAACTGCTTCTTCAGGAGGAAGATGTTACATAAACGGGGTCAGATGTAACCTCCAAAAAGTTCCACCTTTGTCTGTACTACAGGACCCCATCAGGAAGACTGTTTCTTTGATGTGGCTGTTTTTCCAGACCTGGGATAAGCGTTTTTTGTGTTCTTTTTTTAGTCTGCCCTCCGATGGAGGCCATTTTTCCGAGTTTCTGGATGTTTCTGGGTAAATATTGGGCTGACCAGCCCCGTTTACTTCCCTGTTCATCAATACTGTTTTTCACTGCATTTTCTTGGAGTCTGAAAACCTCGAAATGACCCTGTAACTTCAGACTGATGGATGTCATTGACTTAAATTCCAAATGTCTTTATATCTAGTTGCTTTTTAAGATCTGTTAGCATTTTTCAAGTTGTCAGACAGGTTCATAGGTGTTTATTAACTTGATAATGGTTGACGAACCCGTTTACTGACTAGAAAGGTAATTACCGGTGTCGGATGTTAGCGCTATTAAAATATCTAAACAGAGCATTTCTGTAAGACTTGGGACGAGACAGAGAGAGTGAGAGAGAGAATAAGGGAGGAGAGCGAGAGAGTGAGAGAGAGAGAACACGCAGTTCCACCCAGCTGTTTTCCAACAGCCCAATTCTGCGTCTCGTTCAGGCGGCAGGACGAGCGGCGGCAGCGTTCGTTCGTTCGTCCGGAGGATAACGCGCATCCACCGGATCCCAGATCTCTGGAGCTCCGGTTACTGAGAACAGAGAGCGGATATATCAGGATAAAGGCATCGCGGACGAGCGCACACGGCACATTTGGAACTATCCAAAAGCTGGAGAACCTGGTTTCCGTGTTGCACCTGTGCGTCCTGCATCGCTGTCTGGGGGAGAAGCGCACAATTCCACCGCTTTTACGCACGGGGACACCGAGCTGGACGGACACGCACACGCTTCTGGACGCAGGATGTTGATCGGTGAGTGGAAAGCGCCTCTCAGCAGGCGCCGTGTGCCATTAGGGTAAACATCAGGGCCATGTGGGTCTTTGCTTAGATGACACATGTTCAGGTTCGGAGTCTCCGCGAGTAGCAGCTGCACTTGACATCGACAATCCGTCACTCAAGACTTGTTTCTGAGGGGGAAAAAAACCCCTCATCTTTAAGATGCAGTTCAAATATTAGCAGCCGAATGTTCTGATGAAAAAACGTTCCACAGATTTACGCGGAATCCATCAGTCGCCAGAGGAACCTTTTGCGCTGCTCTAGCTGCGCCTGGTCCAGCAGTAGATGTGAAAGTCCATCCATGAAGTTACCCGGAGCCTAAAACGCGGACTTGTACAGACCTCTGCGCCTCCTTATTCCTGCTGCAGAGGTCTGTTCGTGCCGCTGGACAGTATGCCCAATGACGCTCGTTGTTACTGTCCTCAACGTTAGGCCCCAAGAGTGTCTGAAACCTTTTTTTTTTCTTTCAGTCAATAAAACCACTCATGTAAATAATGTGACTCGTACCGAGAAAATCGTCATTATTTCGTTTTTGTTCAGTTATGCCGGAGCTTGTTGGTGTTTGTAAAGCAAATTTAATTCGAATTGTGAATTTAGGACGTGAGAGGCGAGCGTGCGCGCAAAATAGTCTTAATGATGGAAACGTGGTTTTTGCCAACAAATAGTATTCATTGTAGGAATGCGGATTTAATAAATAATAATTGTTTATTCGATTTGACGTGATAAATTGTTATTTTTCTTGGCCTGATTTTTTTACACTCTTGGCCTTTTGCTGCGCATTGATCCGATTGTGTAGGTATGAAACTAAATGCAAATGAAAATCTCTTACTTGAAAGACTGGCAGACCTGCAAATGCTGCTGCCAGACGTCTTTTCCTGTTATCTATATATATATAAGAATATAATTATCCTATATTTAAGATGTGTTTTATGTTCTATAATAAACCCCAAACTTCGAAATTGATTAAATTAGTTAATTTTAGTTGTGAAAGAAGGTGCAGATATAGCTCCAGCGTCACCTCCTTCCTCACGCAGAGCACCTGAGGTGACATTCAGGAGCTGGAGGTGGGGCTTTGGATCCTGTCTGTCACACACACACACACACACACGCACACACACACACACACTGGAGTCCTGGGCAGCAGTTTGTGGGTCTGTGGGAGGTGTGATTATAGGTCTGTTCTCTGACAGAAAGTGCCATCCTTCCTCTCCTGCTCTTTCTTTATCTGCAGGATCTGAGGTGGATTGCGTGGGAAACCAGCTGGTCTTCACTAAACAGGGCCCCCACTTGATCAGGGGTAATTACTTGGAGTTGGGGTTAAAGTCTGGGACCGCTGCGCGGGGGCTGCAGGCCAGGAGACTGACAGGCAATTAGAAGATTGGTGGTTGCTTAATCAGTAGTGTGACAAAAATAGTGAGACATAATGATCATCTGAAAACTTGGAGCTTAACCCACAATAAACATATTTGTCCTGGTTCCCCAGTTAATGGTGTAAAGGCTGAGTGGATTTGCTGGAGGATGTTGGTCCGTTTCCCACCAAATGAAGACATCAGCGTCTTGGTTGAGCAGATCTGTCTGCAGTGTCAGTGTGTGTGTGTGTGTGTGTGTGTGTGTGAGAGA
>CAAE01014700.1:507066-537516 GCA_000180735.1 Tetraodon nigroviridis
GTCAGTGTGTGTGTGTGTGTGTGTGTGTGTGTGAGAGAGAGAGAGAGTGTGCGTGTGTGTAAGCCAGGTGACAGGTAAAGAGTGTCACTGGCTCATTATGACGTTGGTTAGCAGATGGATTTTCTGGGCCTTCAGTCTCTTTGTTCATCCAAATGATGGCACCACACACACACACACACACACACACACACACACACACACACACATCCATCCTCCTGCTTTATTAACTCACAAACACCTCATCACAAATAAGTGATCTGTAGCAGAGTGAGTCTGCATGGGCTTAATTGCTCATTAATTTAAACTCTATCTTTTAGCCGCTTAATTCTGAAAGCAGCAGCCGCACTTATTTTGTATTTATTATCATCTATCGTCGTTGGATACCTTGTTCCTCAGTGTGCGTCTGCTTTTCGCTTTAATGTGCCACTCAGACAGTTGTTTCTATGGGAGAGAAACAACTGGATGTGTCATCAATCCAAATGTTTTCATTGCTCTGCTTTTCCTAGCTGTAGTTGCTATTCCTGTTAAATGATTATCTTTGACGCCGAGCACAGCACATCTCAGGAGTCTTCTCTGACGAACAGTTGATTTTTCAGCATTAGTCTGAGTCACCTATGAATAAATATTGTCTAATTTCTGCAGACATTGATTTGTGAGGTTGGTATTGGAAAAGGAAAATCTTTAATAGATCTACTAGAGGTTTTCAGCCTAAAAATCTTTTTTTTTTTTTCAAGATCAAAAAGAAGGAAGCCCTCTAGAAATTAAATAGTTCTGTAGTTCTTCTCCGAACCCCTGGAGTGGAGAAGTATGTCTCTGGCGTTTCTCTTTCTCTGCACAAACCGTTAGGTTGCTGATGCATTTAAGATTGCGTGGGACGCATGCAAGCAAGCCCGCCATAAATCAAAGTGAAATGCACATTTGCATGTAAATGCACTTGTGCAGGAACTGCATTTGTTAAGGCAGGGGCAGCGTCTGTGGGTGGGCTGTCGTCAGACTTGCTTCCGTTGGCATGTTGGCACAGACAGGTCAACGATCACGTGACACAGGGGGATGAAACTTGCCCGTCATCTCTGACCAGTCAGGTACATGCTGCTTTACATGCAGTGGGCCTGCTGGGGGCCGCGCGTTTGCTTTTGATTGACAGTTATTTGACTGAAGCGATAGCATGCCTTTGATTGGGCTGCCTGCTAAAGCGAGCGTGAGGCCCAGCGGGAGCTCTGACAACATGAGAAATTGTCCCTCGCTGCACTGAACCCCCTCCACTTAGCCTCTCTCTCCCTGGGCACTAAGGCCAAATATGAACACGGTAAAGGGAAGCTGCAGTGCATCACCTCCCAGTCACATCTGCTCCTGTGCGTGTAAAATAACTCGTAGTGAGGCTTCAAGGAGGGGAAGAAATGTTGGAAAAGGCAAGATGAGAGGAAGGACATAAAGATCAGATTGAGAGCGGCGAAACAAGCTGGGAAACATGAAGGGGAAGAGTCAAGCAGGGAAATGTTCCCTCTGTTCTCCAGCTCTCTCCGTCTCAAGTGCATCAAATCCGATTGACCGTAACTGCTCTGATTCTCCGTCGCTGAGGAAACGACAGAAGAGGGGTAGATGTTTAATCCACCTTTACTGGCTGGCACGCCGGTTTTAGCCGTTGGATGCTACAGAGAAAACGACTGATTGGATTTTTAAATTCAAACTCTATAACCGTTTGCGAATCCGTCGCCGAAACTTTTACCTACTGCAGATTTATATGGTCAAAGTAGACGTGTGTTTGTGTGCGGCGCGTGCACACGTGCGCTGGCTCGCCTCTGTGACAGAAGTTGGCGTTTCTGCTCTTTTCCTCAGTGCTGAGCTGCTGAGACTGAGAATGATCAGCTCTAATGATTCCATGAGTCTACACGATTAATGTTGGCACAGCCGTGTGCTCGTGAACAAACCCCTTCCCCTCTCTCTCTGTCTCTCTATCCTCCCCCCACACCCCCATTCCTCCCCCAGCTCTGTGTGCTGATGTCAGTGGTGCCGTTTGCCACATCAGTGTGTGACAATGGTTCTCTTTGAAGTGTGTTATTCCAGTGTGGCTCACAGCCCAGCGCACTAGAGGAAGATGCTTTAAACTGGGCCATGAGCGCGAGGAGAGGAGGCAAACACAAAGGCTTTCTCCTCAATATTCTTTACAGAAGCGCTCCTATGGCTACAGGAACAAAGGAGAGCACTTCGACAGGCCGTGTAGGAGCCTTCCTCATCCTCCCGTCGCGTCATCATCCAGCATCCACACGGTTACCGCTCATCTGTCCAGCCGTCCTTGCCCTCTGTACGCTTTCCTCCTCTCTTCTCTCTATAGGCCAAGTTCAATCTGAAAGCTTAGCTGAGCTCCGTCTCTCACTCATCTTATCTCCAAAAGCTGCCTCTTTCATTTGAGTAAATGCCTTCCTTCCGAACTCCTCTATACGAAAGATAAGGGATGTCTTTTATCCACAGAAGATTGGCTTTTTCACCCTCCCAGCCCAGCGCGCGCACGAATTTACACATCAGCTCGGCGTATGCAAAATTACTTGTGAAGAGATTGTATTTTTCTGAAGGAATGTTTTGTGTAAATGGAGTTGGGAAGTGCAGAGAGGTCAGTATTTCAACTCCTGTGACGAAGCCTGGCCTAGTTATATAATTAAGGACACGATACAGTTATTCTGTTACATTTTAGAAAATGAACTGCTCACACGCTGATGATCAAGAATACCTCAGTGAACTCTGCAGAGATGCACATGCTTGCTTTCTCCCTCTCTCTCACTCTCTTTCTCTCTGCAGGTAATGATTAGCTGCAAACTATGCAAATAAGTTGTTTTTCTAACTCCAATGACTGCAGACCGAATTAAAACCTGGGCTTTATACGTGAATGTAGTGCTGCTGAGGTTGTCGTTTCTTACTGTTTATCATTCAAATGTGACATTTGTGTGATTGCACATAATCACAGTAGACCGCTGCAGCCTTGCAGGTGGCTCCGATGCGATGTGATTAAGTGAGACGGGCTAATCATGGCGGAGCCTCGCTCTCGTGTCTGTGAACGCATGCACGTCGTGGAGATGATCCCGCCGTCAAATCCTATTTGTATCTTCCAGAATCTGAAATATTGTGCGCCTTCCTCTGGTTCTTTTTTTTTTTTTTGCGTGCTACTGCTGTTTTGCTGCTTCTGCCCACAGTCGTTTGGCGCATTATAGCTGCTGCCCTCCTCTGAAGCATTTTGCAGCCTGCTCTCTCCAGGGACATATGAATCAAATTTGCTAAACTGTTGGAGCCAGCAGAAGAAAAATACTCTGCGCTGCTCCCTGCGGAGCCCCAACCTCATTGACTCGGGGTTTGTTAGCTCGAGGCCAACAATTGCGATGGGGCTGATCTCAGCCAGAGTCAATGGGAACGATGCATTAGCAGCTCTGCATCTATTAAAGCTGTTTGCTGTGTTGAAGCCAGACGCATCTTTGACAGGATTTATCAAACGCTTACCGAGGAGGGGTGCTTGAATTAATCTGCTTACTAATGAGGAGGGATTGCAATTTGTGCACTTCCCCAGCTATACTTCCACCTGTTAAAGCCATTTGCTCATTACTGCAATCAAACGCCATATTTGTTCCAGATCACAATCAAACCTCTTTTCTTCGCTCATCAGGCTCCTTTTGTGCCGCTCATGCTCGTTTGTGTCGAAGCTTGCTTGACTGAAGTGTGCCTTCATGTCAGTGCAACTTGTTTTTTTCACTAAAACTGACGACATGTTAACCACTGTCAGTTGTCCATGAACACTTTTATATTGTTTCTCTCATTTTTAAAAACAGTCTTCGTGAAACCACTCACATGCAATCAACCTGTCGTCTGTTGCTCTTTTGTCTCGGTAAATCCAAAAAAAAAAAAAAAATGGATTTGATTAGCAGCGGTTGTTGCCTTTTTGATGTTGATGAAGTCTTGATTAGGCCTATTCTCTGGAGTCTTGTTGTAAGGAGGACGTTCTCCAGCCGTTGTTAAAGCCAGATTAGCAGTAAATCCTCTTTTGTCTCAGCTGCAGACGTGCTGAAGTGGGTTAACCGAGGCCGACACAGGCAGACGGGGTTTTCGGAGTGTAACCCAAGCAAAGGTCAGCCAAACGCCAGATCCTCCGGACTTAGCGCATGTCGTCAACTAAAGAGACGACACCGCTGATGTAACCACTAAACACCACCTTCAGTTACAATTCCTAGCTCATATTTTATTGCTTGTGATTATAATCTTGTATGATATTAGCTTTAGCACGTTACTGTTATCAAACAAACGTCATCAAATTTTTAAGCAACTGCGTCAACGCGGTTTCTTTTATTTCTATTTTTATTCAGAAACAATTTAGAATTCTTCTGATTTCACTGTCGATATATCCCAGTGTTCCAATCATCTCCACAGAGCATTAAAAACGGATACTTGGCTCCTCTGAATGCTGAAGAACCTGTGTGTTGACAGTTGCAACAAACGAACAAGCCCGTCTTTTACGACCACAGTAAATCCTGACAGGATCCCATAGGTTTGAATGTATTTGATGTAAAAGACGCGGTACAGACGACATCTCTTCACTTACAAATCCACATGAGGTGGTTGCACGGTAAAGCGCCTGTCCGTCTCACACCATTCCAGTCCTGTTTGTTTCCTTGTGTTTTCACAGCTTCTCTCCCACCAATAAATATCTGGGCTCTGATGCTTGAAGACACTTTAACAACTTTAAATCAGGATTAATCTGTCTCCAAGGCCTCATGTGAAAGAGGGAGAGGTGGAGTGGTGCTTCAGAAGATGGGCCATTTGTAGCTGCTGTCTCAGAGATGTGGTTTTGTTCTCATTCTCCAACCAGGGGGAGGAGAAGCACATGGGGGGGTAGCTTTATGGCTTAGCCATTTGTTATTTTGTCTGAAGGAGGAGTCAGAAAAGTGTCTATCTCTTGGGGCGAAGGTGAAATTCATCCATCGTGCTGCAGTAGAGCGCCTGTGAATGTTTGCTTTTGCCGGCGTTCTTCATGATGCCTTCATGCTCATGTTCACGCCAGCGTTTGTTATTGTGCCGGGCAAATTCTTGGGCTGCCTGGTGTTGGAAACGTATTCAGACCAAATGAAGCAGACAAAGTGCCTGTCACTCTGTTTGGAATTTCTTTGGGAATAAAGTAAACAGCCGCGCTGCTCCAGCCCTCCTCTCGTCTGCCGCACCACTCGATTTCTCATTTTGTGCTTTGACACCGATAAAAGTTTGACTTCACTGTGTTATAGGTTCTGTGTGGCCAGGAGCGCTGGGAGATCCGTTTGTAATTCCCAGCGAATGGCGGTGATCCGTGTTTCTGCAGTTTCGGTGCCGGTTATTAAAAGCCAGGGGAAGGGTTACAGTAAATGATGTGCAGCTCAGGCTCGGCAGACCCCTCTCACCCTAGTGAATTTCACTTTTTACCATTTCGGAGTAGATTCATTTCACCTAATCAGCTCCTTCTCCCAAAACGCCCACACCGAAACAGCCAAGTGTGTCAACTTTTCTAAATGTGTAGCATTAAAACAAAAATCCAAACCTCACTGAGCTTTTGAGTCCCTCCCCCTCCTCCTCCTCTTCCTCCTCCTATTTCCCATCAGTCCTGTTCCTTGGAAGGCCCTCTCTTGCTCTCTGTCTCTCTCTCTCTCTCTCTGTCTCTCTCTCTCTCTCTCTCTTTCTCTCTCTTGTCACCACTTCTCGAAGACGCCCTGAGCTTTCATCTCAGAGGTCACACACCTGTCGCCTGCTGTAAACAAGAAATGAATAATTCAGGAATCTGAGCTGGTTGACTGCAACAGCTGATGGTCTCCGAGAAAAGATTTATCCCAAGGATATGTGTTATAATCCTCAGCTGGAACAATATTAATGAGAGGTCTCTTGAGAGGCTGAGGACCCATTCTGAGAGTGACCACATGTCCTTGACCTCCGCAGGCGATAAACTTAGTTTGGACAGCCTACAAGTATATAGCCACGCGACCAACTCTGCCACACTCAGTGATGCTGTGAGCGTTTGGATTTGCAGGAGGACTGAGCAGATCCACTGTGGGTCAGAAACACAGGTGACCATCAGCCACTGGGAGCATCTGGAAGGTCTGTGAGTGTGTCTTACCTCCTCCTGATTGGACGGGCAGTGAGATTAGTGCAGTTTTTTCTCTTTTCGGTGCTGTGCTTCATCCTCACCTGAGAGTTTAAGATCATGTTAAAAGGCAAAGGAAGGAGCTTTTACAGAAGAACCCAGCTGAACGTGACCAAAACTGTTTGTTTTAAGATAAAAAAGCACACTTCTCAGTTGCTAACTTGCTAGATGTTAGCTTGACTTAGCTGTGTAGGTAAAAGTCCTGACGGTTATATTTTTATTTTTATCGCACGGATGAAGATATCGACGCGGTGTCCTCAAGTTTCACCTCAGCTGAGTGACGCGCAGACACTACTGCTCCGTCCTTTCGGCCTGAACTGTTCCCCCGTGCAGCCTTAGCTGGTAGAATAAATACAGCGCTGGTTTGCAGCGTGCTCCCATGGCTGTCATGTGTCCAAACACAATGAGATGTTCTGTCTGTCAGAGCCAGTTCTTGACACCATGGTGGTGTGTTCTGGCCCTTGGTGTTGTGTTCTTTTAATCGGCCTTCTTTTTCTTGCGCTCTTATCGTCCCCACTCTGTGAGTAAAGCTGCAGAGGGAGCTGGTGTGTAACACAGTCTGGTTCTATTTAGGAAAAGTACTCAAGTCTCAGCTTGAGAGCCGCCAAGATGGCGGCTTTTGCTGCAGGGTACTGTAGAGTGATTGCTTTTGACTCCTTATCACCTCTCCAGCAGGTGTCTAAGGTACGCTGTACTCTACCAGGCTCTGAGGGAAGCATAATTATAAAGCCTTGGCGACCAGCTTCACCACTATCTGTCCTTACATCCATCCATCCACCTTTTACCTTTCTTTCTTTTTTCTTTCTTTCTTTCTCCACACATCGAGTGAAACGGCGCCACCAGGAGTTACTGAGGAATCCCGTTATGGCTCCACTCCTTCAAACACCTGTACAGGCCTTGATAAGAATCCTTATCAGCTCAGCTCCACATTGCTTCTCTGCACCCAGGCGGAGCAGATGGGCCCTGAGGCTGGAGCTGAGGGTTTATTACACCACCAGGGGTGGTCACAATTGATTGTTTTTCAACCGCATTACCGTGTCTGGTGAGTACTGTCAGAGAGCGGTTTTGGGAGCGTGAGGACGCAGGCAGCTGCAGCAGTGGAGCGAGGTGTTAAATCCTTTGCCGTGATGGAGTTTTCTATTTAAAAAGCGCTCCAACTGCCTGGCTCTGGCTGCGCTGCCAGCAGTACAGACCTCGCGCGAGAAATCGTCGCTGTATTGTGTTCTACCATCTTTATAATTACAAATGAGGAATGAGAGGAGACATCTGCGTGCCAGCGCTTTGAGGAGAGGAGGAAAGAGACGACAAAGGACCGAGCAGCTTCCTCGCAAACACTTTCCAATTTGCAGATCGCAGCTGTTTTTCCTTCAGAGAGCTTGTCAAGCAGCCCATCATCTCCTAGCCTGTAGAATGTCTCACAGTCCTCTCAGTTCCGCTGATTAGAGGCCGGCATTTACCCATGATTGTTCATTCCTTCTTTAGAACTGCAAGTTCACATTCTAAGCCTGACCCTTGTCCATCAGCAGGTGTTTAACGAGGGGAGATGGAGGAATGTTGCTCAGACGGAGACGTGCTGCCCTGCTAACGGTGTGCTGACTATGAGGAAAACCCCGTCCATGTTAGCGTGTGCTCTTCACGCTGTTTGTGTTCGCTCGGTTTCTGAAATTTTCCCCATCATTTCTTCACTTTTGTTTACTGGAGCTGCATATGCTGAACAGCACCGAGAGCCGAGCGAATCCAATAAATCCGCGAACAGGGTGCTGCAGGCCATAAATGAGGTCCCCCAGATGTGCTTCTGTAGATTAAACTTCACACTCATGAGCAATTTTTCTGCCCGTGTTGCAGTGGCACAAGACTGATTTGAAACAATTACGGCCTAGGTCGGACAAAATTACCGTAGCTTGTTCATTTTCCTGCTGGTGGTTGAGTGTGAGGATATTCTAGGGTGATTGCTTTCTAACACTGGCTTGTTCTTCACTGAAACCAGGCAAACTGAGCTAAAATCATCATAGAAGTAGTTAATGTGTATATTTTCTATAGCCAGGTTTTACAGCTGGAGGTAAGCGATTGCCAATAATTTCTATAATAATACAGAATGTAAAAGATGACGCAGACGCAGGTGAAATGTCCCGTATCCACAGATTTTGTAGAACTTCATTAGGACAGAAAATGATTGCTTTAATAGCCTGCAGATATCTCTGTTATTTCGGCGTATTCCTGAAAGTGGAATTCAAATAAGGTCTGATAAAATTTTAAACAAAAACAAGCTCAGGAAGAGCGAGTAAGGAAAAACAAATTTGGGTAAATTGGGAATTGATGATCAAGCTGTTAGATGATGGAAAACACTTAAAGGCACATTTAAAAGCACAACTCACCTGGCAGGAGATCTTTTCTGTAATGATAGTAGCAATAATATGCACAGTGGCGGTTGTGCCTGTTTAGATAAATAAAGGGAGGGTTCTCGTGTCAGAGGTGTTGATCAGCTATCACAGGCTTGCTGGGAGACGCTATTTTGCTGGTTCCTCTGCCTGCAGCACAGCTACAGCAGCAACATTTTCATTTCACATTCGTCACAGCCTTGCTAGCAGCCTGCAGCGTCTTTGCAAGCTCCTCTCATCTCATCTGGAGGGAGTTAAAATTAGCTCTTTGCTTATTTTCCCCTGCGCGTTTCTCCTTTTTTAAGATTCCGTCATGCCCCCTCCATTCCTAATCGATTTGTAATGACTGGATGCGCTTCCCGTGGTGGCCGTGTGATGCCTGATTGGTCGGCCTCATATTTATTCATGTACTAAATGCTGTTGAACTTGATGCTATCACAAATTATTCCATTTGCTGAGGAAATGAAGCTCATCGGAGTTGCTGTCAATCCTGCAGTGCGTCGTTGCATCGTTCATCACTTTGAATTTGATTATTTATTTTTTTTTTGTGACATGCTGCTACGTGTCAGAGTGAAATGA
The DNA here is from genome assembly GCA_000180735.1 of Tetraodon nigroviridis. Lineage (NCBI taxonomy): Eukaryota > Metazoa > Chordata > Actinopteri > Tetraodontiformes > Tetraodontidae > Tetraodon > Tetraodon nigroviridis. The sequence continues at coordinate 516,166 of CAAE01014700.1, forward strand.
TACTGAAAACGAGGATGAGGCTTCTCGGTCGCCACATGTTAACCTAATTTTCAAACTTTTAGCATTTTTCCAACTTCCAAGCTTAACCTATTTTAACAGAAAGGCAGCTGACAGTATCTGTGTACCAAGTCTGGAGATTAGAAAAAAGTATGGCGGAGTTTTGAAGCTGCTCCGGCCTAAAGACTTAGAAAGATGAAGAAAACCACAAAAACTTTCTTTGCTGTTAATCATCATTGAAGTTGCTATTGCTGTGTAAAAACTGGCCACGGGCACCATCTGCAAAGATTAATGTGTCTGATCATTTCCTCGTCTACTTCTCTAGTTTTTTTTTTTCTCTCTCTCCTCTAGTAGCACTAGGACTCAGTCGCACTCTGCTGCCCGCCTGTCCGTATCTAACTGTCTCCATGGGGGAAAGCTGAGCAATTTGTTTCTGGATGGCTCCAGGCTTGACAGATGGGCCTTGCCTCTGCTCAGGTTGGGTTTGGTAGAAATGCTCCGCTCCGTTCTTGCCTGACAGAACTAATTATAGACACTCTGCAGGAGGACGAGCATCTCCGTCAGGTCCTGTAATCACGGCCAGGCTGCAAAGACTCACCGCTGAGCTGAAACTCAGAGGTCTCGGACTCAACAGAACTGGCTTCCAATCGTTGTCGAGGCTTTCATTCCTCTAAAATTTACCAGAAATGTAGTGAAACCATGTCTCTTTTTAGTTTTTCTCGATTTTCAGTTCAAGGTCAAACTGCAATCTAGAGGAACGAAAGGAGGTCAGTGTGTGGGATTTCCAATCGGGAGATGAAGCTAAAAAAAAGTGGGATGAGATCAGTCTTACTAGAGATGGACGCAGCAGGAAGGATTCCAGCTGACATGTCCCAAGCATTTAGTCCAGCTCTTTTACACTGACAAAATCGCTCTGACCTTCGCCACTTGGCTGCTCCGACTTCAAAGTTGGGACGGAGCTCTGCTAAAATACTCTGCAGATACGCAACACCTTTAAATGTACCTATACACACTGAAATTTTAGTTCAGTCAGACTGTGCAGCAACACCAAGTACCGTATAGTTTAGATTAAACTACATGATGCCTAGCATTTTTAGTGCAGCCATGCGTACTCTATACACTCGATGTACTCTTTACAAGGGAATTGGGGGAGCGTTGAGGCCGTTTTGGCCATCTGCATCATTGATTTGCTGCATTAGCATCTTCACCTGATGTTATCCCTGAAGTTGGAGGTTGAGTGAAAAATCACGAGCAACTGTGACAGATGGAGGAGAATGAAAAGTGTCAGCTTTTAATTAAAACTGATTGTGCCTAATGCTCTTCATCTATGCTCTAATGGCTCCCCCGGTGGCCTTTACTCCACCTTCTGATGAAGCCCAAGCTAACTGACTGCTATTGAAAATCAGTTTTCTCTCCTTCTCTCCTTGTCGCTGTCTTTGTCTCACGCTGGAAAACATTGGTACTTTCAGAGGAACAGCAGTGTCGTTTCAGGGCCTCACAGTTCTAAGTGCATTCCAGACGTAAAGGCTGCAGTTTCATTAAAGTGATGAGTGGCGATGGCTGCCTCTTCCTGCGCCGTCGGGTTTGAACCGCAGTTGGGAGACGTCAAACCAGACCAGTATATGGACAAACAGCATCATCCTCTCATCTCTGTGTGTTGCTTAGACTCAGCTGGGGGCACTGAAATGTAAAACGGACAGTAATTATCTTTAACCACCAGCTGATGGAAGCACATAAAGAGCAAATTGGCGTGAATGACATTAAAGGCCACGTGCATTAATGCTATAGGAAAGGACATAAGCCCAATTGTTTATGGCTGCTAATGGACACGAATCAGCATCTTTGTTTAATTGCATGTTTGGTTTGATTGATCAGCTTCTCGCTGTGGTAAACAAATTCGATTGTGGTTAATTTTTAAGATTTTTTTTTTACTTTGGAATTGCGTTAGTTGTTGTGCTTAACTGTATTGTTGGAAAGACATCAGGCAGAAGTAAAAACAAGTGAACCCACCAGGATACAGACCCACCAAGATTTGTGGGTCTGTATCTGCCCTCCATAATTACACTGAGCCACAAATAAAAAGCAGCTTTATCTCCTCCCCAGTGCTCTCCACTTGTTCCTCCAGCGTTGCTCAGCAGCGGATTGCAGGGGTTTGTGGAGCTCGTGGGTGGGACGGGGGTGAGAAAATGCAATTTGTCAAACACCTGAGGGAGCTGAGAATGATGACAGGAGAAAAAATTCAAAGATTTACTAAGTAGCATATTTTGTGTTGTAAAACATGCAGGGAGGATGGAAGGAGTCCTGCCGTTTGTTTTGGATTTTTTTTTTTCCCAGATAAGCAAGTTGAAAATAACTGAAAAATCAATGCTGGAACTTTGGAGCTCAGATGCAACGCAAAAACAGATCTGAGTCAATCTGACGTGACGGCGACTGTTGTGTAACCGGGCTCAGTGAGTCATGTGGGGGAGGAAGTCGTTGTTGTGATGGCTGGAGGAAGAAGAGGAGGAGGAGGAGGAGGAGGAGGAGGAGGAATCTGCCTGGGGGTAGACAGTCACATTCATTTGCAAAGTCAACTGCAAGACTTGGCAGTCTGGACCCCAGACCGCAAATACATCAATCAATAGACGTTAGCAGCGATGCTGAGTCTGGCCCGGAAAGGAAGAACCATATGGGCGCAGAAAGACATGCATATGTGCACAGATTACGCATGCATTAAACGAGTGGAGCATGACGCAGTGTGATAGAAGGAGGTTATCTGGAGCTAGAGGCAGTGTGTCCTTCCTGCGAACACATAGAAATCGTCCCTGAACTCCTAAAAATATCTGAATCTGTGTCCTCCTCTTGGAACCATATGCAGAAAGAGCAACCGGGAAATGATCGCGCGGTTGTGTGAGTTTGCAGCTTCTGCGGCTGTTACATTGACAGTCCTTCTATCCTAGGAGCTGCTTGTTTTCAGAGGCGAGTAGGCAGCTCTGTGTGTGCGTATGTGTGTGTGTGTGCGCACATGCCGGTGCTACTTGTCTTCTATGTGGAAGTTGTGCGCACTCTCGTACATGGCTGGATACGAGCCTCCTCTCTGAAGCGGTGTAATCGTTTAAGAGGCAAACTCCTGATTTAATAAGCAGCCTGGGGAGCCACAGAGAGGTGCAGGAGCACCATCAGCTGATCACTGTCCTCCCTGCAGGCCCAGTTTACTTCCTCTGATAGTCCAGCCAAGTGAAGACTCGCCTCTGTCTCTTCCTCTCTCGCTCTCTCGCTCTTTCTCTCTCTCTGAGTCTTGCTCTCTGTCTCTCTCTGTTTGCATTCCCCTACTGGCTGCTGCCCACGTGTCTGAAGGCTACATCCATCCATCCGTAGCTGCTTCTCTCTCTCTCTTTCTCTCTCTCTCTCTGTCTCTGACACAGCAGAAGAGAGCCCACACATGGCGGAGCTACGGAGGAGCATATGCCCAGAGCTTCAGTGTCTCAGCCCCCCACCCACACTCCAAACACACACATCCCACAGCACGACCACATCCAGAGACCAAAAGCCAGACTACAGACAGAATTTCCACACATTTTTTTAATGTCACGGACCATCAGAATGACTATCTTTATTTTTGTCTCATTGCGTTGACTGCAGGTCATGCAGGACATGCGTCAGAACCAAAGATCAGGATGATGATGGTTTACTTTTTACCTTTGGGTCAACTTCTTTTTTTTTCTCAGCCTTTATCTATGAAATCATGTTGGCGTACATACTTTTATGGCCTATCTCTTCTATCTTTACACTGCTGGTAATATTTCAAAGCCATAGCTTTTAAAGAGTATAGCAGCGCTGCAGTGTGTATGTGCTGCTGCAGGGGCTGCAGATTCTAGCATGGTAAAATGGATTATTGCCCAAAAATAGGAAAGCTATCTTATAATCTCTTCTGGAGCACTCCAGAAAAAATGCACGATAATTTAAAATACGACAGACACCCAGAACAATCTGATTTCCTGTCTTTATTTCATGCGAACCTGTACCAGCGCGAAGGGAAATTTTAGTTTCTGCCCTCCCCAGCAGCTGCACTTGGGGGGTGTCCGCAGTGACCTGCAGCTGACACCGATGATTGATCCTGGTGCCGGGGTAGGAGCCTGTGCACCGTGGAGCACACCAGTTCACTGAAATGCAGCCAGGCGGAAAATTAGAAATCTCTTCATCCCTGGTCCATTTGAAATCCGATATCTCCAATCGTCCCTCACACAAGCACCTTTCCCCAGCCAGTAAATCAGCAATTAAATGATGTATGTCTACATGCAGTAGCTGCAGGTCCTTCGTGGTAGCGTTCCAGCAAATGATTTGACTGGGGGTCTCCAACAATGCTGCCCCCCACCACCCACATACACATGTCCGCTAGGTTATGTTGCACGGTAAAAAAGAACAGAGCGGTGAAGGTGTAAGAGGGCTCCTGCTTCTAAATAAATGCATCTGGCCTCCACTGAGCAAGGCAGCTGACCTCACAGGAAGTCATCAGGGCTTTTACAGCCCCGCAGCCACAGTGGACCAGAACGGTCCCCCGTGATTCCAAGTGTTGCTAACGTTTATCTCTTTGTGTTGTCCAGGTACGTCTGCCCAGGGCAGCCCGCTCCTGGCCTCCCTCCCTCTCCCAGGGCGGCCTCTGCAGCCTCAGCTCGACCTCAAACACCTCATGCCCTTCAAGCTGAATGGATCCTCCCCCCTCAGCCTTTTCCCTAACTTCAACACAGTAAGCGTTTCTCACTTTGGCACATCAGACGATGAAACGGAACCAATTATTTTATGAATTTTTTTTTTTTTTTTTAAATAACAGCAACAATATTATTAAACTTCTACTGGAGAAGTCTGGCTGCCTATAAATAATGAAGTGCCCAACAGGATCTCACAGAGTCATCGTGTGAATATGTGAGATACTTTGCTCCAAAACCTTTGTCTGAATGTTTTATTCTTCTCTTTTCGCCCTTTTCTGAGAACCACTTAAGGGTGTTACTCACACATCTTCTCAGAGAATAGAATAGAATGTGATTGTAACAAGTACAAGTCCTTGTTTTTGATGTTCTGTCTAACTGGTAACCAGTGCATGTTGGACAAGGATGAAGAGCTTCCAGAGAAGACTTCATGTCTTTATGACCCTAGAACCACACAGAGGGGCAAAAGGTCAAGGGGCTTGTGACGGAAACTGTTCTTTCTGCTTAAGCTGCCCTGTTGGCATGTTCACGGTCCTCCTTAAAGTGTCTCTGACACTGACCGTGCCCGTGGCTGCATAGTCCTTGAGTTCCGATTTAGGGACACCACCTGGGCCCACAGCCTTTTTCTGGTTGATGGCTCTCAGTTCTCTACCTCACGCTCCACCCCTGTGAGGCTGGGTGCTGCTTTGTGCCTCTGGCTGGGGTAAACTGACATGGAGACCGGGTCTCTGCCTCAATTAAGTAAACTTCTGAGTCTGAAAACAAAAGCTTGATTATTTTTGCTCTGCGCAGTCCGAAAAAGCAAAAACTGAAAAGCCGAGAGCTGAGAGCTAATCCAACAGTTCACAAGCCTCGACTCAGTTTTGGTGATACCAAATTCAGATTTTTGTGCTGGACATGAACTCACTGCAACCCATGATGTTATCCACATCCACGCGAGCCACATTCACCAGCTGTCTCTGGGCCACTGCCGGGGGAAGCTCGCCGTTATTCGGCGGCTTTTGCGACCAGATATGAACCTTTGCTCACCGCTGCTCACGTCTGTGCACGTGTTTGCACTTCTGAGTCATTTGGTCGTACTTGCACCAATAGTTAGTGTGAGTAAGTGTGTGTGAGCTTACAAGAATGTGTATTCCGAGGCCTATGAATGAAACATGAGCCAGAGCTTTCCCTTTTACGTGCACTTTACACCTTTTAAAACCAGGTTACAAAGGGCAGAAGAGGGGCAACACAGACATCTGGCTGTGTGGTTTTTGCAGTTTATGTAGGTGGGGGAGACCTAAAGGTGTCCTATATGGTGTTCGTGTAAAGTGCGGATTTGGCTAGTGATGTAAAAGCACTTTTTGTTTGTTTTGCTGCCCATTGCTTTTAGCTGCAGGGTCGTCTCGGTGGTCCTGTGGGAAATTTAAAATGGCCAGAAGCAGAAACAGCAGGAAAAGCAGCCGTTGCTCTAAAATCTGTATTTATATTAGTGGTGGAAGCAGCAGAGGAGGTTGCCGCTCACTGTTTTGTCTGTGTTTCTGTTCTCGACTGTACATTTGCAAATTACGTCACATCAGTGTGTGTGGCAGCCCAGAGTATATTTTTCAGATGGTTTTTAGAGAATAGAGCTTAGAGAATAGAGCTTTATTCGTCCCACAGCGGGGAAATTGCACAACATTTACATTCTAATAATACATTTGTTTTTAAAACTATTGCAGGAGAAACAGTCACCTGATTATCAGGGAATACAGCCAAACAGAGCTCAGGGAACTCTCTTCTATTTACTCAGATGTTCATATCTGATATGATTATAGTAAATCTGCCACAACCACAATGCAAAAATGATGATAACTGAAAATAACATCAAATTAGTGCTGCTTCCATCCTGGGAGGAAAGAAATAGCCTCCATAGCATGGATTGTGGCAGCGCAGCTGTGGCGTTAATCACGCCGTCCATTCAGCTGGAACCGCAGGTTCTCACTGCACTGATAAGGCACACGGCGTCCCACACGTGTGCAGCAGTGATGAATGCACCCGTCTTCAGAACTAAATATCCCCCAGTCCCCAGTGGTGTCCCTTCCTTTTGCACCTTCATATCTCCTGAAACTCCATCATGGGCTCACCTGCGCGGCACAGGACAGGTTCTGTCTGCAGCGGGCTGGTGGCGGTGGGTGGGGGGGGGCTTGGACAAATGGTGCATTTATAGCAGTTGGTTCAGGATGCCTGCGGACAGACAATGGACTCATTCTGCCGTTCCTAAAACAAATAGCTGTGTGCAGCCTTCCGTGTGCGGGAGAACAGAGGGCAGTGGAGGCGGGACAAAAAGGTTTCTGTGGTCAGGATGAAGGGGAAATTTTGTGAGGTAGGCCTGAGGGAGAGATGTACCTCCAACATGGAGGTCGTATGTTCGGGCGTGTTTATATTCTCTCTCACACCTGGAAACAAAGGCAACAGCTGCCTACGGCAGGGAGCCGGTACGTGAGGATCCAGCTTTGGTTCTGTCAGCAGACCTTTTAGCTCTCATCTGAGAGGTGATTTCAGTTCTTCAGGACTGAGTCGGTGTGCTGTTATGAGCTGTCAGGGCCACCTTGGTTGAGGTACGACTAGAGGCTTGACCAGTTAGCCTGGATTGAGGCACAAAGCAGTCGCGACCCAGATGACTGACACTTACACCGGCAGGAGCCTGTTGTTGGTTTCTCTGGTTGTTGTGATTTTTTTACCTATCTGCTCTGCTCGTCGGGCTAGTCCCAGTGAGTCAGGGAGCCAGTTTTAGAACAGCGCTCTGCTTGGCCATTCTGAATGAACCTGGCCCTGCGCCAACCCTGGGAGACATCCAAGGTGATTTTCTGCGATAAAATCATCTGTCAATGTGGCATCCAGACCTTCTCATGAAGCCACAGCTTTGGCTCTGTTTACACTCTGCTGCTCAAGGACTCTCTGCAGTCGTCTCACAGACGGGTGGAAGTGAATTAATCTGCCTGGAAGCCTCTTCACAGTGGTTCCCAGTGCTCTGATTACAGTGAACTCCACATAAAACCTGATCTGTGGTCAGATTTTTATTCAGCTGAAAAGGAAAAAATGATCCTGACACTTTCCATATTCAAACATCTGAAAGTCATATTGTACTTCTTTAAATTACAAAATTTTCTGACCAACTGGAGGTGCACAATGTTGAAAGATGTCTTTAAATATACCCTTCGTGTCTTTATTGTAATGCAAAAGACTACGAAGATGTTGTCTTGTGTTGACAACGGATGTTAAATTATGCAGAAGTGTTGTCAGTGACTCGCAGCAAAAGTCATTCTAATAAAGCTGTTTCTGAAAGCAGTTGTTTTTTTCAGGGAAAAGAGGGGAAGAAACAAAAGAAGAACCTTGCAATTTGTGTGTCTAAAAGGAGCTTGATTGTCTTTAGTGTTTTTAACTGGATTCTGCCCTCAGAGCAGAGTCTCTAAATGATCATTATACATAATCAGATGGCAAATCTCTTGCTGTTCTGTCTATTTATTCTTTCACTCCTAACAAGAGTTGGCCAACATGTCGATTAAACATCTCAGGAATATTTAATGACTTGTTTTTTGAGATGTTTTTTTTTTTCCTTTTTTTGCAAACAGCCACCAGAATTATTTTGCTGAGTCCCATAAAAATCAATCTTCAAAGGCTAAGACTGTTGTTGTGTGTCTTTGGCTGTTTTTTAGATGGATCCTGTCCAGAAGGCAGTGATCAATCACACGTTTGGTGTCCCTCAGCCCCTCAAGAAGAAGCAGATCATCTCCTGCAACATTTGCCACCTGCGCTTTAACTCAACGGTGAGAAAGGCTGCTTTTCTACGGCGAAACAACTGCGAGCTTCACCCCAAAGAAGAACATCTGTTTGTTTTATGCTCGTCTCCTTCGTGGTTCATTAAATTGCATTACTTGTTTATCTGTCACCTTCAGGGCTCACCGTGAATTCAAACCCTGGAAGCAAAAAAACAAAATATGTTTTTTTAGGCGTAAACACAACACAAAGCTGAAACTAACTAACATTTTGTAAATATATTCATCTGCAATCAAAGTTTTTTGTTCAAGTCAGACGGAAGTTTATTTAGGCGTCCGCGTGTGTGTCTGCAGCGAGGGATTAGACAGCAGGGAGAACTGCCGTTTATCGGCAGAGAGCAGAAACAATCAGCAGCCACCGCAGATGCCGCATCCCAGCTTTGCTTTCCACTCCTCCTCCTATCACTGCCTCTTCACACAAACCAACCAACAAAAGCAAATATCCCGTGACATTTTATGCATATTCACACAAACAAACAGTCCAGAAGCCCTCCAGGCATCTCATGTCTGGCCAATAAAACACACACGCGCGTGTTTTTTTTTTTTTTTTCATAGAATTTTTACAAAGAAGAGCAGAGACGCGGGGGCCACGAGCCCAGGGAAGAGAAGAGACACACTGCTCTTCACACAGTCGCAGTCTTCATCAAAATCCTAACTTGGAATCCGTGCACGTAGAGTTTAGCTGAGCTCTAGCGTGTCATTGTTTCTGTGTATTGACTTTCCCTGCTCATAAATAGCTGACAGATTTAGAGTCAGATTCGGATGTGCGATAACATGCTTTTTGTGTCTGTGCACTTTTAATTAGCAGAACCTCTGTAATGCGAGATTTCGAGATAGTAAACCGGTATTATGAAATGTTTAATAGACCACTGAGTCTGTGGGACGCCCAGGCCCGTATGCAGGGATACATGCAGCAGATGCAGGTGATAGCTGCGGCGCTGTTGAATCTCTGGACATTAATGCTCTCTCAGAAAAGCTCTAAATTCCCACCGGTCATTGTTTGGATGAAAACGAAGGCCTGTCTCACACCTCATCCTGCCTCCACTGAGACTCACATCGATGGCAGCACAATCGGTCACAGCACGAGAATCTCGAGCACGAGAATCTCTGTGGCAGATCAGACACATGATGTTGACACTCACACATTCCTATAGATCTCTGCTACCTCTTCATTAGGCTATTTAATGTGAAGTGAGGACATGGGCAGTTCCTGGGGGAGTCGGTCGGACGCTCTGCTACATTGTTCAGGTATGTGGAGGCTGGCGCGGCCTTGGGTGGGCTCAGTTAGGAAAATCTACATTTGACTCTTGAGGAACCAGCCTTTTTATGTCTGCAGTCCTGTGTGAGCGTTACTTTCTTTCTCAGGAGGCTTCAAAGCGTTCCTATTTCAAGTCCATTCTTTTGAGTGAACTTGTTCACTGAGGGAGGATTTGCATAATTTATTTCTTGAGGAAATAAAACTGGGTAAAAGCTCAAGAAGTAAACGCTGCAGAGTGGAAGAAACAGCTTATCTTCTGCTTGTCAAAACACAAAAAACTGGTAACGTCATGATGAATTATTCATTATTAATCTACATCAGGAGTGTAAAAATATGAACTGGCTGTTTTTGTGCACATTTAGCCACAGTAAAAATTGAGTAAACTATAAAGATCAAAAATACATCCAACATTGAAGTGTAAATAAGTACTCGGTTGCCAGTTATCTGATCAATTATTCAACTGTTCTAATCCCAGTGAAGCGATATTTACCAAGGAGAAGATGTAGCAGATTTTAAAACAACAATATTTGCCCTGAGAAGGGTTAGGAGAGGCATCAAATGGAAATGTCCTGATTAATGTTGTAATATTGCACTAAAGAGTTGATGAGAATCAGTTCCCAGAGGTTGTTTGAGTTTTAATGAGTGAACTCTGAGCCCATTTCCTTATTCGTGTCGGCGTGCTGTCTGAGCTCTGTTTGAGCTGCACTCAGTGAATAATGAGCCCATGCGGAGCTGCAACTGTGTGAACACACAGTTGATCCATGTTTGTGGTTTTGTGCACACTTCTAGTAGCGTGTGTTTGTGAGGTGGGACCCACCCTTTTGTTGCATATTAATCATCTCTGCTATCAAGTGGAAACAGGCGGATCCGTAGCTACCTATTCAGCTGTGGAGTTTAATATTTACTGCTTGTGAACTTTTCTTTAGAAATACAACAGGTCACTTCTCTCTTCCCCCTGCCAATAAGTGTGTTTATTTGTACTGTATGTGTGTGTTTTAGAACCAAGCAGAGGCCCATTACAAGGGCCACAAGCACGCCAGGAAGCTCAAAGCCATAGAAGCCCAGAAGAACAGGCAGCGACGGGCCGGCGAGGCCTCGTCCGCGGTGAAAGAGAGAGACAGAGACAGGGAGCGAGATCGGGACCGGAACAGGAGCTCCACGTCGGAGGCAGCTCTTCCCGCTCTCATGGATACAAGCTCAGTGGAAGAATCGAGTAAGTATCATGTTTGCCTTTCACTGTCGTTTGTTTTTCCCCCTTTTTCCTCTTTATTTCCAGGCCTTGACTCAACTGCGGTTCCTGCTCCTAAGAGCTACAAAGATAGCACAATTTGCTACAAAGATAAATTGGGGTAATATGAAAGAAAAGCCGAGTTCATTAAGGTTTGTCTTTTCCAGTCTGCCACCAATACCTTTTATGGATCTAGTTCCTTAGATAGAGAAATTCAACATTTGGACGCAGATAAGACAAACTGAAGCCTAATTTCCTACTTTTTCCATCTCTTCTCCCACCGCAGCTGCTGGCTAAGATCTGAACATAATGTGCTTGAGGAGTGAATGAGATATCAGGAGGGATCCAGAATTAGTGAGACTTTGTAGACGGCCATTTTTTTTTTCTGCACTGCGAGTCTCCTTCACAAGCACAAAATGGGACGCCGGCCTGGCTTTCTGATATCAGCCTCATCAAATCCCAGTTAATACGCTGCCAATGCAGGGAAGCAGTCAGAGAAAGCGGAGCAAAAAAGACACGGTGAGAGGAAATGAAAGATAAGATGAAATGAATGAAGGTAACAAAGAGTTGGAGTAAAGAAAAGAACACGGAAGGAAGTGAGAGCGAGAATGCTGTGAATAATTTCACAGTTCTGAGCCAATTTTGTTGCGAAGAAGGCGCTTTAATAAGCCCAACTGTGTGATTGGCTTCACGTGAAATTGAAATGCAGCAGTGCGAGCTGGTGGGGGCTTGCGCCACAATGCCGACCCGACCTGTAATGAAATAGCTCTCCAAATTAACATTCTGTGAAATGGTTTGTGCCTGTCACAACTGAAGGCTAGTGGGAAGCCATCTCAGGAAACAAGCCACATCGTCGGCCACCCAACAGTCATATTGTTTCCGCGAGTGCTTGTTCTGCCTGCGAATAAACAGCTGCTGAACCCACAAGTCTCTGCGGCTATGATTGTAAAGCTATTTGCAGCTGTGCGGGCATAGTTCTGTTGCTGCGTCATAATTGCCCACAGATCATTATTTGGACCGAAATATCCACGTGTGAAAATCTGTTTTATCACAGCTGTGAAAATCTCTGGCTTTGGGAAACATTTTTAGGGCCTAATTTGATGCGCGTCGACAGTGAGTCAGCAGGAGCGTCAGCGGGTCAGCGCCCTCAAACAGAGGGTCCGCTTCAGCCCTGACAGCCGTCAATCACTGGCTGCAAGTCATCTCCCGTCAGTCACCTCTGTAAACGTCATCTGAGACCAGAATTTCTGTCTGGAGACATCGTTTGTGCTCTAAGATCAGAGCTCACAGCTCACTGTCTGTGTGTAAACGTAATAAGGGACTCCGTCTGCTCAAGTGAGACCTGTCTACTCCAGAAAACCCTCAGGCGTCTTTGTGGGGCTGAAACCTGTATCCGCAAGCTAAATTGATCTGATCTTTGATGCAAATCTGTAGTTTGCTGTTGTGTTTCGACTTCGGAAGGGATCTGTTGGCGCTGTTTATATTCTGGCATCACCTCCAACAGTTTGGAGGTGTTGTTGGCAGTTTCCCCAATATGGGGACGGAAGGATGAGATCTACAGTACGATGTCAGCTAACATGCTACGTGTTGTTTTAGTAGAAAAAATTCAATGTCACCAACCGGGCAAAGAGATTTATAAAAAGAGTAATGTGAAACAGACAGTAACAGTTTCCTCAGGTTCCAGACTTGGTTTACTCTGAGTTTGTTTGTTTAAATTATAAATTCAGGGTGAGTTTTGGAGCAAGTAGCTGAGCAGAATGACTAACTGATTCTGTCTTTTTAGTTTTAATAGGATGCACTGGGAAGAAAAAAAAGACATGAATATATTTTTGTTGAGTCAGTCAGGGGTCGCTCTTATCTTAATTGCAAATCTTTTTTCAATTAAAATTAATCTATTCAATTTTCACATTTCTCTGCCATAATAACTTCTAAACAAATCAATAAAACAACACCTGGGCATTAATATTAGTCATTGTCTCGTTTTTTTTTCTGTTCTTATAGCAGCGGATGACATTTTCTGGAAGAAAATGTCCAAGACTGTGGATCACAGTCACTTTGCTAAGGATGTTTTCAAAGAAAAAGTCAAATACATAAAAAAAAATCCTTAAAGTCGTTAGAGATAGTGAAACTAATTTCTGCTGAATGAGGTCTCTGGGGATCAGGTCTTTGGATTCTAGACTGACTTGATTCTCTTAAAACACCTTGTCTTTCCCTCTGATGTTCCAGCTTAATCCGCTGATCATTATCACTCCCCCAGGGGCTTCTCAGGTGGCCCAGCCTTTCACGCAAGCTCAGATCATGCCTACCCCTGCCCTCTGAAGGAGCAGCTGAAATCCTTGGGGGGGTCTTTCTCATTACAGCGAGGGGACTGGCTAATCTCCCTGCTTTATAGGTTCTTTTTCTTTACTGAGAGGAAGACCCTTATCTTCCATGATGAATTTACTTTGAGACATAAAAGGGTAAATCACTGGAGCATTGAGGATTGAGGGTGTGTGTAAGTCTGTGTCGTGTGCAGTGATGGGGGATGTGTGTGACTTCTCCAGGGGGATAGCGGGAACCTTAATGGACCGCAGTGACTTATCGGCCCGTCTTGCCAGTCGATGGGTTTGTTTATATTGACTCGAGACTTCGGGTCCACTTGATATTTGAGCGTCCAGGTGGGGGGAGTGAAGGAGCCAGTCGTGAGCGCGATGGCATTTACTGAGCTGATTATAATCTAGTGGTTTACAGCGTGTACAAGAAACAAAGACTCACCGAGAAACGGAACTCTTCACAACTTTTACGTGTACGATTCAATCAATAGGGGATTTTTTTTACAGACGTGTATATTTTAGGGTATTTACACAAATTTTTTTTAAGCTGCCAGCTTTGTTTTTGCTCGTTTTCACCTGCCTTTTGTGTTATTTTTATTCAGGTTCATGCTGGTAGCTATTTTTACAACCATAAAACAGAGAGCTTCAAAGAGCACCATCTGATCAGACGTGTAATCCACAAAAAAAGACCGTTTGCTCATCTCTGCTGTTGCCACCATTTTTATGCAGGTCTTCAGTCAGATCAAGGAGCAGCCAGCCAGGAGGCGAAGCATGAGGAGAGTCCCAAGAACGCGGTTGTGTTACGACTTGTGTCTGAGGTGTCCACGGTGGAGCTGGTCGCCCTCTCCTCGCCTCAGATTTCCCCTTCCCCGCAGCTGTCGGATGCCGGCTCAGACACCAGCACCGCTGAAGTCTCGGAGGCCGCCGATGCCTCGGCTCCAATTGCTGAGTCAGGCAGCCACACGGACGTGACCAGCACGAATGGAGAGCACCGCACGGACGAGGACAAAGACCCAAAACAGAGCAAAGCTCACCTGCACTGTCCAGTCTGTAAAGTCACAGTCAACTCCATCTCCCAGCTGGAGGCACACAACAGCGGTACCAACATCTCTTTTTACCTTCGAGTCGGTAGCATTATTGATGAGATCCAGACCAAACCCGGTGTGGCGCTGCTCTCTGCACCAGGTACGAAGCACAAACTGATCCTGGAGGGTCACAGCGTTCTGCCTCGACGCAGGGGGAAAGTGGCAGCAGCTCGCGTCGGCAAGAGCAAGAGGCTGAGCGGCAAAGGCAGCGTCGGGGCACCCAGCAAGACCCTTCAGTGTGAAGTCTGCGAGATCTTCGTGAACTCTGAGACACAGCTCAGCCAGGTGAGACAGATGGCAAACGCATGCGTGCGTCCGTTGCAACTCAGAGGAATAAGGTTGCACCTTCAGCGTCAGAGAGCAGATCTGAGTAAAGGCAGTGTGTGCAGGGAGGAACGTGTCAAAAAATCAAGACTAGCGCCCCCGCTGCTTTAGATTTAAATGCATTCTGCCACTCTTGTATAAACATTCCTTCTCCCAGGAGGACGAACAATGAGCCAGTTTGAGTTCCCGGCAGAGAAGTACATGATGTGTCTGCAGGCAGGACGTAAAGTGATGTAGTTTCTGCTCACTTCACTCAGACTCAACATGTCTCCATTAATAATTCAGCAGATAACATTTGAAGTTGCTCCTCTGTGGCGCAACAGATGCTTGTTAGCTCATTGATGATATTTCCGCTCTTGTCTGCAGCACATGAATAGCAGGAGGCACAAGGATCGGCTGGCCGGAAAACCGCCTAAACCAAAATTTACACCGCACAGCAAGAGCCAGCCGAGCTCCAGCTTAGTGGTAAGTCAGAGCATAAAGACAGAACAATACGGCCCTGCCGGTGTGAACGTGCACGCTCTCCTTCTCACACATACACACACAGACACACACAAATGAATGAAACATAACTGGCTTTACTCTTGTAGCTGATTCGCTACATCCATGCAGAAAATAGAGTAGAATCAGCCATGCTTGCACACTAATGTACTTACAAACACAAGTTTTCATTCCTCTTGGATAACGTTGAACTCTTATGTGCAATGGGACGCCAGCGTGCTCGTGCGTCTGAACTGTCCTTAGGTAGCGCACACGGTGGCGTAGGTCCCCTACCCCTGAGGCAGGCCTCAAACCATCCCTGCCCCCCCACACACACTGACTCTGACATCAGCAGCCTGACTCAGCACTCCAGATTAATCACTTCTCTGCTCCTGTCATACACACTTCCTCATCTCTCCTCCTCCTCCCTCCATTCTGCAGAACGTGAGCTAGACTAGCTCTGAGGTGGGCAAACTAAGGCCCGGGGGCCACACGGGGCTCGATGAACTATTTAGGGGGTTGTCAGCTTGATTGGTTCAAAAAGGTTCAGGTTGGGGCCAAACATCATTTGGAGCTTCATCATCTAACTCTAGTTGGACCAATTTACAGGCTTTTAAAAATATTTTATCTGTCAAAAGGACATCAAGCACAATTTTTAGTTAACCTCCGATGCTAATTTGGGGGCTCAGCTTCCTGCACCACCTGGTCGGCCTGTTTATTAGGATCTAAAACCCCCCTCCAGGCTAATTAATTGCCCGACCCTGGATTAGCTGTTCGGGTGTGGTGTCCAGACGGTCAGTGACAGGAGAGGCTGAGCCTGGGGTTGAGCAGCATGAGGAGGCCTGACCAGGGGACCGAGCAGAGATATACACATTTGTGTTGTTATTGACTTTTCCATCAGATGCTGCTCATTTAGGTTATTGCTGGTGATGAAGCGAGGGGAGCACTTTATGGTTTACCTGGTTTCTGGCACGGGGTCATTTCTCAGAGCAGAGTCAGTAGAATTTCAAACTTTAACCGTTTCTGCCTACATCATCTGCCATCCTATGACAGCGAAAGCCTTTGTGTGTCCTGATGACCCAGCAGCCATATTGAAAAATGCTTTTATTTGGCAGCCCAGAAACACAGAAAATCACATATTAAAATATTCATGAAATCTTCTGCAGCAAAGTCTCCTCTTGACTGATTGCTTGAATGATGACTCTTAAATCATTTTCTAAAACAAATGAAATACCGGTAGTTTAAACCCAATTTATAATCCAATTTAAGGCCACGGGGATATTGTAGTGACCGTTTTCGTAAGACAGTTCTATTATTACATCTCATTAACATGAACATTCCTCTGACTTTGTCACTGACAGTAAGTGGAGCATTTGCATAAATATTTGCTCTTTAACCCTGAAACAACACCGTCCAAACTCTGACTATGTAATGTCTATATGCTGTCAAGAACCCAGGAACCCACTTGTTTGGTATTGACAGTGGAGCAATGCACTAGCATGAATGTGCAAGTGTGTGCAAACATGTTTGCCCAGCAGAGGCTCTCGTCTCCGTCCTCCTTGTCGTCTCTGTCCTCTCACGCTTGCTCTTCCTGTCATCTCCAGACCAAACTGGCTTTGCAGAAGCAGCTGACCAAAACGTTGACAACTGGCTTCCTGCCCAGCCCCCTCACCCAGCCCACTTTGTGCACAGTGGCCACCAACCCACTGGCCCTTCGCCACCCAGTGGGCACCACCGCCTTCATCCAGACCCCCTTCCTGGGCCCTGCACTGTTCCGGCCTGCCCCAGGGCCGCTGCGGGCCACACACACCCCCATCATCTTTTCTCCTTACTGAGGACTTCACCTGTTCTCCGGGTGACCTGAGCCTTCCCTTTACCGTACCACAGGCCCTCCTGGGGTGTGAGCCACATGACAGAGCTCACACGCAAACTATGCAGCCAAACCTGACTCACAATGGAACAAGTGCACATGTCCTGATGCTCAGTAGGCCACGACACCTGAGAGCTGTTCACATCGTTTTAAGGCCAAGATCCCCCATCATGCCTTGTTTCCGCTCCTCTTTTTCTGACCTAGGAGGAGGAGAAACAGACCTCAGAGCAGTGACTGGAGCACAAAGGCCAGTTTTAATAGCCATCGGTCAATATGGTTTGGATATTATTGTGTAACTTATTAGAAAATAAATATAGACAAGTTTAGATGTAAGTTTAGCGTGGTTGCCACAAAAAGTCCCTTTACTTGATACTCGTTTGAACATTCTTAACTTATTGCTTTGGTGGTTTCAGACACAAAGATAATCTTTTTTGTCATCCAACTGTACGGCTGAAACAACCCAAACTCTCAGTCCACCAACAAGGAGGGCTGTCAAAATTATTGCGCTAACGTGGGAGGATTTTTTTTAGCATTTCGCCGAAGCATCTTCTAGGCAGGCCTTCAAGTTCTGGTGCAGCGCCTGGTCAAATGTGTATATCCGCCTTCTGATTTCGTCTTTTCATTTCCACAACAATGAAGAGAGAAAAATGGAATTTACTAGGCCCGTTTTTGAATGTGATTAATCATGATTCATCCCCAGCGACCCTGTGATGACTCTGCTTTAAATTTGACAGCCCTGCTAACAAGAAAATTAGAGGTTTGTTTCAGACCGAAAACTTGAGAAATGAAAATGTGCTCATCGTGAGCACGTGTGGAAGTCGAAAAACCCACTGCTCAAGCTAAGAGCTGGTGTAATGAAAACATTGGTTTTCTTATTCTGAGTCAGCCACACTCAGAGCATTAAGCGCTCTTTCAAGGTCACAAAAGGTCAACTTGTCAGCTTAACTTTGTTTCATCCTGCTAATTTGTCGACGTTTTATTTCCTCCAGTGCATCCTTCATGCAAATACAGCCTGAACATTAAGTTCCAGCCAGGCTAGCGGCATGGAAACATTTTGCAGTTGGTGCCATCATCTGGCTGCAGCCCCCCTCACCCCCTCGCCCCCTCGTGGGTACCCGGTTCCTCATCGCACTTGACATACATGTCTTGCGTGTGAAAACACCGTGAATAACTTGAATACTGGGATGACAGTGGGAGCAGAGGCTGTTTAGCCAGTACTTGAGTGACACTGAGCTGTGATACGCGCACACAGCGCGGGAGGGAATTAAGCACAGTGCCATGGCAACTATATTAAAAGCACCTTAAAACCTTTTTTTTTTTTTTTTTTAATCTGAAGCAATTGTGTTGATGTTTTTGCCGTAGATGTACATTATACAGTCCCAGTTCAGTTTCAGCCAGAAGGTTGCTTGGAGGAAAGAAAAAAAAACAATCATGTGAGAATAATCATGTTATGGTATATTCATAACTCTCACATTTAAAGCAATAGATTCAGTCTTTGTGTTTATTAGTGTTTCTAGTGTTGCCGTGTCTTTGTGTTTCTGTTCTGTATACACATCCAGCGGTGTATTGTGCACTCCAGCACAGCCAAGAGCCATCTCCATGTCGTCAGCAAAGAATCGTTTCAACGAGGAGCCCGTCGGATGTCTCTTGATGTTTGCGGTCAGTCTCAACATGTTGTGACTCTCATGTCCATTTATAGCTGCTCTCGTTCTGTAGTAGAGGGGCTTCAGCAGCGCATCGCATTGCTGTTTCGCCGTTTAAGCAGGACAGCGGGACTTTTGGATGACTTCCACTGAGCAAAACACATTGGCCAGAATTAAATGTTTGTGTCACCAGTTCAGCATCATCTATAAATTGCCGTGGGCTCCCCCTACGGAAAAAGGATACAGAAACCTATTTACACAAAAATGCCTCTTTGCCAAAATTGAACTGTTGCTTTCAACATGACGCACAACATTGATTTACTGAAGCAGAATCATGTTATTGTGCATTTACAGGAACCCAGCGGATGCATTTTTCATTGTGCAATGCGTGTAGTTGTCTTTGGTGCAACAGCGCCCCCCGTCGTGAGAAACCTGTAACTGCAACACACATTCTCCCCTGTCGTACTACTCAGAGAACCGGACAGCCTTTAAACTCCATCCTTTGTTTCTATTGCTCAGTGGAAACTCTGACCTGAAGAACTGGAAGTTTCTTAAGATAGAGAATCTAGAAAAGGCAAAATTATATGTAGAAACTATAAAGTAAGTATAGAGATTTTATCAGAGTGTCTACTGTTATCTGTGTCATCATAGAAGCAAATAGGCGACTGTGTTATTGTGGGCTTTGTACAGCTGACAGGGACATGACACATGTTTGTTTTCCGATATGTCATTGTTTATTTACATGGTTTTACTGACATTTTTAAGTACAAGAGAAAATATTTAAAACCTTTTTTCCGAGTGAGCTTTATGTGTCTTTGTTGACGGTGACTAGATTAATAATGTACTTCAAGGCCTTTTTAGAGATTATCTTCATGTTAGACAGGCCTTCTCAGGGGTCGCAGATTGAGCAAATGCTACCATTAGCCATCCATTCAGGGTATCCCTCCGTTGAGAGCATGAAACATTGTACATATTAGTGGAGTGGGGGAGAAAAAAAAATCAGCAATGTTGTACCATAGAAGGGAAAAAATGATGGATTTAGGAAAATAAAGCTTTTAGAATCCATAAAAACCTTTTAGTTATTAAGTAATTGTGTGTGAGCGTGGTTTTGTTGGAACCGCACAGATGCTAGCACTTTGCTGATAATTATAATGACAATATGAATGTGGGTGTATTTGTGTGGGAGGTAAACAGATGATTGCTCAGATTTATGAAAATGCTCCAAAAAATTGCATTTGAGTTGTTTGTTCAGTCATTTGTAAACCAAAATTAATCAGTCAAAACGGTGCATATCCAGGTGAGCGAGGAAAAAGCCGGATGAAACAAAAATACTGCACAAATATACGCAGTCCTGTGTTTGCAGGTGCGGGCTGTCTTCTCAAAACACATGAAAAAAGCCTTGCAGCCCATCTGGTAACCCACAGCTCCTCATTTTCCTGCCATTTTAAGAATCATTCTGTGACAGCAGGACTGGTGTTAAGCCAAGATTTGACAGTGGAAGCTAATGGAATAAAGTTCAGGCTCTGCTGCATCTGTGCTGCGCAGCAGGAGGTAATGGAACGATGCAAAGCAGTGGCAAATCTCCAAGTCCTTCAAGGTTCTCTACAGTAAGAACGGACTTATTCCGTTATCGCATATGCAAAGATTTAGGACCTAATGTTGAATTCTGCCAAAGTGTAAAACAGAAGATCAAGTCAGCTGTATTATTGATATCCATCTTCACATCTCATCGGTAATAATCCTGCTTTTGTCTCCTGTCTTTCAAGGTCGAGCCAGCAGCCATTTTTTTGTTTAGTGTTTTTGTTATCCACATTTAAAGGTGACTTTCTCAGCCTGTCCTTTGAGAAGACAGAAGATCAAACATCAAGCTCTGCGTGTTCCTTGGAGCCCGACAGAGGATTCCCAGCATTCCCCGCTGCAGGTCGCCCACACAAGCACGTGGCGACCTTGCTCGGCCGTGGCGCTGGCGTGTCTGCTCTCTGGGTGCTCTCCGTGACGCGGTTATCTGCCACCGCTGAATTTAAAAACACGCACACGTGTGCACTGTGCTGTTCGAGAAGGCGCGTAGGAATCAGATAAACGCCGAACAGTAACCTGCCTGGCTGTCTGCAGCCCACAGGGCGCTTTTATTCTTCTAAAAGGGGCTAAAGCCTGAACGTTTGTGGCCCTTCAGTATTTACTCACGCTGGACTAAAAACAGGTGTGAAATTCTACTTTTATTCCTTGAAAAAAACAAAGGAAGGGGATAAAATAGAACGTTGTCCCGGTGTAATAATGGCGATAATACAATGGAATCACTCAGAGGAATACTCAGGGACCCAGGAGAATCTCTTTTATGGTCTGCTGAGGGAATAAAATGGTTCATAAATCACCTGAGCTTTGCCAGGTCCATCTCTCATCCTGACGTGTTTTATTAAACGATGTGTGTCTTTACATCAGTGTCTGAACTTGCGAACACCAAATGTGCCAAACAAAAAACTGGAGCATGTTGAGATCAGGACAGAGAACATGACTGAAATAGGAGCCTGCACGATGGAGCCCCGCGGGGAAACCGAGGTGAGCAGAATATCATTCCGTGAATGTTCCACTTGAGCTTTTCTCATTATCATGCATTAACCTCTGCAGTCTCCCGGCTCTTGTGGAACGAGGAGATGCTTTTACTGTTAGACGCA
>CAAE01014700.1:623311-697975 GCA_000180735.1 Tetraodon nigroviridis
AAACACAAATCTGATTCACAAGCGATCCGGATTCATTTCATGGTTCAGCTTCTGGTCCTGCTGAGAAACCTGATGCTGGTTTTCATGTGAATTGTGTAAATGTCAGCAGCAGATGCATTCAAGCTGTAGCATTGTTACGTAAGAAGGTCTGCCCCAGACAGACAGGACCCCGTCTACTTCCAAATTAACCTCCGGTGTTCTGCAGGCCGGTCGCAGACCTGTGGGCAGGCTTCACAGAGATCTGGGATACAACAACACAGGACCAAACGAGCAACCCAGATACAGAAATTAGGTACATTATAGTTTTAAAAACAAACATTCTCTCCAGGTAGAGGTTGGACTCTGGGTTTCGGGGCGACACAAGTGTCTTTGGAGAATAAAATGGTAAAATGGGAATCTTTCTTTCTCCGACATTCCTGTTAATAAATCCCAAAACCTGACCCACTGTTTAAATAGGTCGTCTGACAGCAGAAGGGATATTTTATCATCTCATTGTCTTCCTCTGCCATCTGCACTCGTCATTAGAACCATGAAATCATATCACATGAGCAGTATCAAATCTCTCTCCTGCCTTCCGCTGCTCGTATTTACAAGGGCCAGGTTATTTTGTTACCGCTCTGGCATTATTTCTGTACCAGAGGGAATAAAGCGTCTCCTCATCACCCTGGCCTGATTTGACTTGGCATGCTATCAGTCATTTTGATCAGATCAAATGTGATTTTGGTAGCCTCTGATCTCTGCTGCCCGAGATGACACTTGATAACCAGAGCTCTTCGGAGAGTGTGTTTTCCTCCACTGCAACCGCCTTTGTCCGCCCCGTTCGTCATGTTTGCAGTCTCTGATGTTTCGGTCTTAATTTGGCTTTGGATAAATTCTGTTTGCTCCTGCAAGCTTTACCTGTAATTAAAAGCTGCAAGTGAGCAATTAGAATATGAGACTATTTATATATTTTATCAATGCTAGCAAGAATTTAATTCTGTTTATCTCGGTACACACCACGCTGCTATCCAGGGTTTGTTCATGTTTTATTATCTGAACAACGCAGCGAACCTGTGATTGATTTTAACCTGCTCTTTAATCATTAAGGCTCAAGCCCACACGACCGAGTGTCTCAGGGTTCCGATGGCATCCGTGTAATCCCGCCAGATTACTTTACAGTAGGAGAGAGAGGGGATGGAATGGTTAGGATTATGGTAGATCTGCTTTATTCGCAGTCCTGAATGAGCTCTGGAGGTTTTATTCAGCATCGGAGGATTTTAGTCACTGTGGTGAAAGAAAAGTCCACCGAGTTAAACACAAAACGGGGCAGAAATTTTGAGATTTATGTTGTCCTAAAGTAGGAGAATACAGTCTTACCACAGGTTTTCCATTACGACAGTAATCTGAGCCTATATGATAGTGTTTCACACACCTAGTTTTGCTTCCAAGAAAAACGATTCAAAACACACAAATTGCAGACAGCTGCATGAAACAGATCATCATTTATGCATGATTTAAGTCAGCCGTGTGGGACTGATGATCAATTTAACCACTGAAATAAGTAAGTCGAGGATACATATGCAAAAAACCCCAACCTGTTCTTTTCCAATCTCCCACATGATTGTGTTATTTATCTGGCCCTGGCAATAACTGTGTGAAAAACACAAATGCGTCTTGCCTTTTTTGTCAGCCTCAGGCACCAGCAGATCCATCCCATACAGAATATTTACTGACAAAAGTAAAGGTCAGCCACGGAGGGCTGGAAGTTGCTAAATATCAGCTCCTCTGTGTCTGTTTGGGTTTGCGACCTGCGTATCACATTTTTTTTAGGAGCCATATCCCCGAAGACACCCTTGGCTGTGCTCACTGGACCTGTTGAAGCCCAGAGTCCATTCATTAATGAAGCTTCCATCAGTCAGCGTGTGTGTGTGTTTATGCGCGTGCACAAGGGGGAATGCAGGTTGAATGTAAATAGAAGGAGAAATGTTGTAGGGTCACACCATTCCCGCCTCCCGTCAGCTCTGAGGTGACGACGAGCACACGAGCAGAGCCGTGTGAAACAGTGAGGAAGGCTGGTTCAGTGGCCTGTGGGAAGCATCAGTTATCATCTGACTGACTGACTGCTGAATCACTGTCAGAGCAGCAAGTTGTCCTCCGCAGAGCAACTCTGGCTCTATCCGTCATCCTGCCTAACTCCATCTTTGCCTGCCACTGACATTCATCTTTTTGGCAGCTGGCTGGCTCGTGTACACTCACAGACTGACTGACTGACTGACTGACCGTCCGTCTGATTGTCTACCTGCAGAATGTACTATAGATCATTTACTCGGCAGCAGAGTAAAAGAAACATTCGAACGTGCTTCCGGTGGTCTCGGATAGCATATACTTAGCTGTTTTGTGGGGTATCTTGATGTCAAGGAAGATTATTGGACTGCATTTTCCCGTGTGGGTGAAATTCAAAGGGTAATGGTATGTTACAGCCGAATAAATAATTCTTTATGGATCTGTCGGCGTGTGTCAGTGGCAGCTCTCTGATTGTGCAATTTAACAACCTATGATTACCTTCTATTATTAGAATGACTGTTCATTTAATCAGAATCAGTTCTGTGTTTGCAGATGGATTTGACTGCGGGGCTTTCGTCGCTGTAATCACATTTATTTCCTCTTATAGGCACAAAGTATGAACATTTAATGCATATAAAAAGATGTTATGAAGCAGTTCTAAAATGGCAGACCTTTTTGATTACACGGGTTCAGGATTCTGGAACTTGTTGCAGTGTTTGTAATTAAAAATGCCGACAGACTGAGCTAAAACCTAATCCTAATTGGAATAAAACACCGTATGAATGCTAATTTAATTATTAGATTCATTGTTGAACATACGAGCTGTTGGTTTTAGCGGGCGCTGAACGGCAGAACAGCACTCCGTGGACTTGCTGTTGTTTTTGGGTTGTTCAGCGTTTCTTCATCGGTGCATGCAGGATTATGGGATTATGAGTATGAATTACTTAGGTGGCCCAGTAATAGACAGCATCAGACTGGTGTTCCTTTGCTTTTAAAAATACTTTTCGAATAAAGTGCTTTGTTGTACGCTTCACATCTGAATGACAATGCTGTTCCCAGCACTGATCACGGAGAGGGGCGAGAACTGTCTCTAAAAACAACCTTTTTGAGTGTTAAACGAGAAAGAACAAGGTGTGCAGAAGAGCGCACATTCTTTCTCTCTCTCCCTCTCTCTCTCTCTCTCTCTCTCTCTCTCTCTGGTTTTAGCCTGTCGTTATGAGTCCGTGTTCACCTGAGCAAGGACAGGAGAGCAGAGGCTGTTAGTGGGGACACTTGCTTGGAGGCACCTCCAAAGGTCACGGATATGTAATATTAACAACGGGGCACATTTTGAATAATGATAATGGACATTTATTATAGAGGAACATAAGCTGACCCCTGCAGGGCATGTTCAGCACGGACCAGACATGACCCTGGGATGGATTTCAGGACATAAACACATTAACAGCAGGCCTTGATTGTCAGGGAAGGTAAATGTTTGAAGCAGCCGGGAGATGTGAAGTGTCATTAAAAGGTGAAATTATTCTGAGAGTTTTCCTACCTCCTTGAATAATACTCCATGAAATAATCAGGTCAGATGAATTCATCTTACTTTACCAAACAATGAGGAGTTGGAGGATAGAAACAGGGCTCTAAATGAGATAGATACTGATGTAAAGGTGTAGGATAGAGAAGAGCCAAAGACTGGAAGACTGGACAGAAAGATGAGCATGAGAAGACCATGAGACGCTACTAAACAACGCTCTTCCCACACTGGCAAAGTTGCCTCAGCTCGAGAGGACTGGCCGTCCTGTGAGTCACAGCAGATGGGCAGCGATGCCAAGTGATAATGGAGGTACAGCAGCGAGTTTTGGTGGTGAAACTCCGCTGCTTCATGATGGTCCCATCTGTCAGGACACCACTATTGTTCAGCTGAAGTCAGACCTTCAACTGGAAATGAGCAAATGAAGAAAAAAACATTTAGGTGCAGCGGCGGCCGAACCCACAGGTACAGATATAACTGCAACAACTACAAAATAACTACATCGTATGTTCAGACAGGCTTTCTAGGCCACAAGACGGTAAAAAGGACATTAAAACAACCACTCTGGTTGAGATCTTTTCCTTTTTAAATGAACACTGGTGCAGACACGTTTGTACGGATCTGCTCAGAAGATACTGAGAGGAACAATGAACCTGCACGATCAGGTTAACCCAGTACTGAAGCTACTACAGTTCATTTTCTATTTGCATTTAAATAAAAGAACTAAATGACTCACTCCAGGTAAAGCACGAAGTGATCTTTCTGTGGGTGCTTTACCCTGACATTCTTCTCTGCACTAGACTGGTTTTTGACGCTGTTTAGTGCATGAAAGCCACTAAAATTCACCACTAAAGCCATCCCATCGAGGGGCTCGCCGGTGGATGCATTAGCAAAGAAAAAACACACTGAGAGCTTCATGCACGCTGTCACGCAGATCTCAGTATGCGATACAGTATGAATATATGCAGATACTATACATATTTATAAAGGCTTGAACATTGGTTACATTAGGTTTGGTGCGAAGCAAGAAGTGTGACATGATTAAAAAAACAACTCCACTTCTGGCATCTTGTTTTGTCCAGGATTGCTGCTTAATTAATTAGTTTAATTCCACCCATTTTTTCAGATTTAACATCAAAGACGAGTGAAGGGCCCTGAGGGTCTTTGTGAGGAAAGGAGATATCTGTAACTACCAATCGAAAAGAGCGTTTTTTTATAGTGGTTTATTTAGATGACACAAAAAAACATCTCTTGTCGCCGGGGTTGTTTTACATATATGGGATCAACAATGTCAGTAAGAACAATAACGAAGACTTCTCTGAATGTCATGCATCATCTTACGACCGTGTCACTTTTCTGTCCTTTCACGGAAACACAGCGACCTGAAGCGTGAACTGAAGCAGCCTGAACTTGGGACGAGTACTCACAAAGCAGAAGAAAACGTTTTCACTTTATCTGACGAGTCACATCGATAAGGTGAG
The DNA here is from genome assembly GCA_000180735.1 of Tetraodon nigroviridis. NCBI lineage: Eukaryota > Metazoa > Chordata > Actinopteri > Tetraodontiformes > Tetraodontidae > Tetraodon > Tetraodon nigroviridis. Next base: position 628,358 of record CAAE01014700.1, read on the forward strand.
GACGGGAGAGGCCAAACGTGAAGCAGGGGAGGACAGGCTGACATTTGATCGATGACGACTTGTGAACCCATGGGTCCAACACTACCTGCATGCACACACTGACTCACTGCACTCGTGTCACCTCCTCCTCGCTCTCTCTCTCTCTCTCTCTCTCCTTTTTTTTTTTTCTGGTCCTTTGCCATGCTGGCAGATAAAGCCCCAATCTCGATCAGACACGTCTCTTTTTTTGTGTTTTCCTTTTTTGACAGCCAGACCACGATGTATTCTAGAGTTCCAGCTCTGGTGAGGTCCTGTTAAAATGTGCAACACTTGCAACATCTGCCATGGAGAACCTAACGCTTTTATGCTCCCGAGTACTTTCTGGTGAGGGGGAGGACGGCTCCTGAAATCCAGCGTAACTGTTTCACAAGGGGATCAGTGTTTCTGCTCTGGATTGGATTCATGCCGAATCCAACGTGTCTGATTGTCACTAGCTTTCGCCTCCTGGCAGTGTTTGACCCTGGCAGGAGCCTGGTGGCGAGTGCTGGTCGGGGAGGGACAGGCCAGAGATCCCAGTTTGTACAGATTAGGATGAGAAATAAAGTGTGGGTGGAAAGATGAGACTGAGGAAAATCATGTTCTTCCTACAGGTTACGCCTTTAAAGTGAACCGACAACCAGAAATCACATTTAAACTATTAAGTTGTTTTTCCATTAGCTATATGAACATGTTTTTGCACAGAAGAAAAAAGCAACAGCAGAGTTGGGAAATGGGTTGATCCAGCATCTTTGCACCCATCAGCTCCATCGGGCGGTTGTCCAGTCTGGGTGTTTGACGGATGCTTCGCAGAGATGGAAATGGAGATGATGTGAGGGGCAGTGGGAGGACAGTGGCGTGTGCTCAGATCTCTTCTATGGACTCGGCTGGAACCAGGCCTCTCTTCTTCCCGCTGCTCAATTTCAGAAAAATCTCACCATCTTCTAACTTCCCCACGCAGATCTGAGAAGAACAGAAGCAGTGAGGTTCTCCGTCAACAGATCTGTGTCATGAAGCAATAAGGCACGAGAACTATTGCACACACCTCTCTATGAGTACAAAAAAAGGGATTTGTGCTGTAAATCTATTAAAAGAAATAAACAGGATGGGAAGTGTGGCCTTCCAGCCCTTTGATTAACACCCTGCAGCCAGGATGTACGCGCGGCTCACTCCCTGAGGGCTGGGACTGTCTCCAACCCCCCACCGCTGGGCCCAGGGTTGATACCACAAATAGATGAAACCGTTTCTTCAGAAAGTAGAGCAGCAATAATGATTCGATTAAGAGGAGATGAACGGCTAGACTGATTAGTTGATCAGAAGGAAATCTATCTTTTTTTGAGAGGTGATTTCCAAAACTTTGTTAGGGTGAGGGTTAGGATTGTGATGTGTTCATGCCTGCGATTCCCTCACGGCCATATGCCCTCTCTCCCGGTTGCCTGGCAGACCCTGGACAACCCTCCACACGCGCTCTCCCGGTCGGACCCTCTGCACGAAATTTGAGGGGAAGAATCCAACTCTGTCGCCACTCTTACCTTAAAAGTCACAGCAAACAACACGGTCAGGAAACATTTAAACATACCTGCGCTTAGGATAATACAGTATACAGTTGTTATATGTACAAAACACAACATATAAACTCTCTAATAAGGCATCAAATAGGCTAATATGTCTTTATCTTAACAGCATTTCACACAGAAAAATGTAATGGGGATTCATTCACAATGTAGCACATGCGCTTTTTTTCCTGAGATCTTACAAACTTTTATTTGGTGAGTAGCCCACAACTCATAAATTACACATGATTTAAAGTTTGTTTTAGGCAGCAATAATTAATCATTGCTAACCCATTTGCTTCAGCTAAATATAGACCCATAAACAGTCTGTTCTGCTGTCACACTCTAGGAGCACCTTTTTCTCTTGTGCAAGCATACGCAGGCACTAATTTCTACCGGTTCTCATTGATAGCAAATGGAGCTGAGGTAATAAAGAGCCTTTTGTGCAGAGTGACATTAGTGAAGTTTATAATTTTCAGAGAAAATTATGTTCTATTTTAGTCGGCAGCGGTCTGTCTATGTCTCTATGACATGCAAATACGGAGCAGGTGCCACACTGATAATAGCCTGTGATTCAAAGACCGTGTTCAAATTAGCCATGATAGGACAGCAGCGTATATACCCCCCCCCCCCCACACACACACACACACATCCACACACATCCACACAGACGAATAAACATACACACTCCAAAAACACGAGAGCGCCAACATGCAGACATTTGCACATGATTTATTACCCACCTTCCACCACTCTTCATTAGAATCATCAATGACCTGCACTCGATCGCCAGGACTGCAAGGACACAAGACAAAAGAGATGTAAAAAAAGGGTGCAAAGAGGAGATGATGGAAGTGTGAAGGTGAAGTGGAAAGAAGAGTAGACGTGAGCGGGGAGCGGAGATGAATTGGTAGCGAGAGATGAACAATGATGGACGAACACAGTTGAGGCCGAGCAAAGAAAGATAACTATCAGGCTGTCACATAGAGCTGTTACTGCAGCTACGCAGCCGCGGCGGTCCATTCGTGAACGTGTTTGTGTCTCTCCACTGGCTGGACAGAAGGGTCCGCGTGGAAAACAACCCTAGCAGGGATGAAGGTGGAACCTATTCTGGAGCAAACCTGGTCTGCATGCTAATGATGCTCGCGCTGCATGAGAATTTTCTATGTATGCAAAGCACCTCTGCTCCATAACTGCACCTTGCATGTCTGCACATTGTGTCACCAGAATGTCATTTGGCACCGCTTATTATTCTTAATATTTATGCATTCGTAGGAGGAATCAATGCTTTTCATTGATTTTTTTTCCTCTGCTGCTATGACAAGATTAAATCCATTGATGATTTTGTTAGATGTGTCATTTTCTATCTTTTTTCTAGCACACAGGCTTAGCATCATCTTCTAACTCGCACAATAAACAGCAGTGAATTTATAACCGACGTGATCTAACGTACGTGGGTTTTGTGCAGTTGTTGGTGCCGATCCAAGGCTGTGTGCATGAGGTCATTCTGTGGAATTTGTGTCAATTTAACGCTGAGGATTTGAAACAAGATGCTTGTTAATTCCGCATATCAATCACTAAAACAAACAACAGCACTAAATTGAAATAGATTTTTCTGTTTTCGTGAAAAATGAGCCTCATATGCTTTCCTCCATTTTGAGCGCTAATTCCTCCTCTTTCTTGAGTAATCTGACTTCTATATGTACACATTTCTGTCTCTATCCGTGTCTCCCGTCCTTTGTATGAAAACCCTGCCGTGTTCACGCCATCCCTTCTTATTGCCTCTCGTCTCTCACTTGTTCTGTGTCTTTATCCTCTTCCCTGTGGAACACAGCTCAGTTTCCAGCGCTACAAAGGGAGACGATGATGGGCTTTGAGTTTATTATTAGTTGTCCTTAAGGGCACCCCGTCACCGTCCTCTGCAGATGGTGCAGACAGTTTCATCCCGCCGGAACAGCAAATGGGGCAAAGCAGAGAGGGGACAAAAATACGGACAAAGCAAAAGCATGCAGGCACGCTGGGAAAAAAAGAGGATGACACACAACCATAAGGAGTCCATGGGCGCATGCATCTTTATCACTCACTGAAGTTCCAGGTCATTCTGTTCCTGAGGCAGAAACTTGTAGAGCGCTACATAGGTGTGAACAGAGTGGACTTCAATGCGCTTGGGCACCTGAGCACAAGAAGACAGGAGAGGAACTGAGGTAGACACACACACGCGCGCGCACACACTGCTGCAAAAAGAAACCAATGTGTTCATGTTGTCTGCACAGGTTGATGACAGCAGGGGGTACCTTCACACTGCCCTCCTCTGCAGCAGTCTGAGCTTGAAAGCTGTTCTCGTCTTCCTCTTTCTCAGCGTCAGTGCTGGAGACAGCAGCATCTGGAGCTGGAGCGGGATAATTTCTTGCTAGGACTATTCCCACTGGTATGGAAGCAGACGTATGGCCCAAACAGACGTTTACCTGCTGCCTCTTGGAACGGCTCCTCCTCCGTGCTGTACTGTCTTCTCTGCTCGCCCTCCTCACCTCCCTCCCCCTGGTCACAACAGATAATAACAGATAAAATAACAAGTTCCTGTACAACAGGTAAAAATATAACAATTATTAGGGGTTTTCAGAGGAAGTATTTTCCATTTTAAAACAATTCTGCTCTGAATCAGACTAGACTAACTCTCGGCGTTGTAAACTGACTTACAAACATGACCTATATACCGTTTAAGGAGCAGAGGGGGACAGAGGGACCAGCATCATCCATTAGACTCACCACACACTCCGACACTCGTGTAAAACTTCACTATCTGCTAAGTGGGGTTTAACTAGACTAACTCTGCAGCCTCACATGGGAGGATGAATTAAAAGAGTGTGATGTTTTGGAGGACGCCTTGAACTTTGGAAGTTTTTTGGCTTTGATTTCTCACATTTTATCCTTTACTTCATGGCCGATCTTTGCATTCTAGACCTCAAACTAGAGCTCAAACTGCTGCAGATATTCACGGATCCCGCTGTCCTCCACCCCCGGGGAATGGGTGCACGATGACATCATACCACACTGCGAGTGGGTGACTCAGACAAACTGCCAAAACTGGAGCGGCTCATCTGCGCCAAGGACGTCCCGTAGCGCAAAGCAGCGTACACGGGGTCCACGCGTATCCGCCCCGTCTCTAAAATCAAAGACAAACGTGCGCACATGAAAGACTGATGTGCCCACACACACACATGCACACAGACCTTTGTTTACTTGAGTTAGAAACCTGTTTAAAAGACGCAGGCACACTGTAAATTATCGTAGTGCCAGTCCGCAGAAGCAGTCCTGAACCAGGCTGACCCACTTTAGATCTCCTTAGGACAGTAGCCAAAAGTTAAAAAGATATCAAGACATTCCAGTGACTCTTTGATGCACTGGCAAGAGATGTGTCTTATCCAGAGAACCTTGACACTGCTGCAGGAGAATTTACTGGTGTTTGTTCTTCTCTCTGCGTCCATCCATGCACACACAGAAATGTGTGGCTCTGACTCTTTTTTCATAAACCACTTGTGCATCCATCTTCTACTGCTTTTCCGTTACCAGGCTGTTGGGGTTTCTAAACTTTATTACAGAAACATTTCAACAAGTGACCGACTCAAGGGGTTGACATTGACTGAGACTCGAAAGTAAAATAAATTGCAATCCACTAAATTTAGTCTAAAAGCTGACGTTCATCTGAACAATAACAGTAGCGACAGCAAATGTGTTCCTCTACTTAATGACCAGTTGGGCTTTTATGGGTCGGATTTGTTTTCAAGCATCTTCAGGGTGAAATATGGACGGTTGTTATATCACTGAGAGCTGATTATGACTCAGACTAAACAGAAAAGAGGGAGCTGTGATTGTTTATTTAGCTTGAAACATTCAGACTGTAGTGCAAGACAATAAATTCATACTGTGCATGGGGACCGAGACCTACGGCACAGCCCAGAAAGAGAAACACTGGAACTTATAAATATTTATTTCATGTTCTTTGCAGGTGCTGTCCATCCAGCAGCCCCCAGGGGAGACGGGATTTGTTCATCCCCTTTTGTATTTTTCTATTTCATGGTCCACATACACCAGGTGTACTGTGGACAGCTTTATGACGCTCAAAAATCTAAAAATAACCACCAGAGCCGGCACACATGGAAACAATAATGATCATGCACAGCCTCAGTCTGCTCACCTTGGCTTGGCTGGACTTCCTTGACGACAGACAGTTGGTCATTGATGAGCATTGGTGAGCTAAAGTTTCGCTTGAACGCTCCAGACTAATGAAAGAGAGGAGAAAGAAAAAATCTTTTAAGCCTCCATTGCTTCCTGTTTATAGTCTGAGCTTCTAGGAGAAAGTGGCTCCGTGCGGCAGCCTAAAGACCTCAGGAGCCTCATTTGACTGAATCCGAAAGAAACACCGTCAGCTTTGCGAGCGCGCGAACAAACAAATACATTTTGTCCTCGAAAGCTCCATTGCTGCATCAACAATGAAGTCAATCAGGCCCCGACTGCACACATGGCCCCCACGGAGGCGTGGACATGTGACTGTACGTCCATAAGCCTGTCATTTCACAGTGAATTAAACACAGCAAGTGTTTTCAGCTGTGACACCGTTTGTCTTTGCCTTGCAAATGAGCCACTCACTCTGCAACATTATATTGTAGAGAGAAAGACTGCCGATCGACGGTAGCGACCCTTTTAAGGCGCAGCTCATGAAGATGTTGCTTTTGCTCTCTGGCTATTCCTTCGTGGGACCGACTCGTCTTCGTCAAAGTCTCCCAAAAGATAGAGCTTTTATTCACTCTAAAGCTAAGCCTAAAATATGGATTCAAAATATCCACAGGAAACCACTCACTTTTCAGCAGGGTGCAGAGTACTCAGCCTGTTCCTCCACCAGTATCAAAAATGAGGTTTTCTGCCCGCTTTAAGATACAAATGACAATAAAAACACAAGAATAAAAAGCTTATCTGCACCTTTCCGTGACATGGCTGCTGTGACAGTTCTGAGGTGCACCAGAGGTGAGCAGCGATCTTGCACGTTTTACACCGCAGAGCCTGTTTGGAGTTCCCTGCAGAGGAGGAGAGCAGATGAGTCGGATGCAGGAGATTGCCCACGGCTGGCAGGAACACGGGAAAAGTGTTTAGGAATAAAGGTAAAGGCTGTAAATTTCATCCCGAACAAGGATAAACCAAAAACAAGGACAGACTTATGGTTTCTCCTCGATGACAATCTGCTGAGATTTTAAACCAGGAGGGCGTATTTCAATTAAGAACCAATATGGCACACGGCTGTTTTCACATTTGTCTTAGTGATAAGAACCCGACTGAGTTTCCTCTACATCAATTATATTGTGTCGACTGTTATTTTACAGACTGCAGAGGGCACATGTAGCTGTTTTCACTTTAACAAGCATTTTATCAATTTATTGACACTTATTTAATGAATCTATGGGAATTATAGCATACAAATGGAGCACTAAAACCCCAGTTTTTAAATAACTCAAAAACGTGAATGAATGAAGATCTACAAAGTAGAACGAGCTTCTTACCCACTATGGTGTTCATGCAGTGCTGGCAGTTGGTGGGTTTACGAAAGACATGGTCCTGGAAGCAGTGGGTAATCTGAGGGTGGGAAGGCTTGGCGGGCAGGGATGGAGACAGGCTGAGAGAAGGGGAGTGGGATGAGATGGAGGGGTTGGGGCTGACGGATGGAGAAATGGATGGTGAGCGGTTGTTTACAAGAGGAGAACCGGGCAGAAGTGGAGGAGAAGGTGGTGGCGGGTCAGTGGTGAAGTCCAGAGGCATGCGAGCATCGCTGAAAGGACCTCTGGAAGAAGTTCTCCACACTTTTACTGCGCATTAAGGTCTTAAAGGACAGCGAGCGCTTGAGCTTCTGCAGCTGCATTGACAGAGAAGGAGAAAAAAAGACAATCAAGGATAGTGCACCACATCTGAAAGAAACATTAAACGTTTAACACACCCTGAGGACGAAATAAGCAATATCCCAACATCGATAAAGCCGACGCTTTCTTCTCATCTGTACCATAAAGGCAATGAGAGACTCATGAAATATAATCTCACCTCACAAGTAAACAACACAACACAACAAAACATGTTCTCTTTGTAGCGAGAGTATAAAGATAAGGCTTACACTGAGGAGTGTTGTAATTAAAAGGTATTTCCTTGGCAGAGATAAAAAAAACAAAAAAGCAAAAACATGGCAGTAACAAGCAGTTCCAGATCTCCTTATGGGAACAATTGATGTTGCAGCCCTGCAGCTACCTAAAGAGTCAATCAATCTCATAGCTGAGGCCAAACAAATGAGTAAACCAGCCTCAGCGGCTGTCAAGTCTGTAAATTGTGCCGTCTGCAGACATCTAGCATTGATTGGCCAGATAAATGCACGTTTCCTGACATTCCCTCCGGCTCTGTGTGCAGATGATGATGCTAGTTTCCCGGAGGATGGTTGGTCATTCATTACTCTGACGCGGTGCGGCGGCGGTGGTGGTGGTGGGGCTTTGTGACCAAGTCTTAAGGGAAGAGTGGATTAACGAGGACGGACACGCAGACAGATGATCCGTGAGACTCAGACACTCAGCGTGCATGCGCTCTGTCTGCCCGCCGCTCTGCGCTTGCTCTGCCCTGCGCCAAACCTAATGACTTTACTGGGACATGCTGTTTACAGCTCGCTGTGCTGGGGAATAAGATATGAAAACAGTTTGTCTATTTTTGATCGTGTGAGAGAGACGCAATACAAAAGGTTATTGGTGTAAATGCAAAGCAAAGCTTCTACAAAAGAAGGTATAAAAAGAAGACTGCGTAATGATGGGAAAGCCATAAAAAAGGTTTCCTCTTGATATCGTCATATTTACCAGACGCGCAGGCAGTTGTGAAAATACATGTTAGATGATGAATTATCAGGACTTTGTGTGCGGAACTCCTTCAGTCAGACGCGTGCTGCCATCTAACAGTTCCAGCCAGAACGCGGGCCTCCTTTACAGATAATCTAATCATCTGTCAGTGTGCGTCAAGCAAAAACCGTTCCCATCAGCTGCTATTCCAACATTAGTGCACCGTACTTCTGAGCAAAGGCCTAATCAGAAGCACTGATCAGTACGTTCAGATCCATGACTCTATTGTGTGGTATGTTTAGGCACAAGCTGGAAAAAAAATATTTCCATACTAAGAGTTTCTGTTGCTTCTATTCAAATAAGCTCATGCGTCTGGAAGATTAAATCTGTCCCATGTCATAAACATTTTCTCTCAGAAAAGTAAAAAAGTCCAGCTTTGACAGTGCAGTCTGCGATGTGAGCTCTGTGTTAGCCAAGTACATTACTGTAATGATCAGCCCAGGCGGAGGACAATGCTATATATATATATATTTGTTTTTTTTGGTCCAATATCATTTTCCTTATCATTCTCTGGAGTTAGCCCTGGCTGTAGGACTGGAGTCTCTATAAAAAGCGAGCCCAATTCTATTTTTTCTGCTGCAGTGAACGTCACAGCGTCTGACCTTGTTGTAGCTAAGGAAGTCAGACTTTTCTGTGGGTGATACAGTTTTTCATTCTTGGGCTGCAGGAGGGTGCAGGCAAGGGAAAAGTACAACTCTCTCTGTTATCAGTAGAAAGATGCACTGAACCAATTTAACGTCCCAACATTCCCACTTCGGCAGCTGAGAAGATGCCCACTCTGAATACGAGCTACCAGGAGCATCATTGCAGGTTGTTCCTACAGCACGTGCACATACACAAGTATGGACATGTGGCACATATCGTTTCCACCTGTCCCCGTTGTCAGGCACCACCTCATGGCTCTAGAATCTTTAATACACTCATCTTAACGTTTTGTTCTAACAAGTGGCCAAATATCAGTTTTTCTTCTGGGTGACTGTTCATCACCTCTAGTGATGTTACACCCTTCTAGGGTTCATTATTCCAAGATCTCACACTTTTTCCTTCTAGTGTCCCATCAGTAAGAATCTGAGCACTGTTTTATTAATGAATCAGATGAGCGCCGTCCTCTGCTCGTTTCCCCACAATTCGGAGAACATTTCTTGAAAATTTCATTAAAATCCGTTTACAACCTTTTGGTTTATTTTGCTAAAAGTCAAACAAAGAAGGTACCGGACAGACAAAGGCTGGCAGAAACACAACCTCCTCGGCAGAGATAATTAGAGCGGTGGGCAGCTACGCGCCTCCCACTCAGGTACTGCCTCGCCTGCATGACGGGAATCGATGTGTAGGTTAAGTCTGGTACATTTTGCAAAAGGGGACAGTTCTGAGACCAGAAATCATCCACGTAGCTCTGGAGCTAATAAGTAACGCTTGAAATACATGCATACATTTGGCAGAGCCACCTTTGATGTCAAAAAAACGAAATTTAGCTTGTATTTCCGTTAAAATGTAAACTTAACAGGCTAAAACATCTAGCGTGATGAAGACTCTGACTGTGGATTGAAACAGATCAGAATTCCCTGTGTGGTCGGAGGCAATAGAGTAAAATATCAAAAACCAGCCAAACTTGGCAGAGTAAATGTTCAAACTTGTCATTGAGCTATAAAGCTGTGACAAGTTGGTATTTTCACACCAAAGATGACACTGGTCACCTCGCACCACCCAGCCGGCTGTGTGTACTTAAGTCTTCACACTCAGAAAAACCCAACAGAGGATGTGAGGATGAACTGTAATGTTTTGAAGCGGGTTCGGGTGAGCAGACACACACCCAGAAATCTGCTGTATTCCCTTCAGTCTTTTCATCTCAACATTCAGACGGCTTTGGAGTGTTTGCAGTGGATAAAACCTGTATAATTCTGCCACAAAAGAGATTCCGAAAGCAGCAAGTGCTCTTCAGGCTGAAACGGCTCTCCGCACGGAGGGATGCGATCTGCTGCCGATCGCTCCTCCGGTACCCTGAGCCCAATCGCTCACGTTTCTGACAAAAGATGTGATTTAGTTGAGAACCGCCTGAAAATGATCATGCGTTTCCTTCATGTTCCTGATTTCTGATAAGGATTTGGCAGAGCAGCAGACCTTCTTTCTTTCTTCCCGCCATCCTCAGCTAACTGCGGAACCATGGAACGGATTTAGATTTATTTAGACTCAGAAATTACACCCAGAGACAGATTGTTTGTGATTTTTGAGATATTTTCTTGTGTTTCAGGCTGACATCACCCCTAAGACTTAAAAAATATGTAATTTTTGTTTAGAAAATAACATTAATCCCAAAATACTCAGGAAAAAGTCAATTGTTCTCCAAGGAAGGAAGCAGTCCGGATGAGCGACATGACTAATTTGTGGTGTAAATGGTCATGATGTGGCACAGATAACGTACAGTTTATCTAGATGGAATCAACCCCAGACGGGGCCATGACAAAAGGACTCGTCACACTTTGCATCTTATAATCGTGAACAGGACAAGAAATCTTGAGCTGTGCTGCAGTCAACAACACGTAGAACTCTTAAACTAACCATCGGCGCATTCTGGTGGAGGTCGCCGTCGTCTGACCCTTGTCACCATCAGGGTGATAGCGTGTGTGTGTGTGTGTGTGTGTGTGTGTGTGTGTGTGTGTGAGAGAGAGAGATGCAGAGAGAAAAACTAGACAGAATGACATCAATTCTTACGCATGAGATTACACCGTGACGTCAGCAGTGGATGCAACGCAAACGTGCTGCTGTCAAAATGACATAAACCAAACGAGTAAAACACCAAGAAGGAATTTTTTAAAAGTTACGGACGCAGCGGATTTGTTGTTGATTGAACAAGAGGAAGAAACAGTTCTGCGAAGTTTAATCCGACGTTGTAAGGATGATGGTAGGAAGCAGGATAGTTACTCGCCTTGGATGTCATGGGTTGGATGGACGCGGTGCTCGGGGAGCGCTGCAGCTGCGCCTCGCCGCTCTCCATTTCACTGTTCTCCGTCATCATTGAGAGTGAGATGATACGAGTCCTTCAACACACCAAAAATCTTCCACAGAACGTGTCCGTTGGTTAGTAAATGCCCATCTTAAGCCATTACAGTCGTGCAGCTACATATCCACATCACATGGACTTTTACGCGCCGCGGGGTCGCCGGCTTAGCTGTTCGCGCTCCACAGTGGCGAGCTTAAATTGCACTTAATCAAGTCTAACTACACACTCTCTTACACACAGCAGCAGCTTTTCCTATAAAAAGAGTGAAGCTGGACGCGCACTCAGTAACAGGAGGTGAGCTCGCCGCTCGCTGATGGTTTTGTCCGTTGACGCGCACGGAAAATCTCCAGTGTGGCACAATCCCGCCTGGTAGTTGCCATAAAAAAACCCTCTGAGGGACAATATCAACCCAACTTCTAGCTTGTGGGAAGCTGCGGTGCTGGAGGAAGGAGGGACTTGTTGTAAATCCGACGCGAAGAGTCAACCTCCGCCGCGCCGTCTCAGATTTAAGCGCAAGGCGAGGCACACCTCCCCGTCATCCCGGCGTGCGTGATTGGGGCATCTTCTTTTACAACTCTGTTACTCTGGCAAGAAGGATCCACGACACAGGGCGGGGCTTTGTTTCTAAAACCAAACACCGAGCAGCCCTCCTCTGGAGACAAAGACTCTAATAAATCAGAATGTTCTTCCACCTTAATTTAAAAGCACTGAATTCATTCGCTGTTGTTTATCCTAACAGACACGTGATTATTCACATGTGTAAGTCATATTTAACTTAGGAATTTCCAACGGATGAATAAAAAGAGCCCCAGGTCTGATCTGTTCTGACATTTGTCTCTTCTGAGCCGCGTGTGTGCAGCACAGCAGATTTGGAGTTGGTGGTATTTATGTGAAGCAGCTTGAAAAAGGGCAGAGGATCGGTGCCTCTTACTTCAAACTGCAATCTCATTTCCTATCTGGCTTTATCTGCATCCTGAGGAGAATTCCAATTGCGAGTGTGTAGAACAGAGAGAGCAAAGAGGCAGAAGCCGTGCGCGTCTCCTGTCTGTGCACAGGTGAGGCTAACCTGGTGGCACAGACAGACAGACAGACAGACAGACAGACAGACAGACAGACAGACAGACGCATTTGAGCCATATAAAAGTGGGAAAACACACAACATTTGGGACAGGGAGACAAGAATATTTAAGAAAGAGGTTTTCCGTCAAGTTTGACATCAAAGTTAGTCAGCCAGAGGTTTCCAGTGTCTGTGTGTGTGTGTGTGTGTGTGTGTGTGTGTGTGTGTGTGTGTGTGTGTGTGTGTGTGTGTGTGTGAAGACCCCTGTCACATTAATTACTGAGCAAGTCTGCAGCAAAACACAGAAAAAAATGTTGCTTGTAGGAATTTACTGCCAAAATTAGGCCAAGAAGGCAGCAACAAGAGGGCTGAATCCACCTTTAAATGAAATCACAATATAGAGAAATGCTCAAGGAGGAAACCGTTTAAATGTTCTCCCCGCGCACCACCCTACCCCAGAGCACGGCAGCTAAAAATGAACACTAAAACAGGGATGAAAACATCCTGCTCTTACGGTTGAAGGATGAGAGCAACAAAATTAATCCCAAACGGTGGAAGATAAATCCCAGCTGTGACAGCAGTTGTCATGCTGGAGTCAGATGACAAAAGCTCTTTCCACATTTACCTCAGAAAGGTTTAAATGCATTCGCAGCATCCAGTCTCTGTGCTTTTCAGCAGCACATCCACTAAAAAACCACCCTGCTCTGAAATTTACTGCTGTTGCACAAATAAACCCAAACCTTGAAAGTGTGTTAGCGGCAAAAGGTGACAGTTTCACCCAGTGCTGGTCTTGGGATGCAATTTTGCTTTTGCTGCTTGGCAAATGAAGTGCAGGTTTATTTACCACCATTCAAGCGTGTATTCTAATCAGCGTGCACCCCTGGGACGCGCCTCATTCCCTCATCAGCCTCAATTCAGCAAAAATTGAGCAGCCCTTGACAACAGAGGGAGAATTGACCCCTTAAGGTCAGTTTTGACTTTCAAACGCCTTTTTCTCTAGCAAAGAAGTGATTTTAAGATTGGATTGCTCATCCTTAAAATTCAAATTAAGTTTTGCACCACTATTTTAGCAAAAACGTTCAGGCTCTAGTCCCACTGACAAACCATCACGAGCAGCTTTTGCCCTCTTTGAGTTAACTGATTGTTAACAAAAAAAAAGAATGCTAAAAATACATATCAAAAGAAATAGGTGATTGATAAATTTCCGTATATTTTCTTTCTTTTCAAGTTGAAAACTAGACATCTTTTTTCGTTCACAACAGATGTTTAGTTTAACCGGAACATTGCTGCCACCTGCTGGTTCAGACCCGGTAATACACACAGAGCAAAGAACTGGCCAGTCTTAATAATATAGGTATATATTTATTCATAGAGTACATATTCATTTATATCAGTTAATTATAAAAAAAAAGAAAGAGAGAGAAAGAGAAATTTTACAGTAAATATGAGCAACAGTCATTGTCAAAATCAATTTTGAAATTTCCCAGGTGACGATCACTCATTGCACTTGTTCTGTCCTAATCCTCCACCCGCCAACCCCCGCGTTTGGGCCAAATCTGTGTGATCAACAGAATCCATGGCAATGCTCACCTTTTGTATACACTAGTGCGACAGATCAATGGAGAATTCGATGCAGGGAGACATGCGAGCCCCTTTTCCTTTGCAGAGTCCGTAGTGTATTTTTGTAACTTGAAAATATTGGTAACAGATCTTTTTGTTGTCAGTGGAAAAACCAAAAAAAAGAAAAAAAACTCCAGAAGGTTGGGTTAATATACACGATTCACTCAATATCCTCAACCAGCGTGTGTGTTTTCCTTCCAAACACAGTATTCCACCATTGATCTAGACCCTGCCACACACAGCAGAATAATGAAACTAAGCAGGTCTTAAGAGCAGAATTCCAGTCTGAACTAACAATATTTCCCTTTTTTAACATTAGACATCTGTCACTCCTCCATAATCGTCCTAAACCAAGTGACTGGATTACACCAGATTTAATCAGAACTTGTACCGTCTTGCCAGTTGGTCTCAAATCATAAAGTGACTAAAATCTTCATTCATTATTTTGGTGTTTGCTTTAATCCAAAATGGGGGCAGCTGAGAGAGAGAGATCAACATTCCATGTTGGGCTTATCCCCTTCCGTCTCGCTCGGTGTGTTTGTACAGGGTGCAATATAATGAAAAAGAGAATTTGGAAAAAATCAAGGCATAAAAATGCGAAGGAAAGCACTTCAATGGGAGGAAAGAAAATCGGATTCTGTTAAAGTCAAACGCAAGAGTCTTTAACAGCGATCCTGAGAAATTCCCCTTGATGGAAACATTCAATAAGTAAACCTGTATCATACACAAGTATCATCCTGGAAAGATATCCAAGTCAAATTCTAACAATTGCACTGGTGCTGATACTTCCCCGGAACAAAGGCGATACTCAGGACATAAAGTAACACTAAACTCTTAATAAAAACACAAACATATTCCGATCGATACTGGGGACCGAGAGAAGACTCAAATTCAACCTGGACACACTGAGCTCATTACTTCCAACACAAAGCGGAGCTTTTCCAAACCACGTCAAAACAGAAATGTAACCAAGAAGCTAAAGACAGATCAGAAACACACACGCGCACGCACACACAATTAAACAAGAGACACACAGTAAAGCAGGTGCAAGTGCAGAAGAGAATCCATAAAGAACGGCTTCAATACTTCATACAGGGGTGGGCTTCGGTCCATCAAAGCCCCCCACTGTGACCAAACAGCTCCCATCTGTTCAGAGCCGAACGCTCACAGTTCTGCCCACTCCCACAGCCCGGTCCGATCCCCACCTCTTGCAGTCCCAAAGAGACAAAGGTCAGAGGTGAAAGGGGGGACGATCTGTCCCTCCTCCCCCGAAACGACTAAGTGAAAAGAAGCCAACTGAAAACGAAGATGCACTTTGATTGTTTTCAGTAGGCTTTTTTTTCCTTCTTTCATGCTGGTCTGAAAGCAACGTAGTGATTTTGGACTGTTTCCCCTGTGTGAAGCAGGTGACTTCCAAAATGACCGACCAGCCTGTAAGAGTTCACATTGCCATGGTTCCCTCAGAGAAACGGTCCCTGTTCCACCACAGCATCTTTAGCTGGCTTTGATTCTCAGGACCAAAGAGCCCTCACATATTTACAATTAGACTTAAAAAAGATAGAAGTGTTGCATGCTTCATTTGGCATTTTGGAGTCCCCCCTTTTAAGCCTCAGTTGGTGCCTATATTTAGAAAAATATTGAACCACGTTTTTCCTTCTGTATATTGAAGCATCCTATAGTAACACGGAGACAGAGGAAGTGAGGGTTTCAGGTGAAGCAAGCTCTCATTGTGTGTGTAAGTGAGGGTGTGTACTTGTGTGGTTTGTAAAATTACTCAAAATTTAATGCTTCACTGTGAGTGCAATTAGCTGCAAGTACTTAAAAAAAAAAACGGTCAAGACAAAATTGGGTTTCTGAGGCTTCGTGTGTAGTGCGCTGAAGGTGTAGGAACAGTGTGTAGCGCTGTTTGGACGAAAAAAAAAACAGCTTACACAATCAAACAGAGGTCTTACTCAAGTGCAGTTCCTGTCCAGAGGTAGCGGTTAGGTGACCTTCAGGATGGGGACACTGTGTCACAGATGAGAGCCATTTCACTGATATTTGAGTGTCTGTTCTGAGGCCATAACAAACGTTCTGGGTCAAGGTGTGTGGCTGATCTTTCCTGTCACTTTCCGCCTTTGATTATACCTGATCCAAGTGAACGGAATTCCTCACGTTGGATCATAAATCCCTCTTCTGCCGTGCTGGTTTGTCCACAGACACAGAGCAGGAATGTGCTGACATCCTGGTCGGACTCTGCACACCCGTCTGTAAACGACCTCCTAAAGCCTGCTGTGCACGTATTGTGAGGGCAGGGGAGAGATGTGGGAATGTGTTTTTTGGGAATAATTGATGTTTCCTCTGTCTCCCTCTCTTTGGAGCTGTAAGCGATGTGGAACACCAGCATGTACTCATGGGGACCACAGCAGGTCGGGAGCCAAATTACAGGCTATGGAGAGTGTACAAAGAGCATGGGGAGGATAAGGGGCATTGTCTTTACATCATAGCAGTACACAGCAGCGGCAAAACCTCTGACGGCTGCCCCCGACTGAAGGGGGTGGAGTGACGGGAGCAAAATATGCGTGCACTTTGATGTTAGGCAGATGGGTCTGTAGAAGGAAACAGACAACATGTGATAAAGCAAGAGGATCATACAAGTGCTTGAAAACGAGTGTTGAATTATGCATAGTTGTGATTTTGAAAACAGTTCAAATTCATAACCTGAAACTGTAATTTAACACAAAAAATACCCTTCCTGTTGATGAGATGTTTTTTGTAGACTCACGTTTTAGCGTTCTGTCGCCCCCTGTCGTTCAGTGTGAGAACACACTGTACTACTAATCACTGTACTGTTCCTTCCACGTGACTCACCCTTAGTCTCTTGATGCCGGCACGAGTAATCTGCTGGCAGTCGTAGAGCTCAATGCGATCCAGACTATGGCAGCTCTTCAGGTGCTCCAGGGAAGCATCTGTGATCAGGGGACAGTTGTCCAACTCGATCGCCTCAAGGTGATCATGGGCGCAGGGGCCGCTGCCAAGATGTCTGATGCCATCATCAGTGATCAGCTCGCAGTGAGACAAGCTCTGCAGGAACACAGTTGCAGCTTCATTAGCCAACAGCATGTGCTCATCAAAACTACAAAAACAGGAAGCCAAAGTGTTAAAGGGACAGGTCCACACTCACCAGGACTTGTAAACGAGGACAGTGGATGGACAACTGTATGAGTGTTGCATCTGTGATCTGATACAAGAACAAGCATTAACGCTGGACTCGTTGCCTTCACCCAGGAGCTGTGGAACCCCTGAAGCTTTTACCTGCACACATTCTTCTAAATCCATTTTTTCAAGCTCGTGACAATTCTGAAAGTAAAGAGATGTACAGAGGAGAAGAAACACAGTTGGTTCATTAATGATAATCTCACCTCCATCCGGGTTGCAATGTAAGACGACACAAAATCTCACCCACTGTTATGCAAGTTCACGTTTACAATCGAGAACTTAAACTAGTTCATTTGCAAATTATAAACTAAAATTCACTTCCCTAAAAAAGGAATCAGTTTAGTTAATTTTTCCAGATAAACAAGGATCTTTGTCTCATCTAGAAACCAAAGGATGAGCGACACACCCACCCTTGCTAACGTAGTGAAGCCCACATCTGTAAGCTGAGAGCAGCGAGCCACTTCTAAAATTCTGAAACAAGAGCAAGACCACTTTTTTAACCTATGGAGTCAATTTACAAATAGGTATGGAGAGAAAGTGTTCATCAGCACACCTGAGTCGAGGACAGTTCTGCCCCAGGGCGTGCAGGACGGCGTCTGTGATGTTGGCACAGCCCGGCACACACAGAGACTGCAGACGGTGACAACCCCGGCAAATGGTGATGAGTCCCTCATCTGTGAACTGCTGTTTAAACAAAGACAAAGTGTGGGCTCAGTGTGGGCAGACACACACGACCAGCTTCCTGACTGCTCGCTTGGCACGACCGTGCACTTCTGGGAGTAAAACAGAAGGATGTGGGACAAGAGAGACAGGAGCGGGTGATGACATGGGTGGTGTAAGGTGACAATAAGGAGCAGGCGCTGAATGACACTCATGGCGACAGCAAAATATAGGTAAATGTGTAGAGTGGTTGCTTATTTTTCATCTTTTGCTTTTCCACTTCAGGTATAATTCAGGCTTAAAGGGTCTGTATTGCAGTGGCAGCTTTTATTCAAGTGTTGGTGGATAATGTTAGAGAGGACATCTACCTGCTATCCATCAGCCTACAGAGACTGGAAAGGAACATCCACCGTGTACTCAAATGGCATACAAGTCTATATTCAGTAACTCTAGTAACTCGCTTCATGTGGGTCCTGCGGTAGCTACTGCACGTCAGTGCACGTTGACAAAAAAAAGGGGTGAAATCATTAATTGCGCAGCTTCAAAACAACTGGACTTACTGAGCACGTCTGCAGGTTCAGCGTGACCAGCTCTGGGCAGTGAGCCCCGATATGTTTCAGAGCCTCATCCTCAAGCTGAGGAAGAGAGAAAGAGCAAAAAAAAAGGATAGTTAGTGAGGTTTTAAGTGAAACACCCAATTAAGAATCAACATCATCAGCCCTGCTCTGCCTCTGGAGGTAGAAAGGAAGCTAACCTCAGTGCATCCTTTGAGAAAAAGGCTTTTGAGTCCGGGGCAGGAGCGCACCAGCGCCTGGATGCCGTCCTTGGTGACCTGGTCACACCAGGAGATGTTGAGCTGCTCCAACAGGGGACAACCCTCACTGACAGGAAGAGAGTGGTAAATAAATAAAAAAACAAAAAAACACATCAACTTTTTAATAACGTTATCACATGGGATGGACACGTGACCGTCCCTACCCGAGAGCCTTGAGGGACAGGTTAGTGATTGAGGTACAGGAGGTGAGGTCTAGGTGCTTCAACTTTGGGCAGAATTTACTGAGGCTATTACACGTGCTGCAAAAGAGAAAACCATGGGAATTTAAGGTTTGCGCTGGACTTTTTTTAAGAGATTTTTGATGCACCACAGTTCACACACCTGTCGGTAATCTTTGTGCAGCCATTTAAACTTAGAATCTCTATGTTCCTGCAGTTCTGTGCAAACGTTCTAGAATAAAACAAGACATTTTTAGTGACTAGTTGAGCAAGTACTTCAGCCACCTTCAGTTTTCCTAAATTTCACCTCAGGGCGCTGTCGCCCACTCCGAGGCAACCCCGCAGACTCAGTTTCCTCAGGAACCCACCACAGCGCTTTGAGATATTCTCCACCACCCGACCCTGCAACAAATGACAAATCCACTCAGCCTGACAGATTAGAACTCACATCTGGAGAAAGAGGAAGGCAGCAAGAGATTTTTAATCACCTCAATGTCCCTCTGAAAGTTAAAAAGGTCAATTCGTTGCCAGTTGCTGCCGTCCAAGGCCAAAACATTCCAGGACTAAGAGTAGGATGAGACAATCACACGTTTATGATTCGGACTTACCTCAGACCCACACACACTAGAAGCACAGCGAACACACAGCGTCTCACACATGTTGTGAACACAGACTCACCCGTGAGACCTGGGCACAGCGACAGAGGGTCACCACATCCAGAAAGGAGAAGATTCTGGAAGACAGACAGGAAAGTTACAGAGTCCCCGACCACTGCTGCCAGAAGCTTCCTTTTTGTGTTCAACTCAGTCCCGCGCCTGCTCCTACTCACGGCGCAGGTCGCATCTGCTAATCCTGTCTTTGAGTGACAGAAGCAACAGCGCTGCCTTTGCACTGTTTGTACAGGACAGACATACCTAAACAAAGTCACGCCCTAAAAGAAGAACATCCGCTTCTAGGAAAAACTGGTGGATAGGTTTAATGCATCCCGGCAGCAACAACTGAACGAGGCTTCGATGGCTGCCAGCCTCACAAATCAGGATGATGAGTCTGGCCAAGCAGCAGAGTCAGCAGTCACAGAACAGGCAGGCAGGCTGGCTGGCAAGGCCTAGGCTTGAGTTGTGGCCTTCAAATTCTGTTGTTTCATGGGCTCTGGAGTTTTTTTCCTCTTAAAGAAATGCTTTAATAAAGTAAGATAGTTCTAGAATCAAGCCATGAGGAGTCGACAGTCCGGCTGAAGCGTTCTGAGCATCACTCACCGTAGCAGCAGCTCCTTGGGTAGCTTCTTATTAATGACTGCCTCGTCACTGTTGGTGAACATCTGAAAAGGTGCAGAGGACAGTCAGAGAGCTGTTTTATCACAGGCGGGGCACTGCTTCGAACACTTAGCATGAAAACAACACTAAATTGTTATAATCTCATGAGAGAGAGACAGCACAGGCGGGACAAATGATAAGGCATCACGTAAGGCTGGATTTGGAGTCTTCTAAACACGACTTTGTACTTTGAATGAAAGATCTAAGCTTTTCCACAGCTCATTTGTACCTTATATCCCTTTTTTTACGCTTTGAAATTCGTTATAATTATTTCCAAAACATATTTGTGATAACTTGGTCCCATCTTATTTAAATAATTGCATACACATAAAAAGACCTGAATATGCGATAACAAGCTTAAAAAAATACATTTATTATGATTCACCTTATGCTAACATTTACTATTTAAAAGGATGATTAATAACAATTAAAAGGTCCAAACATAGCTAGCAATGACTATTATTTTGGAAAAAAAAGGGCTTAACTTCCGGACATCGTTACAGGCGAAATGCGGCTGACTTGACCAACAGCTCTGTTGCAGCTGTCGGTCCAGAAGGTAACGGCCTGAATCTTTGAGTCGTCAGCTGTTGCACCGTTAAAAATAAATAAAACCACGCACAAATCCCCATCCTATCGGGGGATTAAACCGCGCAAGTTGCGGAGACGACACAGTCACCAATGTCACCTACCATACCTAACGTTACCAGCCAAGTTTCCCCCGAAATATTGAGCTACAATTATGGCTGCGGAGTAAACTTTATGACGAACAAAGCGGCATTTATTTAATTTGCCTGTTCGACTGCTACAACAGGTTATGGAGGATTATGGCAGCCTGGGTCTATGTGTTGACAGTGCTGTCCCCGACACGGGGGTGAATGTAGCAGTCAGCACCGGAGGGCCCCGCAACTGCAGCGGCCATGGCTCCACAATCCGGCTCATTAAGCCGATAAACGTCGTGGAAAGACAAATAAAACTTCACCCGGGCAAATATGTGAGGGTTAGAAACGGCAGTTTTCTTCAGAAAGTTTGGCCAGCAAGTTGCGGAGTGGAGAACAGGCCTGTGTTGTTGTTGTGAGCAGTTCTCGGCATGTAGCCTCTTTGTTTTGACGGCGCAGAGGAAAACGAGGACAGCATTTAAAGAGCTTTAAAGAAACCGTCCAATTACTGATAGACTACGCGACGGACGTCGCATAAATATGCCGGCTTCGGTGTTTGGTGAAATAAATACAGGGTCTATTCTTTGCGTAATCTGTAAAATACACTAGCGTTCGACCTTATCCCAAACATCGACTGCGGAAGCTGCAGCTAGAGCCTAGCTAAAAACGTAGTTTTACAAGAAATACAACGTCGGTTAGCACGTAGACTCGCATCAGAATGGTTTTAATGTCGTCCCCAATGTCTGGCGACAACTGTCAGGTATTATCTGTAATCGACTCACCTCAAACCGGCTCCGTGGTACACCATTTACCTCCTTCCCCATGTCGGACGCTGGTGACTGACTCAATTAAATCAGTTTTTGGCGAAATCCAACGCAGAAACGGTTCCTTCTGCTCCCCGACTACCATGCTACCATCTTCCTGGTAGCGATGTAGCCGATTTCTCCCTGTAACACAAACGGAAAACTCTTCTTTCTGATGGAAGTGGGCTGCAGAAGCAGCCAGTCAATAAGCCAGTTCTCCTATCGGCCTCTTGTCCTCCTCCTCCCCCATACAGCTTCTGTCCAATACACAATAGCGTGTCAGAATTGACACGCTACGGGGCTATGCTACTACATCTCATTTAAAAACGAATAAATATCCCAAAGCAGTTCACATTATAATCGGCTGCAGTCAGCTGCCCAAGTAGTACTGTTTCTTTCTCCTGAGAACCGAACACAAACAAGCAAATGAAAACAATTTGTCGTGAAGTTGTCATTGGTCAAACACCACGTTCCTGAGAACTAATGATCATAACTTGGATTATATTTGTTTTAAATTTGATACAGGATCGGTACATACATTTCAATGGACGTCACGACTGTTGAATGTAAAACCAATTCCACATGCAGTCTTTCTCAAATTTTAATGAGGTTAATATACATGCGTCTATTTTCTTTAATTTAATTCTTATTATTAATTTAATATCCGATCTTTGTGTTGATTTTCTACCGAAATCCGTATACCAAAGAAGTGTGTATAAGTGTAATCTGATCACCATTAAATCCCAAAGTAGCCTCTTAAATGGAATTGATTAATTGAAATTGTTACTATTCCCCCTCATTATTATTTATTTAATCGCGTCTGGAAACTTTCGAAATATTATGTTGAAAAAAAGCACTTCCTAGTTTTTTAGTTGACCACACCCCTTTCAACAAGGGATCCAATCATCGTGCAGAGTAGGGCGCGTCATAATACACATGCGCAGTTTTAGCAACCGTCGACGTCATCTTATTCTGTAATGTTTCCTAAGCACAAAAAGTAAGCTATACGTTATTAACAAAACATACAATAAATGTAAAACTGGAGTTGCAGCAAGTTGAAATTGATCACCGTTCTGATAGTGTCACATCATTTATTCTCTGTTTGGCCTGTCAAAATAATAACGATTGTGTTCAATTATCCTGATTAATACACTACCTCAACCTTTTAATCTGTGGTTTATCTGCAGTTAATCACTACACCTGCGTTACATAACTGTAACACGACAAACCTAGTATTTGCATTTGCATTTAGTTTTTGCCACAGGGGTCTAAAGGTGTACTTATAAAAAAGATAACAGTGCATATTTTTCCGATTTAGTGGCCTTTAGTGTCAAGATTTATCATTGAAGCAAAAAAAAAGATGATTCTGATTATCATTTACAAACGCAATGTGCTTCATTTGCTTTAAACACGCTGCTGATTTGTGCCAAACATTTATTAAAATACTAAAACATACTCGACAAGGATGTGCTCTTATAGCGCTCCAATCGTTATTACCACTTTTAGTGCAGAAGGCGGGATGCTTGTTGCTGATTGGCTGTTGCCAGGTTACGGCATTGATTGACAGACTCCTTGATTCCGGCTTTTCCGCTGTGCGCACGCAGATCCTACTTGTCACGGGAGCCACAATGGCGTTTGTAGTCTTCTTGAGATAGGGCTGTGGATGATACTAAATCCACTAGCATCGCCCTAAATACAGGCCTGGTTGATTCCCAGAGCCATTGATAATAAACTCGAACATCTACTGCACACGAAAATACTATGATTTCTAATCAATATTGAATTTAAAGAGGATAAAACTTACATTAAAGGGAATATGTAAACAGTACCTACCGGGTCAAGTTTTCATTTTCGTTTGAGAAATGCGCTTCCTCCACTGAAGGCATTTGCTCGTTTCTGAATGCTAAGAAGGTGGTTCTGTGGAATAAAAACATCTACCCAGTTTGCCACCGGACAAGGACACCTTTCACAAAGGGATTTTTTCTTTTTACGATACGCTTACCATCGAGCGTTAGCTAGCCGTGCTAGCTAAATCGAGACGAAGAAGCCGCCACAATACTCCAAAATTGGGTTGGATTTTTTTTTTTCATCGTTAAGTTTATTTAACCGCACCAGGACCTTCCCTTTTTTCTTCTCGGAGTAAAAATGTTCGGGATCTTGGAGGAATTAAGCGGCACTGAAGACTGAATGTGAGCGGCCTTGTGTTTATTTTTGTGCTTTCTTGTTATACTTTTTCTTGGTAACGTTTTTTGAGATTTCGGAGGAGGCAACGTTTTCGTTTGAATGAATTGGCTCCACCACAGAGGCCCAGTCGCTGGAGTGGTACCGACGCCGGCGTGAGGGATGCCTGGGTCGGACCGACACCATGGGACCAAGAGGAAGCCGGATTCCAGGACGAGCGGTTTGCCACAGGCCTCCAGTTATACGTCCATGGGAGACAAGACGACCAGAGACGGTGAGGCTCTGCTAAAGTCTTCGATGTCCTCTTCTTCCTCAAAACGAAAAAGACATAAAATTAAACATAATCGGGACTCATTGGTAGTTTCGGGACCTGCATATTTTACCCTTGCCGACCCGGCGCCACCTAGTGCCAACGTAGTGAAGCCTCTAGTAGAATACGACGATATCAGCTCAGATTCGGACTCGTTCTTGGACCCACTTTCCTCCAGGCCTTTGGAGAGAGTGGTTCTTGATCGACTGGATCATTCACCCGACTATGAGAGGGAAAGTATTGTCAGAGAAGTGAGCACAGTAGACATCAAAGGGCACAGGCACTCCCGAAAAAAGTCCAAGGACCCCAATAAATTCAGAGACTCTGGAAATGGGGAAGGTGGGTCAAAGAAGAAGATCAGTAAAGATCGCGAGAAAGGAGGTTCTGCAAAGACCAAGAATCGGACTGCTTCAGCTGGCCTGTCTTTCAAATACCAGGCCCACCTGGAAAGTGAGTCCAAACGTGGGGAACTGATGGTCCCTTCTCAGACTCATTTTGCAGCTAGTGTAGGTAGCACAACTTCCTCCACATCATCATCTCGCAGCAAGGAAAGTAGTCGTTCAGGGAAGTCGCATAAAGACCGACAGCAACGACGAGAAGCCAGAGGAGAGGGCAGCCACAGCTCCTCTCAGAAAATCCGAACCGAAAGGAGCCATCGCAAGTCTTCAAAGAGCCGGAAGTCCGCTCCCAAAAGCAAATCTTCAAGAGGAAGCCCTCGCAGGAAGGCCACCAGCTCTGTACTTTCACCTAGCCCCAGACGAGTAGCCGGAAGTGAAAGTCCACAGGGCAGTGGGTATGGACAGCAGGGTGATGAATGCTTTTCCAGACGAAGACTGCCCCAGCAAAGCCCCAGTCCCTACAGAGAAGCGTCGTATCGGGGCAGACAGAGATCTGAGAGCCCCTACGGCAGCAGACATCGATCCTCCAGCTATGAGCGAGACAGCAGCCCGTATTCAAGGAGGCGCTCCATCAGCCCCTATGGTAACCGCAGGTCCTCCAGCACCAGTCCAGTGTCTCGGTGAGTATTCGGTCTATGAAAAGTAAAAAATGGTAATGTTCACGTTTTTTAATTAGATGTAGCTCATGTGTTTTTGCTAATGCTAAAACGTCAGAAGCTTGCTGTCAAAGTTTTACCAATAGATGTGAATTATGTTTGTGATAGTTGTCATCTTCATAACTTATTCAACTCCAGGTGGCAGGGTTTTTTTTAAGCGACTAAAGTCATTTATTAAGGTGCTTTGAGAAACAGTGCTATCCTTATCAACATAAAAAGAATTTTCTGGCTCTTCTCTTAGGAATGACACACCGTTTTATTGGTAAAATGTTGCTAAAATTGTTTTACCATCTAATATGTTTGTGCCATTGTTTGATTTTAAAACTGTCCTTATTTTGTTTAGACGTTCTGGTCGCTCCAGGAGTCGCTCCCCTTTCCCTTACTCCTCTTCCCACCGCTCCTCTTCTCGGTCCCGTAACAAGAGGCACACTTCCTCTGGTCTCGGAGCGGGCAGCTCCCACAGCAGCCGCCCAGCTAGCCACTCTCCTCCCTCTCTGCTACCCCTGAATTCCAGCCTTGGTGCAGAGCTGAGCCGACGGAAGAAGGAACGCCTCGCTGCTGAGGCGGCAGCTCGTGCCAGCGGGAGCACATCCCCGCCTTCCTTGGCTCACAAGCTTGTAAGCTCCTCCGTACGGTCAGCTAAGCCTGAGGCTCCACAGCTAGACAGAGACTCTGCAGTAGTATCCGAACCCCTGCCACCTCCACCTGCACCACAACCACAGGATCCTCCCGGTGCCGAAGATCACGCCGCTGCTCCTGTACGCCCTCCATCTTCGCCTTCCGCATCCTTTTCTCCACCTCAGCCCTCTCCTCCCGTGGCACCAAGCCCGGCCACCAAAGTTCCACCACCTCCGCCGCCCCCTCAGGCAGAAACGGTTACTCAGATCCCAGTTTCTTCAGTTACATCCCAGTCAAAATCACCAACTCCAGTTACGACTTACAGTCCACTCCGGCAAACACCTCTCCACAAGACATCAACTTTACCACCACTACCTTTACCCCCTGCACTGCTGGGAAATGTTCTTGACAGGTAGGAGTTACATAAAGTAGATTGCATTGCTCATTACTCAATATGCATGCTAACCTGTGTCTAATTTGCAGTCTTTTTGTTTTAAACATGAAGAAAGAATACCATTATCCAATAAATGAATTTTTAATTAGTAGCTTTTAGTAAGAATTATTATTTTTCTAAAACTAAAATTAGGCCAGAATACCATGAATGGTGATTGCTGGTACATCATCAAATAAAACCACACCTAAGCAAAAACCTGACAATAAGATGTGTTAAATGTATTTGTCTGCCGTTTCTTATGTTCAGTTTTTTGTAATTTACCATGTCATGTCAGTCCAAAGAAGTCCACCCCACCTCAGAAGATATCAAGGAAGGAGAAAGATGTCCGCGGCCGGCCATCACTAATAGACCTTCCTTTACCACCCACTCTGACCGGACTCGACTCTTCACCGCCACAGTCTCCTATTCGCCAAATGCCATCATTACCCCAGCCAGCCCTTAAGAAAAGACCAAAGTTGGTGCCTTTTGTTGCTCATTAACTTCCTGGATTTATTAACATACCATCACCTGTAACCCAGTTTCTCTTTTTCCTTTTTTTTTTTTTTTGAATTACAGGATTTGTTGCCCACGATATGGCGAGCGCAAACACACACAGAGTGACTGGGGCAAACGTTGTGTAGATAAATTTGATATAATTGGCATCATAGGAGAGGGCACCTATGGCCAAGTCTA
Source organism: Tetraodon nigroviridis (assembly GCA_000180735.1). NCBI lineage: Eukaryota > Metazoa > Chordata > Actinopteri > Tetraodontiformes > Tetraodontidae > Tetraodon > Tetraodon nigroviridis. The sequence continues at coordinate 655,427 of CAAE01014700.1, forward strand.
CAAAGCCAAGGACAAAGACACGGGTAAGTAAACACATGTGGAAATCAGACAGTTTGACACACATTTCTAGTGTTAACTGTGGACTGTTTCCTTCTCCTAATGTCTTAATAGGAGAACTGGTTGCTTTGAAGAAAGTACGTTTAGACAATGAAAAGGAAGGTTTTCCTATCACAGCCATTAGGGAGATCAAGATCCTTCGGCAGCTCAAACACCGTAGTGTGGTCAACATGAAAGAGATTGTCACCGACAAGCAAGATGCTCTTGATTTTAAAAAGGACAAAGGTAAGACAAAACAACCGCTGGAACACTGGCGTCTTATCAAAGACCGTATCTGATTATTAGAGGTCTTTGGCATTACCAGGTGGATCTCTCCAGCAATGTAGGTGCTGTTGCTCAAAAATGCTATGTTTGAATGAAACGAAAAGACAATGTCTATGAAAAGACAAAAGTAATGTCTATCATTTACATCACATGTAATTAATATTCAGGAAACTGTACTTAAGCATAAGCATCTAAGGGGGATGTGGTAAAAATTGATTCTACTATAGGTCGCTATCTATCTCCCAAAAGTTGGACTCTATTACTTTGAACCAACTTGAGGCTGATTAGAAATGTTCTGAGTGATTATGTTGAGAATGAATAAATGGCCCTACAAATTTCGGACTAGTAGAGTTGATGTTCATGCCGTTTTGTTTCTGATTGAAGGTGCCTTTTATCTGGTGTTTGAATATATGGACCATGACCTGATGGGTCTGCTGGAGTCAGGTCTGGTTCAGTTCTCCCACGAGCACGTCCGCAGCTTTATGCGGCAGCTAAATGGAGGGTCTGGACTACTGCCACAAGAACAACTTCCTTCACAGAGACATCAAATGTTCCAACATACTGCTCAACAACCGGTAATGCTTTCAAAATTTCTAGGAAAATTTATTGTACTAAAGTCACCCCTAGGACTATAGAAAATAACTAAATACTTTAAATTTCAGTGTATTTTAAATTAAATAATAAAGTTTGTTGGGTTTTTAACTCCTATATGAAACAGGAGGAAAGATTTGAATAAATTTTGCTACCTTCACTGATATTTGATGGGTTAAAAAATCGTCTAACGGTGTTGCTTCTACTTTCTGACTTGTAGATATTTTGTTCCAAGTTTAGTGAATGAACATTCGTCTCAGTATATCTGAACAGGACAAAAGTCAAATTGATCAATGATGTAAAAACCCGGTTAAAATTTTTTAATGATATTAAAGGAGGAAAAGGAAAAAAATATATATAAAAGGGTATTTTTGTTGCGCATTCTATTGCCAATGAAAATCTTGAATCCTATTGTCTTTTTATAAATTATTTTTTTTGTACAGAGGTCAGATCAAACTGGCTGACTTTGGCTTGGCTCGGCTCTACAATTCAGAGGAAAGGTAGGAGAATTTTAACTTACACCAATTTGGGCCTGTGGTCATTGTGTCTTTCATTTGTCTCATATCAAATTTAAAATGAGACTGATTCTTTTGTTGCTTTTATACTATGTCATAGCCCATCATTTATGTGCACTTTCTTGTCATTTTGTTGCCCTTTTAATGGTAAGTTTAAGTGGAATGAGTTTTGTGCACTGCACAAATGACCTTTTTTATTTTTATCAGCAGTTACATCATGTGCAAACTAGACTAAGCCAGTTCCCTTGTCAGCTATACAAGGATGCTTGACTGTCAGGCACACATGAGGATCCTGAACTTATCCAGACTGTTGACATTAGGAGACTAGACACAGATGTGATTTTTGGGATATGTTTTTACTCTTTCCTCATGGACTGAATAACGTAGCTCCGTTTCAATATTTATACAATTAAGCATAACATTATGTGGTGATAGGGATAAAGACAAAAAAAATATCTGAATCAAATTTCCGCTTAATCTACAGATGTCCTTTCGTCTGTATTTTCTGTCCACTAGATGGCGATATATTCAAGCGATTTCGTAATTAGGGAACGTTGCTGCGTATTCAGATTCAATATTCAGAGGGTTAAATCAATTGGCGAATGTAGACCAAGAATTTTTTTTTTGTTTCTATTTCCAGTCGGCCATACACTAACAAAGTAATTACTCTATGGTACCGCCCCCCTGAACTTCTGCTGGGAGAGGAGAGATATTCTCCAGCGATCGATGTCTGGAGCTGCGGGTGAGTGTTTTGGAAACACAATGTTGCCTGATAGTACTGATATAATTTTACTTTGTTCAGTCAGTTGAAAGCAGCTTTCCTTTTGTGGTGAATCTATTTTACTGTCATTGTTTTAGATAAAACAAACATTTTACTAATTACTCGTGCTTTTTTATCTATTCCTGCAACACATGCAAATGAATGAAATGTCTTCTTTTGAATATTCTGTTTCATTTACTTTTGTCTTATTGACTTTTTCTCTGCTGCCAAATTGTGCTTTGCTAAACACACTTAGCTTATGCACACGTGTATATTTCTATCTTATTCAGCATTGCTTGAATCTTACTCTTCTTTTCCCCTCTGTCATGGCTCAGATGTATTTTGGGAGAACTCTTCACCAAACGGCCGATATTTCAGGCTAACCAGGAGCTCCTGCAGTTGGAGCTCATCAGGTAGCCTCTGCCTTTCCGAGCACATGCCTCCAGAAATAACGTCTTATACAAGCTCAACACCCCATTTTCACTTTACATTTTGTCTCTGATCAGCCGTCTGTGTGGAAGTCCCTGTCCTGCTGTGTGGCCTGACGTCATAAAACTTCCTCTTTTCAACACCATGAAGCCCAAAAAACAGTACCGGCGGCGACTGCGGGAAGAATTTGCCTTGTATGTAGCGGCGTTGTCACGCCAACAGAGTTGTTTTGATTATCCCTGAACGAGATGATCAGTGCGTCCTCTCCCTCAGTTTGCCTACTGCCGCCCTGGACCTGCTTGACCGAATGCTGACTCTTGACCCTACACGGCGCTGCACCTCGGAGCAAGCTCTCATCAGTGACTTCCTATCTGACATTGATCCCAGCAAGATGCCGCCGCCAGAGTCAGTAAAATGAAGCAAAATTATAAGCCGTATAAACTTTTTTTTCACTGATATAACAGAAAAGAAATAAATTGGGGGTAAAAGGTAACTTTATGAGTCAAAACTTTATAGGCAGTGGGTTTGCCTATAAAGTTACTCTCTAAAGAGAGAAATCGGCAGTTAAACTACGATGGCAGCTACTGGCAGATAAAGGACGTTAAAATAACCGGACTAAAAAAATGTTTTTAAGAAAGCAAACTCAAAAGCTGGAGCTTTTTTAGAATACTGATATCAGCAGTAGTTGACCAGTAATCCACAGAAACGCTAGTGGTCTCCTGTGTTATCGGTAACTGCAGTTTTCTATTGTAAAAGAATTTCTTCAAATGCACACTGTAAAATCTTGAAAATGAGATATTTATCTTGCATCTGATGTCATATACTTTTGTCTGCCTGCTGTCTTCAGTCTTCCTCACCATCAGGACTGCCATGAGCTGTGGAGTAAGAAGAGACGACGTGCGCGCCAGAGTGGGGTGCCTGAAGACGCGTCTGTGCCTAAAGTGCCCCGTAAGGAGGCGACAGGGACCAGTAGTGGTGAGAACAGCCGCCCCCAAACGAGTCCAGCTGCAGCGCCGCCGCCGCCGCCACCAGGAAAACCACCTACCACAACTAATTTGGAGTGTAAGTTGTCATCATCGCTAGCACTTTATCAGAATTACATCGTCATACAGTTCATGTTTTCCTCCACGTGTGTGTGTGTGTGCCCTCAGGCCTGGGACCGGCAGCCGAACAGTTGAACCCTGCAGAGTTGGCCGTGCTGCTAAATCTGCTCCAGGGCCAGACTGATCTCAGTTTGCCCCAGGTGGCCCAACTCCTAAACCTCTCCAATCCAGAGACTCTCAGCCAGTCATTGTCTGCTCTCAGTGAGGCCTCTGACCACCAGGGGACTTCAGACGATCACGGCCCGACCACCACTAGGCCCCCGGAGCCACCTCCTGAACCACAGGAGCCTTCACCTTCTGGTGATTCATCTCTTAACCAGGAAGACCAGGCCAACCTCCTGGCTCTTATTTTGAGCCATATCATCAAACCTCAAACTGAGGAGCAGGGTGATGAGAGCAATGGCGTCCCTTCAGAGGAGGCACTAGCACGCAGTTCATCTGCCTCTACTACTGATCGCAAGGGCAAGTCTGGATTCAGTCTTTAGTTGGTAGAACAAATGATTCCTAAAGGTTGTGAGACAGAGTGATGCAGAGAACAAACAGAGCCTGGCTGTCTTTGGAACTCAAAATGATTTTCCAAAAAACCTTTAATATATCTGACAAAATCAACAAAAAAAAATTATTTCTCCAAGGAAAATTAGCTGTTATGTGTTCTTGGAACACTTCTTTATCCATTAAGTTCCTTGGATAGACACAGTTTTTCTGTCAGGCAAAACTGAAGAAAAGAATCTTTTAAGAATGTTTATTGAGCATTTGTCATCATTTGAAGCTGGTGATCAGGCAAAGGTTTGTTGTATGCTGACATCACGTGCTGGTGCCCTCTAATAAACTAAATGGAAGCATAGCGCCGCCTTCGTGTGAATAAAGAGGTTCACGCTGTCGATCCCTCTCACCTTTCCCCTTTCTTTGTTTCTTTATCACAGTCCTTGTTTTCATATCTGTCCTCTCTCCATGCTATTTTTTCTTCTTCACTTCATCTTCATTTTCACGCAGGTGTCATGGATTCTACTCAAAAGTGTTGTTTTAGTCTGTAATGTCAGCCTTTTATGAAGAAAACCGAATAAACTGAAAATAAATGTTTGGAATCTTTAGGCCTCACCTGCACGTGTTTCTTTTTGTTTTGACACTTCTTTTTTGTCTGTAACTGTTCACTTTGGCCAGGTAGTTTAAAACTGTAATCAGTAAGATAAATAAAACTAAAGACTATGCTGCTGACACTGGAATTGTAACAGTTCTAATTCCTTTTTTAAATTTCTTTCTGGAAGCCTTTTATGATGGATGCAACTTTCCAACATGAGTCACCCTTTTGTTTGTCAAGCTGTCCCTTCTGTTTTCTCACCAAATTCCTACATTTCTTTCAAGTGCAGTGTGTTAAAATAGCCCAAGTTCTTTGTATCAATATCATTGGAGGAAAAAAAACTCAATGTAAATATTAAATAGTGATAATTAGACATTTCTATATTTAGGACAAGTAAAAAGGTTGTGGAAGTTTTAGGATTTAATTTTTAAATGTTTTGCTTAAAAAAGCGACTTTGTGTTTGTGTAGAATTAAATATTTATGCTTCAGTAACCATTAATAACCAACTGGCTCTGAATAGTTCCAATGTTGATTACTCGGATGTCTCCAAAGCGTGATTGTTTTGGGTTTTGAGATTTGTCTCCCTCTTATGGTGAATGTTGGAATGTTAACTCAAATTTCTGATTTCTGACCAAAGTCTGATGAGCTAGGACGATTTTAGTGATGCTCAAATGCTATTTTCCAGCATATTTACTAATGTTTGATTTCTGTGTTTTTAGATGGTGCCCCATCTAAAAGGAACCGGCCTGTGGAGAACCAGATTCCTCCACACAGTCAGCAGCGTCCACCCTCCCCACTGGGACCACCTCCAGCCCTTGCTGCACAGCAGGCCGGGTCTGAACCCCAGTCCAGCCGGGACATTAGCCCAGCCGTGGCGGCTGCCTTGCTCCAACTCATTTCTCAGCAGGACGCCGAAGCTTCAACCCTTCAACAACGCAAGCGCCCTTCTCCTGCTGTGGATGCGCTGGTCCAGGGACAGCCTCCTCCGACATGGGTTGCAGACTCGCCACCTAAACCTTCTGCCGAAGCACCAGCGGCGCCGGCGACGTCTGTTTCCTCGACTGCCGGGCAGTTCCCTAAAGACCAGGACCTCCGGTTTTCCCACGGAGCCACCCACTCGCCCTCAGTCCCTTTCTGAGGCAGCCCTGTGAGTTTGGGGACGGCAACAGCTCCAGAGGGAAGAACACAAAGCACAGACGGGACACGAGACCCACTGGATCACGGGCAGATGAAATAACGCTGAAAAGAAAATGAATGTCTTTCAGAATGAGATCACGGTCACAGACTTCAGTGCCTGTTGAACAAGCTGTCCTGGAGAAAGAGCTTGGACCTGGGGTCAGTTGATCCATTCAGTAAGCGATTCCTGTTACACACGTTACTCTCGTCACCCTTGAACCCTTGCACTTTTCTGTCTGATAAACTCCTAGGAATCAAGTTTTCAAATAACTTCCAAGTTAAGTGCCAGGGAAGTGACACTTATCTTTAAAAGCAACTGTAATTGCCCCCCTCCCCACCCCCGCAAACAAATGATTGTCATATCTGCTGCACTTCCTGCTAAGTTATTAGTGTTTTGCAGAAAATGGTCAGTTTTCTTTGTGGTGTCTGAGCCTAATTTGAACATTATTTAAGCTTAAATAACATGTCCAGACCCAAAGGTATTGATTTCCCTGCTAAGAACACTGGACTGTGACTTTTCCCCTTGATATCGTTTCACGCTGGCTACTTTGTGCCTGGTTCCTAATGCCAACAAATTCTGAATGATTGTGACCGTGAGCACACGTGGCTTGAGTTTCGGCTCCGGGTGCAGCGGTGTACGTGTGTAGGACTATATTTTTTCGTTCACCAAAATGCTGTGTGTTTGTCTGTCAGCTGCAAAACCCATCCTTTAAACACACCCCGCTGGCATAGCAGACCTGTGTGAAAAATCAAGCATATTCTACTGTTCAATGCTACACAAGCTCTCATGCTAGTTAAAATGTAAAGCTAGGAATAATCACATGGGGAGACTTGATCAGCTTTTCCCAATGAGCCTCATGTTGCCTCCCTGCCAACTTGTGCTACAAAAGCTTATTTCTTTTTGATGCAATCGTTTTCTATTTAAAGAAAACGAACACTTTAAATGGTCCGTTATGTTCCCCTTTTTTTGCTTTGAAAAAAGAAAAGATGTGAGAAAATAGCTTAAATTGTCTGTAAAAAGAAAATATTTTGGGATATATGTTTGGGTTTGTTTTTTTTTTCCCTTTTTTTCGGTTCAGTTTATTAAAGGAAAGTATGCTACCAGTTGAATTCTCTCTGCTGGCGTTTGTGAATGGTTCCTGCAGTGGCCTCCAGATGGTGAGCTTTCTCTCCTACTGCCTCCTGCTCTGCAGTGAACTAGAATCACGGGTTAATTCACTCTGAAACTATTTTTATGTATGTTTTTTTTCCCCTCTACAACTAATTAAGAAAATGTGCATATAAAAATGCTAAGTATTAAGAGATTAAAAATCTACACTTAACACTGCACTGAAATGAGCTATTTTTAATGGATGGTTTTATGGAAGATTGATTGTTTGCAAGTATATTAGGCTCCGTTCAGCGTGTGCTGTCTGTAAAGGTTATTTTTTTACTGCGATGTAGAATGCTCTTCATGCATTGATCTCATTCATGCCTTGAGTTCTTTAGCACTTGCGTTGATCTCTTTATGAAGATGTTGACAGGCAGACAAGGATCGTAAACACCAGCTCGGCGGCGACAGAAGCATGTGGTTGCGGTTGATCTCGCGCACACCCAGACCAGTCCCCCACTTGGCAGGCTTGCAGAGCTACTTACCCCCCTGGCCTATCGAGCAGCTGAGCCTTCTGGGTGCGAGATCCTCTCTGAGTGGCAGCAGTGGGAGCCTCACCTGCCTTTCAACACAGGCCCAGTGAGATTGTCTGCATCTGTGTGTACGTGTGTGTTTCTGTCTGATGCGTTTGTCCAGCAGGACGCCAAATAATGGTGAATGTGCCCACAGGGAGTTTCCATAGAAGAGGTTGTGTGGGTGATGCCGGTGCCAAGTCGCAGAGTCCAGACGCATAAATCAGAGCTGAAGACCAAAGAGAGGGAGGTGTGCAAGATGGTGCCATCAATCAGAGCCATACCTTCTGTGGAATGCCCAGAAATGTGCCACGCTGCCCGTCTGAAACAGGTATTCTGGCACCTATCAAAACGGAGCATCTAGTGTTCCAGCGTGTGGTGTACAGGCATTTCTATGGAGTTTTTGACTATTACCTCTTATTATTACTAGTAGTAGTAATAGTAGTATTGGTGAAATGAATTAGAGATGGTCTTTACAGCAACTATGTTGAAGCAGACTAAAGTAAGTTTGACTAAAGTAATTTTGCTTTGAAAGCAATACTAGAGGTCTTTTTAATGGTGCCGTCTTCGTAGGATGGCTTCCTCTTTTATGGCTCCATCTTTTTATTTGCGTAGAATTTATTTGAATCGTCCCAGCCGTGATCTGTGCTTTATCGATGCTATAACACCACCTCCATCCTTTGACAGAATGCTGTCACGCACAAACATTATTATTATCATTATCACGTGTGGTTTAGGGAGTCGACAGTAACAGGACGAGACGCACATAAAGCTTTTTGGGGCGGCCAGATGAGACAGATGCGTGCATAGTTTTTATGTGACCATAAATTCTGCACAAGTATTTGATGATATTCCTCGTATAAAAAAAGTAATTAAAAAAAAACCCTCATTTAGATTATTTCAAAACCGCTTTTTTTTTGACCTTTTACTTAGTGATGCAGGATGCATCCTAAAAGTTTTGCCCCTCGGCCCGGAGATGCTGCCTCTTTAAGGGCAGAGGGGTTGCTGGGAAAGTAGAAAGCGAGGGTGGTGGGAAAGGAGGAGGTGGGTGGTGGTGGTGGGTGTGCGTGAGTCCGTGCTTGCGCGTAGGAGGGTGGGGTTGCGGGTGGGGGGGGTTGAGATGGGCCCTGCAGGACCATTTGTGCCGAAGCTCATTTGTGCAGCGACACTTAATTGGCTACAACAATTAATTAATGTGTTGGAAAGTTGGCACAAAAAGTTCATTTAAGAGGGTTTTAATAAGCAATTAGAGGAAAAGCAGCGAAGAGGGGGAATTACTGGAGAGGAAAGAGAAAAGCAGGGATGGAGCGAGTGTCTGGCTACTGGAAGTGTGTGTGTGTGTGTGTGTGCGCGCGCGTGTGTGCTATAGCTGCACGGCTGTAGTGTTTGATCCTCCAGTTTTGAGGAGCTGAGAAACGCTTAGACATCATTAGAAGACCGTTATATCTCCTACTGAAGCTCCTACGCTGAGATGAAGCTCATGGCCCTATATTGTAAACACATCAACCCCAGTGGCCCCCGATGCCCCCCCTCCCCCCCCAGCCTCTTGTCCCAGTGCCCAGTGTAAAATATCACATGACTAATGAGCAGAGCAGGTTGAAATCCTGGAGATGTCCTTGGAAGACGAATGCATTTTCAGCAGAATAATTAACTTAATTAACAAATTCGCATGCATATTCATCAGCCTATTAATGTCTGCTCGTGCTGCTTGATGAGCAATGCAATAAGAACGGTTTCATTTGCATATTTGCATTCACGCTCACACCTTTCATTCTAAAAATGACAAAGTGTTGAAAAGTCAAAAGACGAACCAGACGCTTCACGCTGCGTCCTGGGCACGCACGCTTCACCTGCAGCTCCCGCGCACCTGCATGCACATCGCCGCAGTGTCTTGCTTCCAGCCTAACATCAGCAAGAGAAGTCTGTGTGTGTGTGTGTGTGTAAGAAACTCCTCTGCACCCCCAGCCTCTTTCTAAACATCACTGCATCCCTCCCTCCCTGCTTCCCTTCATACTGCTACATACCCCTTCTCCTTCCTGTTTTCGTCTCTCTCTCATCTTATTTATTCATCTCTCAAATGAAGATTTGTCTTTTATTTATTTATTTTTGGCTTTTGAAGTTTGGCCCATCTGCCTGCCGTGTGTGTGTGTGTGTGTTTTGCCGAAGAACTTGTATCTGCGCGGCTGCGTCCGTGAGCACCGCTGACAGATAGTTCTGGTTTGAACGTAAAGAAGCTTCTATCAGGCAAAATGAAAAATAGATGTCTAATCTCTCACTTCATTTCATCTTCTCAAGACCCGATCGTGTGTGTGTGTGTGCTTGTGTGTGTTTTGCGGGTACAGATACGCTGCCTGGGTCTGTCAGTGTTGAAATGCATTTGTCTTGAGGTGTGTGTGTTCCTTGGGAGCCTGGAAACCTCACAAGCTTTCATCTGGTGTGTTTGTTTGTATTAATCTGCGTTCGATTCAGCGTCTCTTGTATATTTGTCGCTCCAATATTTCACATGACAGTGATGTGAAAATGGAGAGTGTAAGTTACATTTAAACCAGACGTGGGGTGGCTATGTGGGTGTCTTCCATTGTCAGACTCTGTGTGTGTGTGTGTGTTCGTGTGTGTGTGCGCCCTGCCAGCTTGTGCTCAGACAGCAGCAGTTTTGCAGAGCGAAAATTAAAAGAAGGGAGAGATGCCAAGTGGGTCCCAGGAGACAGATAGATGGAACAGAGAGAGAAGAGAAGGGAAATAAAAGGGAGTTCACACGCTCATCTACACACACGCGGACACATCACACACATCAAACCCTTTTCTACTTACATCATATTGTTTTATCACAAATTTAGAAATACGTCCTCCAAATCTGTCGATTGTGGGATTAAAAAAACCCCTCAAACCAGACAAATTTCATCAGCCATGATTCAGAACCTCCCAAAGATCGAGGTCGATCACCAGCAGCCTCTGCAGGAGACGCATACGTGCGAGCAGACAGATGCACACACTCAAACGTGCACACACACACACACACACACACAGAAATTCAGCTAGATCTCTCAGGTTTTTTTTTCCTCCGACTCCATGACCACTTTCTCCCCCTCCCTCCCCTCGTCTCCGTCTCTCTCCCTCTCAGCCTGGTGAGGTGACACCCTGTGTACAGTGTGACACTGTGCTGTCACCTCCCACTCTCTGCATCACACCTCTGCCCCCTGCCGGGCCAGTCCTGTCACGGCACCCAGGCGCCCAGCTCGTCTCTCCTCCTCCGCTGGCATGAAAACTGGTCGTGGGATACATAACTTTCCTTTGACTCACTCATTCAGTTGAACGCATGTGCAGCTGTGTTTTTCTCTTTTTTCCCGAGGGTTTAGAAGCTCATATTTTCAATAAATTAGGAAAACGTTTCATTTAACCTTTTCTTAAAGGTTACAGTCTAGGGCTCTCCTTCTTACATAGTTGAATCTAGTCCATTAAAAGCAGATGATCATTCAAATAGGATTTTTTTAAGACTCAGTTTTGCAAACCCAAAAAAAAGAATCCTGTCTGTCTGACTGGCAGGTGGTCCCGATCAGACGAGGATGCCGTGGCTTTGTTTCTGCCCACCACTAGGCCTTGGTACCTGCGCACCTCTTCACCTTCTGCTAGTGTCCGGCCAGGCCTGTGGCAAGGGATGGAGCGATTGAGATATAGAGCATTAGTTGGTGTCAGGAGTAAATTAGAGGTTAGATCTGTTTTCTAATCAGAGCACAAGCACCGTGTTAGAGGAATTAGGGCGACAGCTGCTGGGAGCTTTTTATTCCTCTCTCTCTGAGCCAGAGACAGGCAGAACCCAGCTCAGGGACCACCTCTTTACCACAGCCACCTGTCAACACCGGTATGTGTCTGTGTGTCTGTGTGTGCACATGCCTCTTTCCCTCCCCCAATCAAATGCTCACTCACATGCATGTGAGAACACATATATGACCCCGCAAGCATGCACTCATGCTTGCACACAGACGCACAAACACCGTCTGGCACGGTGACCTCGCTCCATCTCTGAAATTAATGACAACGCAGGCTCCGTGCGCACGCAGCCATTTGTGATGCGCTTATGTTGAGTGTTAAAGGCCCTTATGAGATATCAAATTTAGATAAGGTGGAGCTGTGGGCGGCCTTGCATATGTCTATTTACTGCCACCGAAATCCTCGTTTCTCCACCGTGCAAAAACTAGGGGAAAAAAGAATCTTGTCTTTCCAATCTGTACAGCAGATGAATAAATCTGCTCAAAAACTACCAGGATGCTCAAACACTTTATACGAGTCCAAAAAAGAAATAAGTTCGTTTTCCTTCGCTCATGTAAGAGGGAGGATGTTTTAAGGGAGAACTATGAGACCAAAGATGAATATATGAATATGCTGATCTGCTGAAAAGAGATTTTGTTGTGGGAAGAACTGTAGGAGGGCGCGAGGTGTAGGAGGTGGCATCAAGATGTCACACACTTGCCTCGGAAATATCACTTATTTCTTTCACATCATCTTAATTCATAGTGTGCAAGTGTTCAGGTGATGTGGAGTTTGTGGTTTTTTTTTTCAAGCTGTGCAGCTAAAAAATCTGACGTCTCTGCTCTCAACTTGGTGGAACTGTTTTCCATCTTCTCCGTCCTGCATTTTTTTTTTTTTTTCCTTTTTTAAAAAAAATTCAGTCACAGTTTGAGCTTTAAGCCAATCTACTGGATGAGAGATTCAATAGCGAGCAGGCCAAATCGTTTTCAGCATCTACGCAAAAATATCATCACACCCACTACTATTACCTCGCACTAAAATAACCTAAAGTCCTCTATTCTGCTAATAACACTACCACACACACACACACACGCATACACAATTTGCAAGGGTGCTGTGTGAAAATTCTGGAAGTCGAAGTAGGATTTGTGACAACATCTCTTCCTAACTTCAATCTGGTGGCAGTCTTTGGGCTTTGAATGCTAATTTTGTACTGGCTGAAGTCGAATAGGGAAGCACGAGCACACACATTCAGTCCTCTCACTCTTGCACATCCCACACATGTGCGTTGCCACACAGTGTCATAAATAGACAGGCAGTGCCAATCCGAGGCCTGGACGCCCGCCAGGTCTGCAGCAGCTCAGTAGTTAAATTATTAACACCAACTGGGAGAGAGACAAAGAGAAGAGAGGATCAGGCAGTTCAGCAGAGAGGAGATCTGGAGAGGAAAAGCAGGAGAACGGGGCAGACAGCAGAGGGAGGTTAGCCATGGGGGGGTCGATGGAAGAAGGAAAAGATAACCTCAGTGTTAGGTGTAAACTGTAAGAATGGTTTAGCTTTTCACAAACGACAGTGGAATACTAATCGTGTGTGTGCGTGTGTGTGTGTGTGTGCGCTAGTCTATGAATTTGGTAGCAGAGTGAGGGGCGGGGAAGAGAGATGGAGAGAGATCTGGGGATGTTGGTTCTGATCCAGAGAGTTAATGTTGCGCTCATTGATGGATAGAGTGCCAGCCACCAGGCTCCATCCTCACATTAGATGGATGGAACACACCCTCTTCCTCTGTCTCATATGTTCCCGTTTTAGCCTGATTTGTCTTGTCTTATTTCCCCCTAATTTTCAAAGTGAAATCCGAGAACTCTGCCACCGAGCCAACATTTAGAGCAGCAGGAGCGGCTTTAACGATTTGCTGCCGCATCATTTCCAACTCTGCGTATGTGTTCAACAAAAACACAACAGGCCTCAGCCTCCCCGGTGACCCTCGCGCGGTATAAGTTGCGTTTAAAGCGGATGGATGGATGGATGGATGGATGCTAACTAATAGTTGGGAGGAGGAACTGCAGTAGGCAGCGTTGCGGCCGTTAGCAGATTCCTCACAGTATCTCTGTGTGCCTGCGTGGGTTCTTCTCTGGCATCCTCCCACAGCGCGTGTATGCTTCGTAGCCTGATTGCTAACCTGTAGTCCGGTGCCAGGAGTACCCTGAAAAATAAATTTGTCGGTACATTTCTGATACACCTGCGTGATCCGCCTGCTGTTGACAAGACCGAGACGAATTTCCTCCGTCCAGATGATATTGATTTCTGACCTTTGGCTAACTTCCTTTCTGCCTGCACACACACACAACTGCCTTCCCAGTTCGAAACCAAAAGTGAAAAGCAGTATGATGTGATTTATAGTAGTAGTTTATAGTTGTTGTTATTTACACAGGGAAGTAAATCCTGAGTAGCTTTTTTTTTTTCCTAGCGGGTGCAGGGTAGGGGTGGGGGGGTGAAGTGATCTGTGCGAAAGCTCCTGTTCTATGCGCTGGGTGGTTGAGGCAGAGGGGGATTGTGGGTAGCTGCTGTCTGCAGGGGTGGCGGGTGGGGGGGGTTAGAGTTAGCCGGCCGGGGAGGGGAGGATGGGTTGCTGGGGCGGGCGGTACAGATGGCGTGCCACACTGTGAGGGCCGTCGGCTCGAGAGAGGGAGAGAGAGAGAGAGACACACCCACAGAGAGAGAGAGAGAGAGAGGCAGAGGTGAGGGGCTTCGGTGGGAGACAGGCTGGTAGACAGGCAGACTGGAAGGAGCGCAGACTCTGAGATTAGAGCTTAAGCAGGGCTTGGAAGCAGGATTTTGGTGCTAATTGCATCCACTGAAGAAGAACCAAAATGCCAGATTTGTCTTTGAACCCCAATTCACTTGTGCCCTTTGACCTTTTCCACCTCTATACAGCATCTCCGTATCCTGCAGCCAGGAGATTAGCATGCTAGGCCAATCAGAGGCCCTTCATTGGCATATTGTTGTCTAGGAATCGCCCCTGATGCAGCATGAGGTTGTCGTGTGGAGGCCACAGGGTTGGCATATGTCCTGTGAGGAGTTGACGCGGGGTCCGCTCTGAAGTGGCACAAGTTTGGCAGGCCTGGCGTCAAGGTGGCACCGGCCTGGCCCCGGGTTAGTGAGCGTAGCTGAATGGATAATGGCTAGGGTCGAGGCTGTGCTGTCTGGGCTCTTGAGTCTATAATGTCACACCGTCGTGTAAAGGGGCATCGAGTAAAAAGTTTGACATAATTCAACCACAAACGCACACTTTTTACTAATAACGCGCCTAAAAGCTGTTTGGGTTTGCGGTTTGGCACTCTGTTGGTTTAACCCCCTTGCTTAGGAGCCCGCTCTGAGGACTTAAATATTTCATATCAAAAATCATTGTCATTCCACATTCGTCAGTGCACGTGGCATGCTAATGCTAATGTTAACCCACATCTTTTGATGACATCTTCGAATCTGTGCTACACTAAATGCACTTGGGTGCACGGCAGCGTTAGCTAGGATTCAGCTGACCTACTTGAGTCCAATTTTGCCCTTTTTCAGACATGTTTTACATCTTGAATTTATTTTTGAAAGTGTGTCCTACTTTGTCTTGAACAAATTGAACTGCTTCGTACAGCTTTATATTCATTTATTTGAAGTAAAAGGCATTAAACTGTTGCCAGGAGAAGCTGTAGGCATCTCTTTCACTTCATTTGAAAGTATTGATGAAAATGAGTCGCCGTTTCCTTCTAATTAGGGTGCAAGTAAGAACCAGCAGCATCAGCAGATCATACACATATGCAGACAGGCACCAGCGCTTGCAGTTTGTACACACACACACACACACATTCGCGTGTATGTGCAACACACAGACATCCCTACTTTTGCTATCACAGAGAAGAGTGAACAGATGTTACGGAATTTATGATGCAAACAGACACACACTCACACACCTCTTTTGCCCCACCTTACTGCACCCCCAACACACACACACACACACACTGTCCAGCACACTCATCAATTGATAAACATTACAACAAAAAACTTGATCAGACGTATCGATTTCGTTTTTAGCTGCGTGTCTTATTGACTTGTACAAATCTTGACGCGTAGACATGATGCACATGTGCAAGTACACAAGCCTGCGCATGCACATGCACATGCACACATGCGTGCACACACTTATGCATTGTGGCCCACATCCCCCTCCAGGCTGGCCCTGCTCATAAGGGGCACCATGTGGCACTGTATTCCCTCTGGCACGAGGCACCGACTCTGCCAGCTCTGCATTGTCCTCTGCCTGCTGGAAAGCACGCGCCCGAATCAGTGCCCATCTCTTCTTCTCTCTTCATCTTTCCGTTTTCTCGCTCCTTTATTGCCTTCCTTCTTGCTGACCAAATACATTTTCTAGACTGACATCTCTTGCTTGTGTTGAGATAGACAGATAGACAGATAGATAGATAGACAGATAGACAGATAGATAGATAGACAGATAGACAGATAGATAGATAGATAGATAGATAGATAGATAGATAGATAGATAGATAGATCCAGAGAGAGAGAGAGCTGCTCTGTGGGGCTAGCATGAGCTCTCTGTGCTCGGGTGAATTAGCCTGCATAATCGCTCGCGTTGCCTCCTAATCGCTTAATCAGGGGATGAGGAGGAAGGTTCTGGTGGTGCGTCAGTCCACGTCTTCCCATCGCTCTCAAAAGAGGCAAGCAGAAAAAGAACAAAGCTTGTATTGTGCAGCAGCGCCTGGATTTAGGATTTAAATTGTCCTTTTAAAATGATGCCAAACCAGAAAAACATTATAAGACAGTGGAATAGTCTGTGTGTGTTTTTTATAGGTTATCAGGAAGAATACCACTAATTAGACTCTTTGTGTTACCTCTGTAAAGATTTCTTTTATCAAAAATTCAATTCAAGCCAAGAAAGATATAAAAAACCAACTTACTGTTGTTGTTGTTGAATAACGACCAGAAAGCTAGACACATCCCCTTATAAATTTATCACTTTTTTTTCTTTTGCTTTGGCTCTCTATCTTTTCCACTTGGCAGTAGTGTCCTGATCTAGTCCAACATTTATTCATACGATCCCAAATATTTGCCCAAAGAAGCCCTAAACCGTGCTACATACACAGATTCTTTCTGCCGGCTTTCGCGTCCTCACACTGTGCTCAACGTAAATTTAGAAAAGATTTCACTCCCAGTGGAAGATGGCGGCCCTTTGAAGAACAAAGAATCTCCTCCGCGATGGGTTAACGAGGGGAGAGCGGGCCACCATGTCCCGGGCCCGTTAAGCCGATCAGTTCCAACCCGTAATCTGGGAATCTGTCACACGCACCCAAACGCACGTGAAAACCTCGACCTGTTATTGTTGTAGAAGGGTGTGACACCTCACCTGTCACCCTCTCCCCCTCTCTTTCTCCTTCTCGGAGACACGTGTGACATACTGAGCGCCCGCGGCGAGATTCTTCCCCTTGAGTGGCATTCCGGAGCAGGCCGTCCCTGGGGAGCGAGGCAGTGGGGTTGGGCAGCGGTGGGTCTGGAAGGGGAGCGGGGCGGCGGGGGGGGCGGGGTTGTTGATGCGAGGGTCTGCTCCAGTGCTGTCCTTCTTGTCCTCCGCTGTCTTGGTCAAACCCTTTGGAGGACAGCAGCGTGACCTTCACCGGCTGGGACCTCGGCATTCATCACGCCGGGCAACCTGGCCGCTTTTCAAACCCGGGCTTGTCCAAAGCAACGCGTTTGGCTCCATAAACATCAAGTTTATCCATCTTTTATAGGAGTGACACAAATCTGTTCGGACAAGTCGTTACTTTCAGGTAATTAAAGACATGAGTTCTATTCCCACAGGGCCTTCTGCTCTTTAAAGGGACAAGTCCTAAACTTAAAAATTAAAGCCTACGTTGTGTTTTGCGCAGCCTAAAATGGCCATTAAATGTGTGTGTGTTTGGACTGTTTGACATCGTGCACTTCTCTTGTGAAAAACGGAACGCCCAGAAGAGATCTGGCTGATGTTGACTGATCTCCGCTACTCAAATGGCACATCCTGGAGAATTATCACCTCCAGAAAGTCTGCTTAGCTTTTCAAGGTTTTTCACGTTGGCGTTTGTGCTCACAAGCACGAGGGCTGCGTTGTTTTAGGCCTTTTCTTCGCCCTGCGTTCGCTCGAAACGACAACTTTGTGCGCAGGAGACGGGTGCACATTTTTGTCACATATTATCATGTCATTTTTTTTCTCTTCCTCCTTCTTTGTCCTCGCTTCTCTCCCCATTCTTGCCGCGTGGCAGTAAATATTTCATTTGCTTTGCTGTTGTACGCCGGTACATTAACCAGTGGTGCCAGCCGAGCTCTCTGCTTGTGGCTGGCTGTATAAAAATAAACACACTCTAGTTGTAATGAACAGATGTCACAGAATTTCGATGCCCGCCACTCCTCCTCCTCCTCCTCCACCACCAACATCCCCTCCCCTTCCTCATCCTCCTCCGCACACATAAACACTCATCGCCCTCCTCTTCCGCCGCTTCTTCTCCTCCACCTCTCCGTTTTTGTTCATGTGTAAAGGCGCACATGCCTGCGTGCACACTTGCGGTCATACATTAGTGCACGTGCAGTCGGAAGCTGAGAAATCAAGACGCTCGTTTAATCATGAAAAATGCTCAGAATCACAGCTGACATGACCTCCGCCAGACCTCTTGTCTGTCCTTCTCCCACCTTCCACCTTCTCCCACCTTCTCCCACCTTCCCCCACCTTCTCCCACCTTTCCCCACCTTCTACCTTCTACCTTTTTCTTCCATGCTCTAGACCGTCAGCTGTGCTCAGACTCTGCTCCTCAGTTCCAACCCTCCACTCGAGGGTGTCGGGCTGTTGGCCCACAACCCTCGGATGGATCGTTAGAACCCATTTCGACGCCGTGAGGACAGAATGGGCAAAAGTGCACAGGAGTGTGCAAGAGTGTGTGTTTGTGTGTCCACGCCTTTTGTCACTCCTGCTCTTTTCCTACTGAGCGCGTGCCAGCTCTCTGTGTTTGCTGGCTGACAGGATAGAGGGAGAGACGATTGTACTCCACATACCCAGAGACCCTCCCCTGCCAAGTCTGGGATGAAATCCTGTCTCTGGTGCTAACTCCTCACAGTCGGGCTTCTCGCGGCGAGCCCCGCACCGCCACAGCTCTGGGCGGGAGGGTGAAAGCACGCTAAAAGTCAGTCGGACACACAAAGGTCCACCAGCACAGCGCTGACAGATTTTAGCATGTCAAAAAGTCAGACTGGGATTTTAAATGATTCCAATATTTATTTTTAGATTCAACTTCTGCTTGACGTTAGTGTTTAATGATCAACAGTAATTTACATACAAAAAAAATAGTATATAGCTTTAGTTATGGCAATAAAACAATGGGGTGTTAGTTCCACTGGCAGGTGTATCAAACACCCTCCGACCCTCTGTGACTCTGCTTCCTGCAGATTCAAATCTCTCGGTGATAACGACAAAAACAAGAAACACGGGTCTTGTTTGGAAGTTTGAGTCAAAGTAGCAACTTAGGTGCCGGGAAGTTGGGACGGACGGAGGTCACCTCTGCTAACGGAGCTAGATGAAAGTTGAAGGAGAGAAGGCCGGATGAAGGGATGGATGAAAGATGAAAGGAGATGGGGAGCGGTGTGGAGGTCGTCCGGGGGGTGATCAGTGAGGTGGATGGGATGCCATCTGACAGGTCCAGCTGGGAGACTGCCCGCCCCCCAGCGCTGCAAACTGGTCAATATGGAGGCCAATTACTGCTGCCCATGTGACCAGGGCATCATCCAACCCTATCATAACGCGCGCGCGCGCCTAGGCGCGCGACCGTGCCATCTGTGCAGACCAGCAGCGACCCCCTTCTGATCCAGTTGTGTCCCCGCGCACGCTCCTACTTAACCTCCTAAACAGGGGCCAGCCACGCCCACGCCCCGTCCCCGGACCCCGCGGAGCGTCAGCCGCAACCAGGCGGCCGCCTGAGAGGTCGGACGAGTCAAGAAGACTGTCCGCGCACGCGGGGAGGCCAAATAAACCCCGCTCTCCTGCACATGGCCACATCTGGCATCGCCCGAGCCTCCGAACCTAATTGGCCACCTGCAAAAAGGCCTGAAGTCTGGCTGGCGCTCCCCCGGATCTGCGCTCCTGTCTCCGGGACCCCTCTTTAGCCCCCTAATCCTGCTCCTTCCCCCCCCGCTGGAAGGCTCCTTTCTCCTGTGGCGGGACCCCCAGCAGTGGCGCGCTTGCTCCTGCCCCGTCTTCTGCCCCAGCGCCTCGCCGCGCGATAATAAACAGATGTTGCGGAATTTTCTGGAAGCGGGCAGCCCGTGACAGGCCCGCCAGCGCGGGCGCCTTTTCCACACACGTGGACGCCAGAGAACCTAATAAAAACCAAAACCAAAATGCAAACCTGAGCGTCGTGTGGTAGGCATTCCCGACGTTAGCGCTCGTTTGTGCCCGTGAAACTTCATTCCCCGTCGAGCCCTAAAGGTGCAGATCCAATGATCTGACGCGCATCTGAATTTTTCAAAAACACTCGATTATTATTTTAACTAGATGTTAATTGGAATTCACAGCATTCTACTCGAGACATTTTCATAATCGCGCTATTGACTGTTATGTCGGACAAACACTTGATTTTTTTCTCTATCAAGTTGAGTGAGAAAAGAGTGGGACGAACATGCTAATTTAAACAGCGAGATTCATTCACTCACTTTTCATCCTGAGTACAGAGTGTCACATAAAGTTTTTTTTTTTTTTTTAAACGGTTAGCTGCCAATACTGCAAACCTTTAAACTACGGCAAATAAAAGATGACTATTTTGCATGAATGAGAGGAGCTTTTCAGTGTTTGGCGGAACTAAATTGCGCCGACCTGAATTTTTTTTAACCTGTGATAAGATTTTTTAAAAAACATCTGTAAATCTGTGAAAACGAGGAAGCTGCGACATGCTAAACTCTCGTGACTTTAATTGTTTAGTTTCCAAGTTACTATTAATGTTAAACCTAACAGGAAGCATCTTGTCATCTTCTACAACTGTCTGCGAGCTTGTACGAACTGTAAAACAGAACTTTAGACAGAAATCTCCATATTTATAAAATGCCTGTGAAAAAAACAGTAGTGTGTGCGCACACGCACACACACACACGAGGTAAAAGGGTTATCCGGGATGAGCGCTCTCGTTTTTAAACGTCCTGGATAATGAACAGATGCTGCAAAAATGAGGAAAGAAAGATGGACTCCTCCCAGCAGGGCCACTCTGGCCCGCTGAACTGGCACACTGGCGCACACGCGGTTGTCCTCCCCGGAGCTCCCGGTGCTGCTGCTGGGGAACATTAAGGGACTTGGCACGGCGCTCCTCCGCCGAGCTGCCAGCCCCTTTCCCTCCATCCCTCCATCCCTCCATCCCTCCGTCCCTCCGTCTCTCCAGACTGTGGAGGAGAAGGATATGAGGGTGTAGGGTGGTCGTGGAGCGCTTGGCTTCCTCAGACATACGTCAAACTTTTTTTTTTCCCCCGTTTAAACAGTTTCAACCGAGAGGCCTCAAACGCAGAGGGGGGGTTTAATACCTGAGGAACTTATTTAGCCATATTTAAACCAGAATTAAACTATTTACCACTAAACGATGTGTATGTAAGCAGTTTGTCTGAGTTTAAATTATTGTTAATATAGGACAATATTTTTGTTTCATTCATCGGCTTGAAATTAAAAAAAAACCATCTAACCAAAGTTTCGGAATCGCAGCAGACGCGCCGTGTATTTGTTTTAGAATCTATCTTTGTCTTTGGCCCCTCTTATTCCAATAACGTTTAAAATATGGCGGGAGCATTTTTTTGTATCGTTTTATTCGTCCTTTTTATATTTTAATTAACTCGTGTCCGTTTAAATGTGACCTTTCCTTATATTGAAGAAAACTTAAAAAGAAAAACGCCTATTAGCAGCATGAAATACACTCAAATAGCTTCGGTCAGACGTTAGAGGAAAAGTCCTTGTTTTCTTATTTTTTGGGCTTCCAGCGGTTTGACTGGCTCGGGATGAGGAGGAAACCAGAGGCTGCAGATTTACCTGAAATGCGTCAGTCACGTCAAACTTCGGGCCGTTTTCATTGATTTTATATCGACGTTCAGCACCAGCCAGTGTCCTGGAGGACCCGAGACGCCGGGAACATATGGGTCCCGGGGCAGCTCTCCAAGCCCGGGCGGGGTGGCGACGGCTGCCCCTTCCTCTCTTTCTCTCGCCCTCTCCCTCTCTCTGTGCGTGTGTCTGTCTGTCTGTTTATATCTGTGTGTGTGTGTGTGTGTGTGTGTGAGAGAGAGAGAGACAATTGCTATATTTTTTTCCCTGAGATATGTGAAAACACGGACAAAACGTGTCATCGTGTGTATTAAATACATTTACATGGCTGGTTTCAGACGCCCATAAGCTGGCTATAGCTTATATATAAAACCATGTTCATAATATATGAGATAAATACCAGATGCACGTTTAAACTTACAAGAGGTGAAACCATGCTGGGAGGGACGATTCCATAATTTATACCAACCCGATGTTTAATGTTTTATCTACATCTAAATAAATGCCTGAGGAACGATTGGGGGGGAAAAAACAGGTTTGCAATTGCATTTTAACAGTGGCCAGAAAGTTTTGAAACGTTATGGGTTTTTTTTTTAAATTATTTTAAATAAGTGATGCTGCAAAATTTCACAAAATATACCCTATACAGGTAATATTGTGAAGGATTTTTTGATTTATATTCGATTTTCCCCATGACAGCAACACCTGTTATGCTCTAAAAAAAAAACTATATAAAATAATTACGTAAAATCTTTTCCTTAACCTCCAATATTATCATTTCTAAGGAGTTTACTCTTCCCTTTTTGCCTGCGTTCCTTGTTTCCAGCCGTGTCGCAGTGGTCGGAGCTCTCCGCGGTGCTGATGCACACACGCAGCTTTTGCAGCAGCGAACACTTTTTTTTAAATTTTAAACCAGTTTTCTACATCACAAAGTCACTTGTTTCCTCCAGACGAATCAAGTGAAAGCGACAAATGCGCGGAGTCAGCGGAGGCCTCGAGTTCTCTGAGTTCTCTTGAACACAGTCTTTTTCTTTTAAAGATGCCCCTTAAGTTTCCTAAATATCGCTAAAATAAAAAGAAATAAATTAGGGAATTATTTACGTGGGGAGGCTGCACTTCTTCCATTGCATTTAATTTGTTCAACAAAAAAGCTCCACAGTTTCTTTGATTACTGTTTTTTTTTTTATTATTTTACCACACGCTTGAAAAGAACTGATTATATGAAAACTGGTCATCAACATATGGGGTCCCCTCACTTTCATAACAATTACAAAATAAATTAATAAATAATTGCAATAATAATAATTCAACGAAGTAAACTTTGTACAAAACAAAATACAGTACAGTGACATAATTAATAAACAGAGGTAATATTAGGAAATAAATATTAGAAAAAAAAAATGTCACGGTAATTTAAGCAATATTTTGGCAGTTTTACCGTTTTGGCCAACCCAGCCATCGTGTGCGTGTGTGTGTGTGTGTGTGTGTGTGTGTGTGTGTGTGTGTGCGTGTGTGTGTGTGTGTGTGTGTTACATCTTGATACATACACCGTGTGTCAGGGCCTCGCCTCGTTCTGTGGTCTCGTCTCGGTTTTGCATAGATGGCGTAATAACGGATTCATTTTAAAATGAAAAGATATTTTCCTCAGCCACCCCAATCTCGAGCAAACATTTCCGTTTCTTCAGATCTCCCCGGTTGCAGAACCCAACAGGTGTCCAGCGAACCGGGCCGGACCGGACCGGACCGGACCGGACGCGCCTTGCGTGGGTTCCTTTCTACTTGTCGTTTTTATTTCGTGTATTTGAAAACCACCAGTTTGTCGTGGAGCAGTGTGGTCGTGAAAAGTTGTCTTCCAGTCATCAAAATGCAAACAACCACTGATACGAACACAAACGTTACACTGAAATGTTTCCACCACCGAGAGTTGACGTTAAACAGTTTCTGTTCTCGTTTCTGGAGTTTTAGTTGCTCGGTGTGAGGTGTGTGTGCTGCCCCCGGACCCCCGGCTGCAGCAGACAATGGAGAGATACGAGGAAAACACACACGGGAACGAGTGGAAAATCTCCCAGACGCCCGGTCACCACGCGTGTCGTGGGTGGAGAGTTGATAGTTGATTTGCAAGCGAACGCGCTGATGCGGGTTTTTCATTCTAACTGTGGAAAAAGGCGTTCAGTTCGTCGTACACGGGGGCCCGGTCGTGGTGTAAGTGCATGTCGTGGTAAGGCAGGACATTTTCAGAGTGAATTCCACCCCGGGTCCCCGAGGAGCCAAACACCAGGTTGTGGCCCGCGGTGGATCTGGATCCCGGAAGGCTGGAGTAATGCATAGAGTAGTGGTATCCCTTCTCGGTGTCGGGCGAGGCGGAGCCTTGGTGCTTCACGGAAAAGTTGCCATTGATGCACAAGGGTGGACTTAGGGGGGGCTCGTACTCTGGGCTGTTGTATTCCGGGGATCCGCTCCCCCCGTAAAGGGAATCGTACGCGGAGCAGTAACCGTGCGTCCTCAGCGCGTGTGAGTTTGAGCTCGGGGGGCAGTGGGGGCTGGACAGGCGCGCGCACTGGTAGGGGTAGGAATGCATGGAGAAGGAGCCGGGCCCGTACCGCGCCCCGTCCTGGCACTGCTGCTCTGTGAGGAAGTTACGGGAGTTGAGCTGCAGGCAGCCCGCCACCAGGTTGGTGGTGGGCTGGGACAGGCCCTTGCACAGCGTCTGCACGTAGGACACCAGGTCGGGTCTTTTCCCAGAGCGTAAAATCTCCGACAGGGCCCAGATGTAGTTTTTGGCCAACCTCAGCGTCTCGATTTTGGACAGTTTCTGGGTTTTGGAGTAGCAAGGAACCACTTTACGCAGATTGTCGAGCGCGGAGTTCAGGTCGTGCATGCGGGTCCTCTCCCGCGCGTTGGCCTTTATCCGGCGCATCTTGGAGCGCTCGATTCGGGCCTGCGTCATTTTGCGCTTTTTGGGGCCCCTTTTCTTGGGCCTGTCTCCCTCCGTGTCGTCTCCGTCGTCCTCTTCCTCCGCTCCGTCGTCCTCGTCGTCTTCCCCCGCGTGTTCGGACTGCGTCCGGCTGCCGCCTCGCAGCTCGCTCTCGTCCACGTCGTCCTGCGCGTCTCGGTCGTCGTCTTTCAGTTTGTTCTCGTCGGAGTCGCTGTCCTCCGCCCAGCCAGAGTACTTCTGCACGTCCGGAACCAGAGATGGGTCGCTAAAAAGCCGCGTCAACATGGTGATTCTGTGAAAGACGGGGAGAGAAACATAAAAGCAAGCGACGAAATCCGGCAAGAAACTGCGGAAAACCCGAAAATGAAACTATCATCGACGACCTTATTTTATTCTCAAGGACACGTTCTCTAACTGCGGTGGATGGAGGGAAAAGGAGAGGGAAAAGGAGAGGGAAAAGGAGAGGGAAAAGGGCGCTAAAGGAACAGATTTAAACTCTTTCGCTCAGATGGATCCGCGTTTCATTCCCTGCTGTCGCCGGTGCCCCGCCGTGTCCTCTCACAGCGAGTCCCAGCGGCGGGGGCCACATTATGGGTCCCACAGGGGCCCCCTTTCACTCCTTCTGACGCCTATACACTCCTGGCTGCATTCCAACACTATTCATCCACCGTCCAGCTCCGCTCCGAGGGGAAAAGCAGTGTTTTATTTAAGCGCTTCTGGTCAAAGTCACCCCGATGATTAAATTAAAGCTCCCGCTCTGTAGGTAGCTGAAAACTAGAGTCGAAAAAGGAAATAATAAAAACACAATAAGAAGAAGACGAAGTGATTTTCATATTGAGGATTTTGACTAAAACAAACGAAAGAGCGAAACAAGCGAACGACATTAAAATGTCCAATAAAAGAATCAGTCGAAAATAACATGCAAAGGAACTGGCGCTTTAACGCCAATTTTAAATAAAGTTTATCCTACCAGGGTTAATCAGCGCAGCCCATTCCAGAGCAGACAGAGCCGAGGATCTACGAGCGCAGTGAGCCTCCATCGTCTTCCAGCTCCATCATCACATCAGCACCACCCCGCTAACACCCCACCCCCTCCCAGTAAGGTAGGCTGTGATGTTTGGGTAATTATCTCGGGTGGGTGGGGTGGGGAGGGAGGTGTGTGTGTGTGTGTGTGTGTGAAGGGGGGTGGGGGGTGCGTGCCAGGGGCAAAATCTAGTTTTTAAAATCTCTGGCTCAGGAGGTTCGTTCAATTAGGAGAAGAAAACACACACACGGGCAGCAGCGTTTAATTAACGGACCATGTCGCTGACATGAAATGGATTTCACACCCAATTCAGTATGCACGAGCGCCTGATTCCAAAGCAGTTTCTTAGTCAGACGTAACCTTTACAGATGGAAATCACTTGTATCCTTTTAGCCTTCGTTAAATATAAAAACGCCTCCATTTACCTGCTTAAGCACAAACTCGGATTGCGCGCCACAGTTTACCTGGATAACACGCCGAGGCTCGGATGTCTGTGGGTGGTCCCTGCCCATCACGAGAGGATGGGAATCAGCCCGACAAGCACCAGTAAACGTCCACAAACGCTGATGCACAAGCGTTCTACCCGAGCTCACGCTCTTTTGTTTCCCCGGTTTGAGGTCCAAACGCAGGAATCTAAGGTCAAATCCCGGCTTGGTCCGATTGCAGCGCCGCAGAAAGCGAACTGATCCCTGGACCAGATCCCTGGACCAGGTCCCTGGACCAGATCCCTGCCTCCGTCCTGTCTGATTCTATCCTTTTTTCCCCCCCCCAGCTACTTTCCAATGTCAGAAGTTGAAGGGCACGCACTGGGGCCGCAGGGGATGGCGCGGCCAATTAAGCCGAAATCCATCAGGTAAAAAAAAAACCTTCTGAAGCTTTTTTTTTCCCCGGAAAAATGAGGGAAATAATTTTGCCGACACTAAATGTCACTTCCAATACAGAATCACCCACAGCGAAACTGTTATGCGTTATTTCCAAATCAATTAATGTAATTATACTATTAGGTTCCAGTCTGAGAGATAAATATGTTTTAAATTGTTAAACAGCCTTTGAGTCACTGCCGACGCGGAGACGCGTCCGTGGTTTAATTAGATTAAATTCGTCCTCCATTTTGGAGGCGCAAGAGCGTCGGGAATATTTGCTTTCAATTGTTCAGTCTCAAACTCACCTTGGCTCGATGTCTCCGCTGGGGACGGGAGGGGAGAAGCTCGGCTTCGAGTTTCAGACCATCTTCAGGGACCCGGAGTGAGCGGACCGTCGCTCCCCGTCGGAAGGATGCGGACGCCGCGCAGCTCTCCGGTTTGGAGCCTCTCTGGGCGCGCAGTCTAATATAAACCAGCGTGCGTCGTGGAGTGTCTGCGTGTTGATGTGCAAATGCGTGTGTGTGTGTGTGTGTGTGTGTGTGTGTGTGTGTGTGTGTGTGTGTGTGTGTGTGCATGCGTGTATGTTTGAGTGGGACCGTGAGCTACCGAGGAAGGGGTTACATACCAGCTAAGGCTGCGATGCCAGCGCCCATATGGCTGGCACGTCACCGGCAAGAGCCATCACATCAGAGCCCGGTGATTGACATGCGCCCGCATTTGGAGAGATTTGCCCGCGGGGGGAGAAACTGGGAGACTTGGGGGGGTTAGGGAGAGAGAGAGAGAGAGAGAGAGAGAGAGAGAGAGAGAGGAGGGTGAGGCGGTGAGGAGGAGGAGGGCTTCGCCATCTGTCACCACGCTAGAGCTCACACAGCCAGAAAAAAGGAGGAAAAGGAGGAGAGAGGGAGAAAATAAAATGGTGGAACAACAAATCTCATCAAAGTTGACCCTTGCCGCTGTTTCAAGGAATGAATGCCATCTTTTGGCTTTAAAAAAACCTGCAAATTTCCCTCGTTAATGTATCCAGTCCGAGGAGACCCAGACACGCAGCGCAGCAGCCATCAGGAGGTCATCGGCATCTTAAGTATGTTAAATATAATAAGCTCAGCATATGGCTGCCAACAGAGTTCTCCTAGATTTCTCCATCATTTCCACGGTGAGGATGCTCACATACTGAATCAGCTGGTGCGTTAGAATCACGCCAGTTTCAATAATGAACACCTTTCTCTAGATTGGCCCCACCATTGTCTGAGTTTAAATGTGCTCTAATGCAATATTGGATGGAGCCTATATCAACTAACCGCTCAGACACGAGCACGGTCCACGTGCACACATCAGAAAAGTGATCTTATACTTGTTGTCTGCGCCGACCGGAGTCAGAACAAGTCACAACTGGTTTGGGTTGTCCTTGCTGAACAAACCCAAGCATCATTTGATCCAATTAGGTAAATAAATAAACAATATGCCTTCTGTTCCACAGCCTTAATGCAGCCATAATGCCGCCCCATCCCCCTCCCCGTTTACTGTTTCTGAACCAAAGATATGAAAGAAGCTGAAGCGTGTGGCTCCACATGCTTCACGAAGAGCGGAAGGAAAAGATCAAATGCTCTGAACGGGCGAGCTTCTGCCAGCTCTGCTGCTGGTGTCCAGCTCGGTGGGAGAAGGGAGGCCCGCGGGGGCGGACGCCGGAGAGGCAAAGAGACGCATGAGCACCACGAGAAGGAGCGAGAGGGAAGAGGGAGAGCGGGACCCAGGTGTGGGAACCCACAAGGGATGAATGAAAAAATGAGGAGGAAGGAGGCAGAGAATAAAGAGATGGTTCCTGTAAGAACGGTGTGTTCCATGCTGCTCTAACTGTGTGTGGACGAGGGAAAAGACAGAAGAAATCACTTTGTTGGGCTCAGATCTCTCTATTTAGCAGACAGAGACGGAGTTAATGTTGCAGAAACGAGCTCCACGACCGCCGAGTCCACCCTGGCCGCTCTGAGGGAGCCGGGACGATGGCTGAGAGCGGCTCCGACGTCTCCGCAGCGGAGCCAGATGAAGCCCGTTCAGGGGGGCTGCGGGGTCATCCCTGGGGTCACCAGCAGTGCGACACTGTGGTTAGGGAGCCGTGATGCCTCACATCCACTAATGCGTCCCTTCCCTTCTGGGACGAGGCGGCGGCGGCGACCTGGCACGCCACCAAACCATTGTGGGCGGATTTTGAAGGTGTGTTTTGTTGTGTGTGTGCGTGCAGGGGATTTAGGGGGGCGGGCGTCTAACATCACAGCCAATCTATTGGATCCTTTTTTTTTCTGGGAGAAAAAAGGGTTAGGGCTCTTCTCAACAAGTCCCAGAGAACCTCCAGGTCACCTTGCCAAAATAGAAGCTAAATGTCGACCGTGTGGCTTCTTCCCGGCGCTGCTGCGGCCATCAGGGGTTGTTCCGCGGCAGACGCGCCACAAAAGAGCCCCTTTGGAACGTTCATCTACGCTGGCTTTGCGTTGTGTTTGCATACGATCACAGCGACGTACAGGCCACCTGCTGTGTGGTAAAGACCAAACGCAACCCAAGTCTTTCCTCTTTAAGAAGCTGAATCCTTCCGTCTTTCTTTCTTCTCCAATGATGCTCTTGTCTCTTCAAAGTTAGCAAGCCCCGCCCCCAGGCCGCTTTGTCATTTTGATCTTTTTTACTGTCAAACATGCAAGGTGACGACCTGCACTTCACTTGTCTTTTAAGGGAACGTGGAAACTTCTCCTTACACACACACACACACACGCACACACCAGACACTCAGACCCCATCTGCACTCTCCTCTCTCCAGCTTGCTAATTGCATATGCACAAATGCAAATGCCTATTAATTAATTACTTGACTAATTAGTGCAGTGGTATTTCAGAGCGATAAATCACGTGGAGAAGGGGCCGAGGACGGAGGGGCAGGAGGAGGAGTGGCGTGGAGCATCCGCAATGAGCCCACACCGGAGGACGTGCTCCTTTTGTACACCGCCGAGGAGGCGCACAACGGAGCGTTTGGTGAAGATCCGCAGCGCCAGGTGAGAGGAAAGAGGAGAAGAAACGGTGTTTGACTCCTGCTCTGCCAGCCGTGCTTTTTCCTGAGTCTGGATTCTCATTTCACGTGTTTTTACCGAGGAGAATCCAGACTGTGATACATATTTATACTGGTATTGTAAACCTTGTACAATAGATCAATGAGCATAATGGTTGGCAGCGTTTGTGCAGTGATACTGATGTGATCATTGTGGCATCTGTGATTGGAGGTGAATAATTCTGGCAGCCAGGGTGTGTTATGTATCTGTGTGCGAGGTTCTGTGTGTGTGCCTGTGCCTAGGTGTGCCAGGCCCCCACCATAGGTACCCGTGGAGATCTCCTGACTGAAATATCCGTTCTTGTTTGCCTGCCCAGAGCGTGTGGTTGGAAGTGCAGCATCAGAGGGCCCCTCCTCTCCCTCTCCTCGGATCCGGCTGCCAAATGGAAAAACCTCATCTGGGCATCAGATTTCTGTCACTTGTCCTTCATTTACACTTTCTGCGGTCAAGCTGAAAATGTTAAGCTTACCGAGATGAGGCATTTAAAAGTTTTACTTCACCTTTTCCTCCAGGCCTCATTAATACTGCTACCGGATCATTACTGATCTCCTCGTCTAACCGCACGCCTGCGTCAGTGTGTCTGTCCACCTGTCGGTCCTCAGGGCATATTTGAAGCTCTAGAATTTTTTTTATCAGTTCCCGTGCCAATCCAAGCCATTCACAGCCAAGCCAAAGCATCTTGTGGGATTTTTGGCTTTTAATTATAGTAAAAGAGGATTAATTGTGGCAATGGAAACAAGGGGCCATGCATTATTGATGCTATGAGTGCGGGGCTGGAGGGGGTAGAGGGTGCTAATTAAATCACTGCCCGACTGCCTTGTCCTGCTCTCCTGCCCCACCATGTCTTCCACCTCCTACATCCCCAAAAGCCCGCGCCACGTCAATTCTTACCCACCCACGCATATTCCTACTTCATTCATCCCTGCAGGATCATCGCGTCTGGGTTTGTGTCTAGATTTTGAAGCTTTACAAAATCTTTTCTCAAAGATTCTCCCGCACTAAACAATTACCCCCCTCCCCTACACACACACATACACACACACACACCAAGTCAGCCCATGCACATTTCAAAGGCCACTAGAGAAACTGAGTCCTTCAACAGCTCGATGGGCTTTTCCACAACACCAGGGCACCATCTGCCGGCCATTTGGGGAACTGCAACCCAACCATTCATTTAATACAGTTCTGAAAAACAGCATTATTATTATTATATTGTTGTTATTGATCTGCCGTTCTAAGCAAAAATAGAGATTTTAAAATAAAATTGAAGTCTAAAAAATATTTTATATTTAAAACAACTTGTTCTCTGTAAGCGGTGTGTACAGCCGGTATTGTAATAACATCTGATAACACAATAACTGTTAATAACATTAGATTCTCATCTACTTTATTTTTCTATCTCTCCTATCTTTCATCTTGTTATTCCCAGGATTCCCTCTCTCGACATTCTCAGGGATTATCTCATCATTAATCTTGTATGTTAGTCCAGCACATTCCAGATGGAAAATGGTTCCCTGGCATCTGACACAGCAGTGATAACAAGCACAGGAGATAATCCCTTTTCTCTATCCTCTTGTAGCGCCCCAGTTAATCAGACTACTCTGATCCAATTTCCAACCCAATTTGTCCAATATTTATTTTCACATTACAAGTAATACTATTTGAAAAATGTGTAGTTGCTTCACCGTGACAGCAGGTAGTGCAGCGCGGATATGACTTCTCATTCAAAATGTAATATGTATGTTATATAACCGGATCAATGGTAATGACGGACACGTCAAGAGAGGTGCTGACAGGGACAGGGCCTCTATCTGGGCCCCTCTGAGGACACCTGTTATACTGGTACAAAGCCTGTTTATAATCCTAATTAATGGACTCTTCTATAACGGGTTTTTTTCTTTTTTTGTACATGAATTCTACAGCATCACTGTCACAATGTGCCAATAAGAATATTAAATGTCCTATTTTTTTCAAATGTTTACATGTAATAAATGTATTTTTGCATAAAAATCTAGTGCAGAGTTCAGAGATTTTAAAGGACGTAACTCTGAAGTGTTCGGTCGGCTGGCACCCTGCTGACTGTCACAAGTTTGACAAGATAAACTTCAATGTGTTTTTGGAACTGTCATCTTCCGTAGTTCACAATTTGAAAGTATCCCAGAGAATTATGATTCTATTTGGAGAATAAATACCTAATTTATTAGAATCTAAGATCACAGCTAATCTTTGTTTCTGCCCAGCTCTCATGCCTGCTTATGTAACTTTGTTCCCCATTTTGTTCTCCGTTTATCCTCCTAACTTGGTCACGTAGATTGATTATAAACTCTCCAAAACTAAAAGTACACTGAAAACACAGCTTTCAGCAAACAAGTTGCAACATTTATTATTTATAGCCAAGAGTATAAAGTGTTTATTGAGTTTCTAATGTGAAGACCAGCCTAAAAAGCAGCAGGTCCACATAGACCCTCTTTCACGCTCTGCCCATCAATTCCCTCCACTCACCGCATTCATCATCATCATCATCATCAGTGTTGTCATCCTCATCCTCCTGCTAGTCAGCCAATGAAAAAGCTCAACTTTGCCTTCGGGCCAAATCCGTTTCTCCTCCCCGTCCAAATCCCTCAAACATGTGAGTGAAACAGGCAGAACTCCTCAACGACTGCTCCCATCCTCTGTGCCACGACCACATTACCATGACCAGATTCATATTACCACATATTCATTCTCACCTTCGTCACTTATTCTACTTTACATGCAGCTCATGGAACATTTCATTTGGTAGCTAGTCGGAGCGTTTGAGTCTGTCAGTGAGTTTTTCATCGAAGATCATTCCTCACAACATCACATAACCTAATAAATCAATATTGTTAGTTGCATGGGCTTAGCTGCTGGCGTCCATCCCCCCTCCACACCAACTCGCGCATCCCTCCTGTCGTTTATCCCACCCTCCCTGTCTCTGCGTAAATCTCTGCCAAAGAGGCTCAGCTGATGTGATGGGATTACTTTTTTCTGATAACAGAATCAACATCAGCCTGTAGATGGACGGGAAAAATACCCCCAACGCACGCCTCCTCTCCAGGCTCTGGCCACGCCCCCTTTCACAATGGCCACTCCTTCTTTTGGAACAGGCCCCTCCCCCACGCCCCGCCCACCCATTTCTCTCTCTCAACACCAGAAACCCACAGACTTGCTTCATTTACTCCAGCTGCTCTAGTTGTGAGGCAGGGGAGAAGAAGGGAGAACAGGGGCAAATGCTGAATATTTTCAAGAAAAGAGGAGAAGAATTCTTCATTTCTTGTCTTTAAGGGTGAGAGTGAGGCAGACAGAGAGAGGCCAGGGGTTTAGGGTCAGACCACTCAGCAGTGGGAGGATCTTCCGGGGGGGTTCGAGTGATCTTTGCCAGTGACCCATCCTTTCCTCTGGGAGTCAGAGTCCTCAGGATCCAGAGACATGGACGCTTCTGTGCCAACCCAGGTCGAAGTGGAGCCCAAGGAGAGAAAGAAGATTCAATTTGCCGTCCCGTCGTCTGCGCCTACCAACTTGGACCCTCGGCAAGTGGAGATGGTGAGCAGGTGGTTGATGGAATAGGCTGTTAAAGAGAAAAGCCTGTGGGGATGATGATTTAAATGCAGTTCTGAAGTTTTGTCGCGTTTTGTCTGGACCTGCTCAACATTTTAGGCCTGATACGAAAACTGTGTGGACATTGTGCAGTTACTACAGTTAATTCTAACTTTTTCAAACCTTATCTTTGAGCCCTCTTACTCTCTGTCCGGTGTCTGGTCATTGGGGGGTGCTGGCGTTGCTCCTTCTGACACCAAACCTCATTTAGTTTTAGAGTGATTTCCATTTTTATCCAAATTCTTAGTTCCGATGCAGGCAAATCTATTCTAGGGCAGAGGAAACTGGGCTGAGAGCCGCTCGGTGCTGAGGTGGATTGAGGCCAATGGCTCATCCCTCCTGAGGAGGGCCGAAGATTGATGGATGGAAAAGCAAGAAACAATGTGGTGGGAAACCTTTTTTACTGCTGGCGTAACAGTCGCCGCCCTGCTTCTTTTGGTTACTGGACAGAATTTGCACGCGACTGATAGAACAACTGAGCCATCCCGTCAAATTAAAGTGTTTTTTCCTCTGAC
This sequence comes from Tetraodon nigroviridis, assembly GCA_000180735.1. NCBI lineage: Eukaryota > Metazoa > Chordata > Actinopteri > Tetraodontiformes > Tetraodontidae > Tetraodon > Tetraodon nigroviridis. The sequence continues at coordinate 688,942 of CAAE01014700.1, forward strand.
TTGTTTTTTTACCTCTGACCTCTCTCACATTTTCCTCTGTTCCTCATGCACTCCGGTCACACTCTAGTCTCTCAGGTCCTTTCCAAGAAATCACAGGATATCAATCTACCATATGTGAGTGTCTCCTTCCTTCCGTTTTGGGGGAGAGGTTATTATTCAATCACCTTATGGTCAAACAGTGAACAGCTATATTTAGCTCCACCTTAAGCTCAGGGACTGTGGCCTTTACCTACAGTTATTTTAGGTGTGGTTTGGGTTAGCTAACTGGTTCCTGGTTTTTGTCCAAAGACGTTTCAAAAGCAGAATGAACAGAAATTCTTACGTTGGTTGTCCACAGATTAGTGGAGTCTGTTTGAACCAAAGCAGAGCATAGGGAACCGTTAATGCTAAGATGTTTGTGTGTTTTAAGGCAGATAGCATCGACCCGAAGCTAAAGAGAGCCTGCAGGGGCATGTGGGTGGTCAGGGGTAACAGCAAATGACACTTGAGTCATTCCCTTCCCCTCCCATAAAAATTACCGTCGCCCACCAGACTGTTTACTAACCATTTACAATGGCTTCTTTTCAACGCGTTATGTATTTTTGGCATTTAAACCCCCAAAAATGCTAACTAGCCTGAACAGATTTGGTCACCATGGTGACAACCCCCGCAACTATGTCACTGAGGGCTCTCCCACTGACGGCGTCTGAAAGGTCAACTTTAATGCACTGCTGGGGCTGTCTGATAGCTTGTTTACATTGGTGCAGTTACATGTTCGGCGATACGTAACGGTGCAATTTGATACGATGTAATGATGCGCTAATGTGGGAGATGCTTTTACACCACCCACACAGTGAAATATTGTGCATTTACAGGAAAACACTGAACCTGTTTTTTAAAGATACCATCATAGGGTAATTGCGTTTGAATATTTACTCTCAGGGTAAATGTCTGAATGTAGTCCTCTGTCCCGCCAAGAACCAGAATCGTAGCTCACGTCACAGAAAAGCACAGAGCCTGAGTTACTCATGAGCGCTAAAGTGCAACAGTAGGTTTGCTGTGTTCTTGGTTCACTCAACGTCTGCAGAGCCACGAAGCGGAGATGTGTTGGCAGATTATTTCTTTACTTCCCCCTGCCTAACCCACATCCTCCCCGGTCCATGTTAAACTTTGAAACGCAGTGACCCTTGATGCAATGTGTATTTGTGGCTAAACATTAGCCGTCTGAGGGACTGTCAACATGCACTCTCCAAAAGATCATCTCCGAAAGATCATCTTGATGACTGACACAAAACCAGCCTAGGACTGAACAGGAGGATGCGACAGAGAAAGAAAAGTTATTTTTATTATACAAAAAAGGCTGGCTTCTGGCTTTCTAGTGATCTTTAACCTTCTCCATTTCATGTAACTCAGTTTTCCTAATGGCAAATGTAGCTTCTTAAAAATGGAAGTAGTTATCTCAATATCAAGGTTGCCTGTCCAGCACAGCTACTTTGTGTCTGTAGCCATAAAAGCAAAGCAGGAGATCTTTTTTTTAAAGCATAAATCACCTTACTGGAACCAACAGATTGTAGTTAAAGCGTGGACACTATCAAAGGCTCTCAGTGTTCTCGGGACTATAAATGAGTTTGTATTTTCCTGTTGTCGACAGAATCTGTGGTTGAATTAGTCAAGAGAGATCATTTCAAATACCCTTTTCATGCGAGGATTTTTAACCGTTTTTGTAGCAGTGGAGCTTTTGTTCACCAAAGCATGTTAATTAACCCTCTCTGTTGTACATGAATGTAGAAACTTTGCAGTTTTTATGATAATATCAAGTGAATACCCATTGGCTGCTTTCCATTGGTCTGTGTGTAATGTGTACACACTGAAAACATAAATAACGGCCATGGGTTTATTTCTTTGTTGACAGTGTACACAATGAGCCGAAATGGGCCTAAGTGCTGGCACAGACGCTGCATCAAACATTTGTTTTGGACTTTCTCCGGTCAACCATTCAGTTATCGTCATCGCTGTCGTGACCTCGCGGGCACTCACTCTAGTTTTAATCAGACTTAAAATGGTTTCCATCAGGGCAGCGCAGCTCCCACCAGCGTGCACACGTTTTTGTCCCAACACCCCTGCTGCGCCGCACAGTTTAACCTTGGCCGTAGCCACAACATCAGCAATCATATCTGCGATGAGGGTAGAGGAAGAGGATTAAGGCGAGAGATCACAGCGCGGTGTAGAGGATAAGTGCTGGCCAGGGTCTGGAGCTGACTGGTCACCAGATGTCATCAAATGTTAAAGCAAAACAACATCCATTGGAAGCTAGGCTTCCTGCCTATTGATTCCCCTTCAAGTGTCTTCCGTTCCCCTACAGATCGGTGCAGGTATGAGCAAAAACAAGCCAGATTAGGCCGCATCCCTGTTTCATCAACACGGCAAAGATACGGATTTACTACCTCGCCAAGGATTTGACGTGATGGCTTACGTTTATCTGTTTTGAATAGATTTTCAGGAACTGTTGATAATGGGCCAAAGAACAAATGATTTAAATTAAAGCAATTAAACAAGTACGGACACAAACAGAATCGAGGCCACGGGGCTTTGGTCATGAAACCACCTACCAGCCTAGGAGGTTATGTTTGTTTGTTTGTAAAATAAATGGAAAAATGTAAATCAGATTTCAATGAAATTTTCAGGAAACCTTGCTAATGGAACAAAACAGATGATTACATTCTGGTGATGTTCCAGATGGGGTGAAAGTCACAATATGTTGGGAATGAGCTCCTCAGACAGAGCTCTTTGCTAGCGTGATGGTTGTAACCTCTGCTTTTTATCTCAGCTGGCCTGCAGCTTAGTGACCCTGCACTGATGCAAACTGGCCACCTTAATGTGCTTGTTTCTTTGTCCTTTGGTTGTGCCTGACTAATGACCTCCAGAGGTGCTCATTGTAGCTGAACGACATGATGCCAATAAGCCTGCACATGCATGAAGATTATCTGTGGGCTAAGCACTTTGTCTCAATGAAAAGCTTTGATTGGCGTGTCTCCTGTCGCGCTGCTCCAGTGTCGACTGTGGCCCGACAGGTGGCTTCCTATCACTTATCTTCCACTGGCACATTACCGCAGTAGCGTGGCGATAAAAACCTCTCTTCCCATAGTCTTTGGAATGACACGCAGCATAGCTAGCAGCAACTAATTATGCAAACAAGACACAGGGTCGGTGTGTGTGACAGAGCGTAGGGGGTTTAAGTGAGTATAATATCATTCTGCCAGTGGGTGCAGTATAATTAGATCACCCATTTGGGGTCATTGGAGAGCCCTCCAGATGCTGTCCCCAACCCATCTGTTTATTCCGTTAGCCAGTGGTGGAATCCAGTTAACCAAAGGTTGCTGTGGAATTGTAAGGTGAATGTTGAGCAGCCTGTGAGCATGATAGGAATTCAAGGCTGCTGATTATTCAAATAGGAAGAAACACCCCAAACGCAGGCCACTGAACAGACGTCAAAGCACTGTCCTGCAACAAATGTTTTAAGTTTCAGAGTTCTGTTCTCGGTCCAGGCTCAAAACCAACAAGCGAGTGTGGCTCAGTGGAAACGTTGTTGCTGTTGCGGGTCACTGTTGTCTGTCATTTTAAAGAACTAAACCCTGACCTTTAGTCATGTATTTGTTGCAACAATGGAAAGATTTTGTCTGCCAATTTTTACAGGATGGAGAAGAGTTGGCTTGTATCTAAATCAAATCCTGGCAGCACTTAAAAGGGCATTTTCCTCTAAAAAAAAGAAACAACATCTTGGGGCCCAAAACTGTTGAGTAATTTAATGGTCCTCATTTCTAACACATTATAACACAAAACAGTCATTAAATATTTAGTGGATTTATTCATATCAACCTAGTTAATTTGTGAGTCCACATCATTAAGACATCAAATACCCTTTTTAGTGGATTGAATTTCTGCTGCATCACTAAATTGGATGAGATAAGATGAGATAAGACACTTAAGATTAAAACTTCACAGCTTGTGCCTCACAGATATGAGAGCTGAGAATCAGAATAGAAGGTTTTTCTCAGCTTTGTTACTGGACCTCATCTGCACCAGCAACCTATCAAGATCCACCAAATGTCAGCAGTGATGCAGAGCAGCCCGACTCATTTCAGAACCTCTGGAGAGCTCTCTGATCTAGTTTACGCTGTTCTCCTGCTTTATATAGACCCAGCCATGAGCTCACCCTGGAGAAGAGCCTATCATGAGCAGACCCATTTCAACCTTTTTACACCCAAGTGGATAAATGGAAGATGGGTCGGTGCCGACGCATTCAAACCTGCACGCTAGGGAGTAAATGTGCAGAGTCAACATGAGCTAAATGCTGTGGTCGTCTGCATAGAGTAAATCCCAGGAATTTTATTATTAGGGCCTTTTTTGAGTGTAAGAAGACAATAAAAATATACCGTAGGTGGTTTAGATATGCAGTCCACATCCGCAAGTGTCTTTTAAAGACAGTTCAGATTAGGTTAATAATAAAAATAACATCTTCTGTGTAGAAATATATCAGAGATATGACATCTTGGGAAACACAGTGGCCTTCTAAGACCTTCTCAATCCCTGTACACAGAAGCCTGACTGATTTTCACTCCAAAACAATAACTGCTGCTAAAGGCAGTGTTTCGGCAGATTGAGAGCAGGAGGTTTAGAGAGGTACGAGCGGGTGGGGGAGCAGGATAAAGCACAGCAGGAGTAATCTCACATGCCCCACTGTTGGCGCAAATGAGGAAGTCACATACATATTATATAACACCGATGGGTTTAAGGCTGGAAAATCACTAGAGTTGTTTGTGCATATGTCATCTGACATGGCTAAAGAATACACCACCACTGTTATTTTGCAAACATCAAATAATCCCCAAATACCTCAAAGAATCTGACTATTTGTTTGACTCTTTGTTTTGATGATATTCAAAAACTGAATGGAATAAAATTGTGTATTTCTGCCGCTTTTTGTTGTTGTTGTAAGAACAGCAGTAGGTTTAAGCAGGACTCTGCATCAGGGAGGGATGGAGGGAGATTAAAGAAAGTCTTGATTCCGTGTATCCAAGAATAGGAGACCACAGAGGTCAGCTGCCCAGAAGACACAAATGTCATTTCGGTTTGCAAGCGTACTGATGATGGAGAGAAATGCAAATGGTATCAAGGAGGCCAGCAAGCTGGAGGAGGCAGAAGATCAGATGAGATGGAAAAGAGGTGAAAATTAAATGTATTCAGAGCCAGACAGGAAGTCGAGCAGCTGCGTGACGAGATTAAAACGTGTTTCTGGGGTCATAAAAAAGGGTTAAATCCACGCTCGATTACTCTTTGTTGTTGTATCTGACAGGGCAGCTTTTCCCCAGGAGGCCCGGGAACCTCTGCTTTGTCAACAAAAACCTCATCACAGAAAACTGGAAGGGAACCAGACATAAACACGGATCCCAGTGTGACATTTTTTACATAAATACACAGCAGCGTGGTCAGCAGCTTGGTCAGGGTTGGGAAGGACATGCCTGAACATAGGGTGGGCTACAAAAAACAGATAAACACATCTTTAGTCATCTGGCACAAGCCTGTTAGATGTTTCTTACTTTTTGACACACATTTTTGTTAGCGGGATTGTTGAAAGGGTTTTTTTCTAACTGTATTCGGGCTTTAGAGGAATAAAACCCTGAATCAGCTGGACTGTTGTGGGAAGCTGAGGCGGGATCCATAAGGTGGAGTTTCAGCTGAAATCCTTGAGAAACACCTTTAAAAACCTTCATTCCGTCCTCCCATCTGCTCTGCTCTGGCTTCAGTCTGCAGGGAGCACTGTCTGGGGGTGAGCGAGTGCTCGCTCGCCCTCCCTGCATCATGTGATGCGCGTGTTATCCGCAGCTTCCCCTCATCATTTCACCAACAAGCTTTTGCTCTGTTCTAGTCATACTTTGTGTTTGTTGAGTCTGTCACTGACGTAAGGACTCACTTTTAACCTACTGACCCCGACGTGTCCTCTGACCTCGGCTGCACGCTGAAACGTGCCCGTGGGCTATTGACCCGTCAGCTCGCCGTGCACTCATGAAACTCATGAGGCCTCCGTGGCCTTGACCACCATCATCCGTCATCATTTTCCATCTGATGGATGGAACTTTGCACTAAGCATTATTAATAATCCAGTGTTGGTGACTTAAATTATTCACGTGTTTATGGCTGCCCCCTGTTGTGTGTGTGTGTTCATAGATTCGGCGCAGAAGGCCGACGCCCGCTACGCTGTTCAGAGTAGCCGACCAATCATCTCCCGAGGATGATCAGTCCACCCATCAGGTAAAGGTGAAGGCAAAACTCTTTGACTATTAATGGCTCATTTGTCCTTCATTTCAGTACAAAAAATGTGTTTTTCCACATGTACGTTCCATCATAACACTGTGTTTTTACACACCTGCTGTGTTCCGTGGAAATATCACCTTTCAGATGATATTTAATGTGTCAACCAGGAGCCTCTGACCTTTTCGACTTCATCTGCTTTTATTCTTTCATATCAGCATTATTAATCACACAGTTCTATGGTAAAAAGAATGTGTGGATTGTATTGTACATGTGATGCTCCGGTTAAATTCACTTCTAACTTTCTTTTATTCAATTACCTTTAAAGTGTCTTTGATATTTTAATATTCTGCTTTCAAATCTACTTAAGACACACATTTTAAATGTTAATGAAATCATCTTGTTTGCCGACAGTGGGTCGTAGGGGAGAATGGAGTGCTCAAACCAAAACGTGTCAACCCAAACGTGTATCAGCCTCCATCACTCAAAGGTAACAGAGATGGTGGGTCGGCGCTGAGTCATCCTGTAGTTTTACCTCCGCTTTGATTTTTCAGTTTCAGGGTTAGGGTTGCGGTTGGGGTTACAGGGCTGTTTTTTTTCTCCGTTTCACTGCAGTCAACAGCGTTCCTGCTTTTCTGACTATGGAAAAAAATGCATGCAAACACTTATTGCTTTTGTTTTTGCCCTCTTGTACATAGAGAGGCTACAAGTGTGTGTTTCTTACAGTTCATTGCAGGTTCTGAGAGAGAGAGGGGGGAGGAAGGGGAGGGGAAGGGGGCGGAGAGAAAGAGATTACTATGCCAGCTGTGAGACAGTGAATGTGAGTCTAGAAAGTCTGGATCATCCTGGATTAAAGATAGTGGTGTATGCAGCTGTGCTACGCACAAAAACACGCACGAATGCACGCACTCATGCATCCGCGCACACTTTCTTCTGTCTCTGCATGTGTGTTGCGTCTTGCATGCAAGCTTCTTAGAGACTGAAAATGGCTTGTGTGTTTAGGCTTCACTGGGCTCTCTGGGTGCTTGTTGCATGTGGACTGAGCACAGAGTGAGATGGGCACCTCAGGCCTCTCTCAAAACAGACAGACAGGTAGGCAGGTAGGCAGGTAGACAGGACATGCAGTGACCTGTCTCACACCCTGAGCCTGATAGAGATGATGGGGGAGATTTTATGATTAAACAGAAATGTGGGTCAAGGGCTAAGGCAGCTTTGAAGCAGACGCGAGAGGAGTGAGAAAGTGCAGAAAACAACAGAGGAGCCGGCGGCCTGTCTGTCTGTCTCTCCCTGTCTGTCTGTGCATGTGTTTAACGGCTGCTCGGCATGTATGTGAAGTAAAAACTATCAGGCCTGATAAAACCTGTGTCGAAGCGTGGTAAAACCCAGAACAAAATATCCCTCTATCCCTGTGTCTCTGTGTTTGTGTGGTCATCTCCCTGTGTGTGTGTGTGCGTGTGTGTGTGTGCGTGTGTACGTACTCGTGTGCAGCTGTGCAGAAGATGGCTGAAGCGCACATGCAGAACCTAGGTGTCTACCCCCCTCTGGAAGACCCTTGTGAAGGGGAGGAGGAGGATGAAGACTGCTGGCAGGGACAAGACTCGTCTCCCACCAAAGCTGCTGGTGAGAGGGAGGCTCTCTGATGACTGACAGCAGCAACACCACACAGTGGCGGGGGCAGCATTCGGCTAATATCACCGCCCCAGTGCCATTAATCAGCTACTAACCGAAGGTCAGGCCTTGGTCTCGGGGCTCCTGACCTGGGTTGGTGCTGCTCCGCTGAATAGAACCAATCTGAGATCAGTGTATCCGCTTAGCAGTTAAAACAGCTGCATTTGAATTGGATGGAATTGATTTGATCGGCGTCAGTGAAAGAAATAAAAGGTAAATTTATCAAATCAGCACATTTGTATCGAATGGATGATAAAGAGAGAAGACTGGCTGAGTGAATGAGAGAAGCTCAGGCTGTTGGTACAGTATTAACGGTGCTGGAGTGTCTGATGGTGCATTTCTCCCGTGTTTGGCGTGGATGTTCCGTTGTCCTCTTTTCCCGTTTCCCTGAATATCCTGATGATGTTTGCATGTATTTCATACATCTATTTTTTGAGGTTTTTAAGTCTGATAACCGAACAATATGATGGAAAACACTAAAAAGGTAAAATGAAACGTTTTTCTTCATCTGCTGTACTTTCCTCCATGAAAACAGGTTTACCAACTCAGAACAATAAAATTCTGGAGAATAATTGCAACATTCTGTGTAACTGAAGAGGGGAGATTCACATGTGAGGAACAAGTTTGAAGAAAACCCTCCTCACACCAAACTCATGTACCGTCAGTCCGTTTGTTTTAAATAAATCTAGAAAAAAAAACCAAAACTAATGGAGTTTTTTAGAAAAGTGTCATCAAATATAGGCACCTGCAACAAAATATTTTAAAAAGAGGGCTGTCTTTCAGCGTTTGTGCCCATCCAGCATCTTCTCCTGTTGACACCAGACGTTGTCTCTTCAGATCACCAACAGACAGACACCAGTGAGCAGACAGACAAGTTTTCCAGTGTGAGAGCTGCAGCCACAGAGGTCCAAGCGGCGCAGGAGGAAGAGGAGGAGGAGGAGGAGGAGGAGAAGGGGGGTGATGAGAAATGAATGACAGAGGAACAGCCTGGGGATCAACTGAAGAAGAGGGGGGAGTGATCGTTTGGGTGGGTGGATTTGAAGAAAAGTGGAGCAAAAAATCTGAAGAATCAGAGAAT
>CAAE01014700.1:698398-771270 GCA_000180735.1 Tetraodon nigroviridis
TGGCCACCTGTATTTAACGTTGAAGAACTTTAATTTGAAGTATCTGGCGGTAAAGCAGCAGATGCTAATGATGCTGCTTCTCTGTCTGCTCCTTAAATGTTCTCTTAACAGCATACTTAAACATTTTCAACACATATCTGTACACAAACTGTGCGGGAAAAGCTACAATACCCCCCCCCCCCCCCACGCCCCCAACACACACACACACACACACACACACACACACACTTTATATTTTAACAATAGCCCTGTTCAAAATCTGTCAAGGACAAACTACCTCTAATTTGTTGAAATTAAAAACTAAACCGTGGACTCGGCTGCATTTTATGTTTAAACTTGGACAACTTTGTTCACTTATTCTGGATTTAATTTCCTCTATATGTTCTTGTCTATTATCACTTTTATTCTGATTTGATCTCACCAGTCTTCTTGGCTCTGAGCTGTTGTCTTAGTTCATATAAATCATGCAATGCTGCCTGTGTACTACTGACGCCATTCAAGTGGAATTTTTTTTGCAGACATTCATTTTTTTGGTCGTTTTACTCTTTACTCTCTTTTGCGTAGCGTTCATAATCGACAACTTGTTTTAGTCTGTTTAACACAATGTTATTGCGCAACTAGAGAATCAACATGAGGTTTGTTATTTCACTACAAAAATTATTAAATAAATAATGCAGGTTTTGTAAATAGAATTTATTTTTTTTTGTTATTTGACCATCTTAAACTGCTGGATGATCCAGTGAGCAGCTTCTGTGTGTTGAGGCTCTGCAGCGGATGCTCCTTTCCCGTCTCTGTCCATCTCTCCTCCGGACAGGACAAACATGGGAAGATATGGTCGAACTTCTTCAGTTTTTTGTTTCTGTATGTAATGTGGTTGTTTTAAATTGAACAACAATAAACAGCTTTTCCTTTGCTCCTTCAAGCTAATTTTCCTGTCTGTTTATAATAAATAGTAAAATGTAACGAAATAAAATTATTAAGAGGGGTAAACGTTTCAGAAAATGTATTATTTATATATTTATTATATTTTATTTTATTTGTTTTCAATTTGGAGGAGTTTTTTAAACAAAAGCACAGATGCGTGGTAGTGTACTCTCGTTTTCTTGATTTGCGACTGTTTACTGCCATCTGATGGCCATAGTTAATAACTACCACAAATGTATCTACGTGTCACCATAATTAAAACTGAAAATCGTAACGTAATAATCGTAAATAAATAAAACAGTAAATAAACATACATTTTTTTTAATGAAGTTTTATATAAAAGCCATCGTAGAGGACTAAACAACCCTACTCAACGACTGTATAAAGTTAGATTTTATGGATTGCTTGTATTTCCGGTAAAAACTTTCAGAATAATAATTGTATCACGTGATTTTCAGCCAATTGACGTTTGTAGCAGAAGGACGCATCTCGCTGTACTTTTACTCTTTGTAAGGCCAGCCGGAAGCTCCGGTAGATAAGGACAATTTGGTAAAGGAAGTGTTTTATATTCATAAATGTAACAGCTTTAGGTAAAAAGTGATTTCTGTGTCATATTAACATTTCTTACGTACCAGTCTCGTCTGGAGCTGTTTACTTTAGACCCGATGTATTCGTGATTTTTCATCATGGCGTGACAACAAATGAGTCATTTGGCTTCCCACAAAGGTAAGTTAGCCTAATGCTAACAGTAGAAGCTAGTGTCTGTGGCTAGTCTGCAAGTTTGTTTTGATTTCCAGTCCAAATTCCAAATTTGTCTTAAATGGATCGCGAAGTCCAATAGATTTTCAAAGGCTAGATGACTAGATTCGACATAGCAACACAAGATAATTGTCTGCCTAAAGAAAAAGAAACATTTTAAACTCATCGCTATTAAACTGTCTTTGTCAGTAAAACGAAACTATATTTAAAATCTTATTCCTTTCTACGAGCGGGCGTAGAAAACTCAGAAAACAATCACTAACTGATATTTTAAAAAAAACAAAACTGTTTTTCGGAAATTTCAAGCTTTGTGTTTGTACGGTGAAAAAGCAGAAACAGTTGAGATTTGATCAAACTGCTTTTATGAGAAAATGGGAACTTCACAGTCCTAAACAAACAGCTGTGAACACCCAGAACCTTCATTTATGAGGTAAAATGCTGTCACAATTCATAGGTGGTGTGTGTAAATCTTTGATTATACTTCATATTCAGTAGAGGAGACTGCGATCGTCTTATTTTTGTCATTTTTCCCGACTGTTTTCCGTCTCTTCTTGCAGGGTCCCACCGCAGGAATGCCGAGCGGAGATCACGGGGAGTTCGGGGGCAACCTGCCTGTCATCTCCAACTTGAATTCCTCCCACTCCACCTTGCTGTCCCTCCCTTCCCCCTACCTGTTTGTACCACCTGCGGCACGCAAGACCATCTCTGACGTGCGTCGCACCTTCTGTCTCTTTGTGACCTTTGACCTGCTCTTCATCTCACTTCTGTGGATCATCGAGCTGAACGTGAGTTTTGGGCTTCTTCAGTCGGAGGTGTCTGGTGGCAGCGACGCAGGCTGATTGTTGTCTTTTTCACCAGATCTCCAACTCTCTCAAGGAGAGTTTAAACCACGAGGTCGTCCATTATGACTACCGCTCGTCCTTCTTTGACATCTTTGTAAGTGTATCAGTGCTCACGAACCAGCAGCTTTGTGATTTCAAACAGAAAATAAGTTCCTCTTTACACTTGCAAAATGTACTAATGTATTTTTAAGGTCTAAGTGAGAGGAGAAGCTCTGGTAGCATGATTGACTGTGTTAAACGAGCTCTAATGGCCACGCTTCTGCGTTTCTGAGTGCAAGCGTGCTCTGGCGTTGTTTTCTTCATTGTTTTCTGTTCCTCCTCAGCTCCTGGCCGTGTTTCGTTTCCTGTGTCTCCAGCTGGGTTATGCAGCCTTTCGTCTGAGGCACTGGTGGGTGGTGGCGGTAAGTGTCCCTCAAACACACACTGATGACGCGAGTCGTCCCTCATCAGCCGTCTCCCGCCGACTCCACAGGTGACCACTCTGGTGACCTGCGTCTTCCTCGTGGTGAAGCTGATCTTATCTAACGTGAGTTCTCTGACCTCAAGCTCAACTTCCTCCCTTCTGGAGGTTCTGCCGTTACCTCCTTTTTCGGTTTTCCTGATTGGGAGCCTCGCTCTGATACCCTGCAGCTTCAGAACAACGCAAACTCCGGCTCGGATAACCTCCTGTCCCAGAATGCATTTGGCTACGTGTTGCCGATCACGTCGTTCGTGGTGGCCTGGCTGGAGACCTGGTTCCTCGACTTTAAGGTGCTCACTCAGGAAGCGGACGATGAACGAGGTGAGAGCCCCCCCCTCTTCATGTTCATCTGAACATGGAAAAAACCCAATTTTAAAACATTTCCTCCTCCTCTTCAGCTTATTTAGCGGCGGTGAACGCATCCTGTGAGCGATCCCCCATGATCTACCCCCGGCCTGTTTCAGACGGACAGTTCTACTCCCCCCCCGAGTCTATCGCAGGTGACCCTTTAGATCCGCTTTTGTTTCTGTGAGGACATCAGAGCCTCCGAAGGAAGGTTTTTTTTTTCCTCTAAACGTTTGTCTGCAGGCTCTGAGGAGGACCTGGACGAGGAGGGCCTCGGACGCAGAGCTGTAACGCCACAGGTTGTTCCTGGGGGGCTTTACCGGCTGCCGCTCGGCACCTCCTCCCGTCTGACCTGTCTCTCTCTTCCCAGGAGAAGGAGTATGTGAGACAGGGTCGGGAGGCCATGTCCGTGGTGGAGCAGATCCTGACCCAGGAGGAGAACTGGAAGTTTGAGAAGAACAACGTGAGTTTCTGCTTCAGCTGCGCTTTGGTGCAGCCTTAGCGTCACATTTAGACCTTCGTTGCTTGGTTTCACCGAAAGAGAAGGCTAACGTTGGCGTGTTTTGTGCCAGGACATGGGCGATGCTGTCTACACTCTGGAAATCCCCTTCCATGGAAAGACTTTTATTCTGAAGGTACAGCAGCCTCCTCAGCGCACACCAACAGTCCGGCAGTTTGAGTTATCGAGTGTTTGTTATTTTTTATGCGGTTATTTCTAGAACAGATCAAGCTGTTGCGTTTCAGTAAAACACTCTCGGGACATTTTCCGCGTATCGCAGAATCGCAAAACGAATGCTGGGTTTAAAATCCACGGTAGGTTTTCACCCCTGCAAACCGATACTAAACGAGTGTAAACCAGCATCCGGTCACACACTCCGCGCTGGCCTCATTGTTGTGTTTTCTGCCGGCCTGATCTCGCCATCGGCTGGTGGACAAAGCAGCATTAAATTGACAGGAATGTGTGATACAGAGTAAGGATTTGTGCTGCGCTCAGAGGTCGAGTGTTTCGTGCGCTTTCCAGAGAGTAAAAATAGTGAAAAACATCTTGTGACACATCTGCACTCAGTAAAAGAGTCTAATGTGGATTAAAGCCAAGAACATTCTGAATTCAGTACAAAAGTCCCTGTTATGACCTGTTATTCATGAGTCTCAGGTCATCTCTCCAACCCTAACCCTAACCTCTGAGGCACCGGTTCAAGGCCGTTGCGCTAGCGTCTTAGCTTTAGCATCGGCATCGATCGATCCCGAGGATCCTGACAGGGTCAAAGCTGTCACGGTCCCATTTTCACCAAAGCTGATGAGAATCTAACCAGCTGAGTTTCCCACAGGAGAAGGGTTCCGAACGCACACTCTGTGCTGGCTGTTGCCTTGGGTGGTCACATGATCAGCACAAAAAAACCCTGAGAACCCCAAAACAGACCAGATTAATCGACACAGATTTAGTTCACCTTTGTCAGAGAAAAATAAAGCCGACTCATGTTTTCGAGCTCCTCTGTCTTCACCTCACAGCAGCCATCTTGTCTCTTTTGTTGCTGAGCTGTTGTCGGGGTTTTCCAGGCTTTCATGCAGTGTCCAGCGGAGCTCGTTTACCAGGAGGTGATTCTACAACCGGAGAAGATGGTGCAGTGGAACCGAACCATCTCCGCCTGTCAGGTGACCCGTCTGCCCGACGCCGGCTCCCATTTGTCTCTGTGCCGAAGAGACGCGGCCGTGACCTCCGCCCTCTCCTCAGATCCTTCAGCGGGTTGATGACAACACCATGCTGTCGTACGACGTCTCCTCCGGAGCAGCGGGTGGAGTTGTGTCTGCGAGGTTCCTCACGCAGCAAACAGGCCTCTTTATGTCCCAGTGTCTCTCTTTACCCCCGTGAACGACTGGTTTCTCCTCCCCTCAGGGACTTTGTTAATGTCCGACGGGTGGAACGGAAACGCGACTGCTACATGTCTGCCGGCATGGCGACCGTCCACGAAAGCAAGCCTCCGTGCAGTCGCTTCGTCAGGTCGCAGCACGTTTCCAGCCGCTCAGTGACGCCGTGTAGGTTTCCCCGCGTTGACCTTCTCTCGCTCTCTCTGCTCATGCTGGCATCAGGGGGGAAAACGGTCCCGGAGGGTTTGTGGTCTTCAAATCCAGCAGCAACCCGTCTGTCTGCACCTTCATCTGGGTCCTCAACACAGACCTGAAGGTTGGTGAGCTGCTGATGACACACACACACACACGGGAAACCTCTGCCCTTGGCCAGAACCCACACGCGAAGGGTGTAATCAATTCCTGGGATCCATGTCTTTGAGGATCCATGGAAGCGTGTGAGACGGTGACTTTAGCTGAGTGTTTGTGTCCCGCCAGGGCCGACTGCCCCGCTACCTCATCCACCAGAGTCTGGCTGCCACCATGTTTGAATTCATGACCCATTTGCGCCAGCGGATTGGCGAGCTGCGGCCCTCGCTCTGCTCCCACCGCTTCACCTGAGAGATGGCTGACCCGTCGTCGGCTGTCTGTTCGAACTGCTGTGGTGGATTCCTCGGAAGAGGCCACTCTGCTCCCGGATCGCACTTCAATCCCAGCAGGTTGGGACAGTTTTGTGTTTCGTCTTCACTATTTCATGTATTACTTATAATTTACTGTGGACCTTTACTTTTTTGGCCGTTTACCACCACCAAGCAATAAGGACGGTCCCTCCGGGTGGGTGACACAATCGTGTTACCTGAATGGAAGGTGGTTTTGAGGGAGCGTGCACATTTCTGTCCTTTTAGAAATGAGCTACATGGAACGCAGCCGCTGTATTACTGAGCCTTATCTAACACACAGTTTGCCTTTTATTTGCTTACGGTTCTTGTTTTTTAGGTGTACATTTTGTGCTTTCACAGCATCATCACTAAGTAATTAAACTAACACTGACCGCTTAACAAACCTTAAACTTTATTTCCACATTTTTCTTTACTTTTTTTGCCACTTGCCACATGTCGCCACTAGAGGGAGACAACACCCCTGAATCTGAAAAATCTGTTACAAGTAACATCATCCAAAATGATCACAAAGATTGTGTCTCAAAGGCCTATTAGTGGTTTTCTTTTAAATCCAGATCTAAAAAAAACACAGTTGATAGAAACCTACCAAAGTCACATCACAGCAAGCTTACATTTTTAACAACGGTAATGCCATTATTGAACACAGATCATCAACATCTGCAGCCTTAAATCACAATGGTCGTGGATTTCACCTTATTATTTTATTCCGCCAATAAATTTAAATGACTTTGCTGTAGTTTCCAAATTCAGTAGGATTTGAATGCAGCAGACTGGCCTGGCCGGCAGGTGCTCAAATGTGGTTTGATTGTGGTTCTTCTCTCTGGCATCGTGGAAACCGGATGTTTTTATTTAATAAGAAATGTTTTGCGAGCATGTCATTCTCAAACCAGTCAGCCCAGAGTTGTCTCACAGACGCTGGCGAGTTCTGGTTGTGTCCGGTAACTGTGAAAGAGAAAAAGGATGACCGGCTGCGTGGTCGTCGGTCACGTCGCACCATCAACGCGTCCGATAGCGATCGAGAAGGTTCGTTCCTGGTGCCTTCATCACTGTAACGTTACGACTGCTTTTAGTTCACACGCTTAACCGGCTGAGCAGATATGCAGACTCAGCCTGTCTGACTTTTGTTTTATATATTTAAAGAGTTTATGCATCATTCACAGAGTTGTCATAGAGATACTGACCAATGTAAGAAGTCTTAAGCAGCATCCGTGTCAATAAAACCTTTGAAGAACTGTCGCCTCATCGTTTAGCTCACCAGGAAATCTGGAAATCTGTGATTAATCTTTCATTTTCTCTGGTAGCCTCGAGGATTTGTATCAAACATCGATATTTTCAGCCTCTGAGAAACACTTTGAAACGCTGTAACAAACCGGTTTCGAGGCAGCGGCCGCCCTGATCGTGACACCTTGTGACTGCAGCTGAACTTGTGAACAACTCTTCTAATTACGCCGTCTGTCCCCCTTCTCATGGTTTTATTTGTTTTTCCTGATCACATGCTCACATTGATCAATTCTGTTTGGGTGTAAATCGGCGGAGGAAGAAGCTGATGGATCAGAAGACACCCGAGTTCTTCACCTTAGTGCAAAATCAAGTCACACGACCGTCTTCGATCCCATTTGTACGGATTTTCTCCCCTCATCCGATGACATGATAAAAAGCAGACGTGTGAAGGGTGCCGCCATGCCGGAGTCGATACGGAGCGTTTGTTTCTGCTGCTGATGGAGGGATGTGATGTCCCAAGGGAGAAGCTGAGGCTCGGAGCGAGAGCAGCTCACATGATTGTGCTATGACTGTTTTCCGAGGCTGCGGGTGTGTGACTGTGTCTTTTTATTGATGACGAGAGAGAGGCTCTCATTGTCCTCCACGCGAGGCTGAAGGGAAGGCTCAGTGCCTGGGCTGCCTCGGCTTCGCACTCGCTCGGGTCCCGGCCGTGGTCCTGGTCCTCGGAAAAAAAAGGGAACATCCGAGCTCGGGGGACCAGATTTTTGTTGCCCGTTTTACCGCCTGCTGCCAGGTCTTTTCGTAGCCTTGTGGAACTACGACTGAGTTCATGAGTCCGAGGCTGAGCGGTGAAGCTGCTGTAGTTTTCGGAGGCCTGAAGTCGAGCGTCTGCCTGGATTAGCTGTGAGCGCCAGCACCGCCGGCTCCGGACGGATGGGGTCCGCCTTGAGGTTCTGCATGCAGTTCTGCTGCTGCTGCTGCGTTATGAATGAGGACGACGAAGACGAGAAGCAGCCTTTGCTACCGTAAGCAGCCGCCACACCTTGCCGACGGATGCATGATTGTTAGGACCTTAGAGTTGCTCCTGCTGAGAAGGTTCAGCGTTTGTTGCTTTCGTGTGTTGACCGACGCAGTGAAGATCCTTTGGAGTACTTCAACCGGGAGGTCCAGAAGCGCCGCGACGAAGAGGCCAACCTGTGGAGTACGCCCGGAGACCCCAGCCACTCCGAGAGGGAAGACGACCGGGTCCTCTACAGTCTGATCCAGGCCCGGAGCAAGACCCGTATGGGGTCCTCGGTAGGCCGCCGCACCCATCCCGACCAGAAAGGCCCATGTTGCAAAATTTAGATTATTCTTTTTCTGTTGTGCCAAATCCTTCCGTTTAGGGGTATCGCCGCCTGAGCGTCGACATCGAAGCTATGAGAGACACCCGCCGAGAAGTCCGGGACAAATGGCAGACGATCCTGGAGAACCTAGGTACCGTGCGCCGGAGGTGTCCCCCTGCGTGTTTCCGCCGTAACCAGCATGGGCCTCTCTCCGTAGGCTTCATGGCGGAGGCCGAGTCGCTTCTGACCGTGTCCGCTGGGGCGTCGCACGACCGCATGAGGAACGCCCCTGCGGCCAGAGCCATGCTGAAGAAGCTCCACACCGAGACGTCCATCTTCAGCACCAAAGAGCCGCCACCAGAAAGATACCTCTTCATCCTGGTGAGACCCGATCAGATTCACTACGCCTCCAACGTTTGTGCAGATCGTTGCTGCTTCTGGCCGCTTGTAAACCCTCCAGCCTGGTGGGAGTCTCGTTGTTTGCTCGTTTATCGGTCCCGTTGACTTTACACAAGGTTTTTTCCTGGAAAATGCTTGATTTCTCATCCTTTCCCCAAACAATGCGTCTTCTCCCGCCACCTTTTCACAGGATCGCCTCATATATCTCGACATCGCCGACGATTTTGTGGCGAAGGCGAAGCGCTTCTATCCTCCCAGGGATGACTCTGACGAGGACACCCCGGGCCTGGCGATAAACCTGCCCCTGCTGCTGGCCCGGGTAGAGGCCATGAACGGACGAGACAAGGACGAAGAGGACGAGGACGACAGCGAAAGAGAGGATGGAAACCTGAGCGACAGATCCTAAGACCCGCCTGCAGGAACCCCAGACACAAGGCAGGAAGCCGCAGCGTTAGGCCTGCATGGCTTTCTTGCCTTTTTTGCAGATTTCCAGCTGCTTTCACCTCAAACTTTGACTCTGACAAACTTTTCTTTTCTCTTTTAACTGCAGATCTTGTTGCTGATTCGACTGTGTGCCAAAGTATGAAGGGGTGCGGTGCATCCGGTCAATGTGACGGTGATGGTAACTCTGGGTTTTTTTTTTCCTCTTCTTGCCAAACTAAGAGTTTCCTCACGTTTTTCCCCCCATGTTTACTGTTCAGCTGAACCTTCTGAACCTTCAGGGAAGCGGTGTTCTGAATATTCTGTCCTGTGATTATCAGCACTCGCTTCGTTTGATCACATGACCCAGCCCAGCAATCCGATGTCAGATATTTTTTCATGATTCACATGACTGGGTTTGTGTAATTCCTACACCTAGCTTCAATCCAGCGTTTCAGATGTGGTAGCAGATGGAAATGTGATGATTTGTGATTTCTGAAAGTCATGGCAAAATGTGTGTGTGTGTGTGTGTGCGTGTGTGTTTTGGTGTCCAGTTCACGATGAAATAAAGCTCCGGCGTGAAGCATGTTACGTGCAGGATGTAGAAAGACAAGCTGCTTCTTTCTGTTTTGGTGCGCTCACTTATCCTGTTGGCTGTCAACCGTCGGCTGAGTTACCGTCTGATCCGCAGACGTGGCCGCGGTCCCGGCCTCTCTGGGACCGCTGGGACCGCTGGGACCACTCAGGCTAGCAAGATGAATGGTCATCTGAATGTTTTGGTGCTTGGCTACTATTACTTGTTGTTATTGTTATATAAGAGAGACGTTGGAGGGCTTGAGGGTGGGGTGTGGTGGGGGCGGGTGGCACATGTTTAAGCACGGCACCGGAGTTTTCACACACACACACACACACACACACACACAGCTTGCTACACTTCATTGCAAATGCAGTGAAGAAAATTTAGCTTGATCACCAAGCAACGTCTCACCGACCTGCCCGTTTCCTCTTTAGCGGCTCAGACCTTTCCTTTCCGGAATATTCCGATATTCTGCTGTATCTTCCACCTTCTGCCAGGCCCTGGCTCTCTCCTGCCACTGCCCTTCTCCCATTCTCTCCGCTGGCGGCAGCTCACTTAGGTGTCACTTCCCAGCAGCTGTGGCAGCGCCGTTATGCAACCCGGTGTTCTTCAGCAGCAGCGGGCCTGTGAGGGGGGGAGGGACGAGGGCCGAGGGGTCGCCCTGGCGGGAGCCAACGCTCGGGTGTGGATCTGAGTAGACTCCACACCTTCGTTCGGTTATCACAGCACCAGCCCAAAACAGTGAAAAGGTTGAGAGGGAGAAATGAAAGCATCGTCCTCCTGTTTCTCATCTGACTGCTCAGTCACGCTCATTCTGGAATGACTTCATCTCATCCGTGTGGAATGGACAGACGAGCTTACCGGGTTTCAGAAATGGCATTTTATGGTTGTCCTAATGTAACGGAAGAGCCCATGAGTGTGTCCTTGCTTTTGGTTCCTACACTTAGCTGTAGGACGATGAAAACCTGCTGAAAAGAAATAAATATGGCTCACAACACTGGAAAATAACATTTAACGGATGTATTTTGAATAGGAGAGATGATTGGTGAGTGGAAAAAGACGGGTTTTTTGTTCCAATTTTCTCAGAGACTAGCATTGTGCTGCATGTGCGAAATCAGAAATTTTAATGGGATCACTGTGGATCAATGCGTCGCGGACTTACAGTCTGCAACCTGAGCCAGATAGAACCGGCGTGACCCGCTGTCGTCGGCGGACTGACTCGCTGAGCTACGGTGCTGTTCTGGCATGTTCGGACGGCCTGTTTCATCCTCTAACTCCCAGCTGTTGAATCAATCCCTTCTGTTTCCCTTCTTTAGAATTTCAGGGGATATGGCACACTCATCCCAACCGCCTCTGTGTGTTGACTGCTCCGTGGGTGTCTTCCCACATTAGCGTGTTGTCCTGCTCCTGCCTCGAACACTATCGACGGTACTTTATTAAGACTCCTCCTAATCAACTAAAGCGGGTGTTTGTGTCTGTGTACATACGTCTAATCTCCACACACACCGTCCACATGGTCTCAAGTGATCCTGGTGGACGTGTCAAGTGTACAGCCGAGGTGACTGGCCAAATGAATCCATATAATCTGAGCATCGGGGGGATTTTCAGGCCTATTAGCCGTAAGCCCCCTACCCGGAGGCTTCCAGTTCCCAACAGGAATGAGACAGCGCGCTCGGTGTCAGCTGTCCCTGCACAGTGATTGTGGAGTGACAACACGAATCCGAAATAGAAACAGAGGATCTATAAAAGTGCTGGGTGGATCTGAGCTCGGACACAGACGGTTCTGAAATCCGAAGCCGGAGCATCGCTGCAGACTCATCGCCGGCGCCACCTGAGCCCGAGACGCGTCCTTCTGAGACAAGCCTTCCCGCAGCAGACGTCATGCCGCTCTGTTCCGTCCTGGAGAAGCGCAACGATGCGGTGCTGGGAGCTGAGCTGACCTGCAGTTTGCGGGAGGAGAACAAGGCTCAAAGGGAGAGCTACAGCGCCGAGTGGCATTCTGTCAGCCTCAGGACGCAACCGCAGGACAGGTGAGAGAAAAGTCCTCACAGGGGGACATACCAGGAGGTGACTAACTCCAAGCTTGGCCTGCAGGCAAACAGTGAGCCTGAAGGACGCCTCTCGCAGGGAGACCCTTTCCCGGCAGTGGGAAGCCCGTTCCCTGAAACAGCAGACCTGCCCCTCCGGGGTCTTCAGAGTGGGCACCGTGGAACGAGGGGTGAGGGAGCACCAGCTCCTGCCCAGGAGAAGCACCCTGCCCTTGCCCATCTTCACGCCCGCAGAGCTCGGGGTCAGACTCGGACGCGGAGCTCCGCACACGGAGCAGGACCTCCCGCCGTTCCCCGTCCCGGACGGAAGCTGTCCCAGCAAGAGGACCGTGGACGAGATCACGAGAGACCTCCCCCCGGTCAAGCCAACCCTCATGGAGTTCTCCAAGGCGCCCAGAGTCCTGGGTCGCTCCATGTCCCAGGAAGCTCAGAGAGGGTGAAGGACGAGGAGGAGGAGGAGGAGGAGGAGGGGCTGTCAATAAGACAACACGGGTGAAAGTCTGGACTGGACAAGGATCAGGGGAGATGATAGGATGTATATAGATTCATCTGTAGGTACAATGAAAAAGTGCTGAATACTTTAGTCCTTTGTGCTACTTCTGTTTCCTGGCGACCACTAGCCAATGTCGTGCTTTTCCTCCGGCGTTTATCGGAGGGACAGCGTGTCCAGCTGTCCTCCGAGCTATTCTGATCCAAACGCCGTCCAAGCTTTGGGCTCTGATTTGACCCTGAAGGGTAGAACGGTGGACAAGCCTCCCCGAGGCTTTTGTGTTCAAAAAAACGAGCGAATGCAGCCGCTGAAGGTTTGCGATGACGCAGGAAGTAAAGGAAAGGGGTGAGCATGTGAAGACGAGTGGAAGGGAGGGGGACAGCCGTGCTTTGAGCAGTTCCAGTTGATCTCTGAAGAGAACAGAATGCACAAGTGTGACCACACAATCCAGCTTTACAGTGTCGACATGCGTCTGTGCGTGTGTGTGTGTGTGTGTGTGAGGATTAACGAGAGTATGGAGTGAAATTTGTGCAACGATGGTGAGATTTTCAGTGTTTGTAGTAATAAAAGCTGAGCTGCAGCTTCGTCCTCGGCCTTTTTGTACGAAAATAACACAAACTGAAGGATGGACACATCACACCTTCACTGAGAAATATTTTAATGAAAGAAATCTATCACACACAGATGGTGCTTGGGATAAAATGGAATGAAGACATATTACCAACGACAACAACAATAGCAAAAGAATAAAATAAAAGCAAAGATAAAGGGGAATAACAGCAGCAGTTAAAAAGTCAAATAAAGAGGGATAGAACGGTTGGAATAAATGTACAATAATGATGCAAAAAAGAAACATAAAAACTTCTCTGGAGCTTGGCCCCCGCTCCAGCCCCCTGCCCCATAACCTGGAGACACAGACACACACACACACACTCACACACACTGTTCCGGATTCATCCCTCATTCATTTTTCAAGTTCCTCCTGTTTGTTTTGTCTCTGTTCCTGTGTTGGTCTTAGAGCTTAATGGAGGAAAGGAGTCGCTGTTTTCTCTCCTCCTCCATGTTTCCACAACTCAGTCAATTGAACTTGGAATTAAAGCGTCTCCCGCTGACCCTCGTCAGTGTGTTTTTACCCTTTTATCTGTCTCTCCGTTCTGTCACTGTCACGTGTGAGTCTCTGATAGGTGCTGAACGTTTGGTATTAATAGCTGAGTAAACATTGGAATTACTCTGGAGACAGCGGAGGGGTGGCCGCATGGGTGCGTTCTTCCTTTCTGAGCTCATAATCCACATGCTTTATTGGGAGATTTGAAAGCTTCAAAATCACCCTTCAGTCCCGAAGAACAGTACCATCCCAACTCTCTCTCCCCCTCTCTCTCTTTCTTTTCACACACACACAGACAACACAGTCCAGTTGTCAGAACCTATATGAAATACCAGAGCCCAAAACTATTTTCCATCGATGGAAAGGGGTGTTGGAATTGCGGGTGTCATTTAAATTCTTTCCTACTCAGCTGTCTCAGCAACATTTGTTGCTCTCTGTTTGGGGATTGTTTTAGAAAACCTTGGTCACGCTGTTTAGGAGAATATCTCTTCCTTTAACCTTTGTTTTTGATTTTAACTCTACAGGTTTTACTGTGAGAAGTGCAGAAACACCTAAATTTATCTTTTCCTCTTTTTTTTTTTTCAAAAAGGGCGCTCTTCTTGACACACTCTTGTGTTGCCCAGGATGCTGTGCATAGTCATACCTCACTAAAAAGTCGGAGCATCTAAGATCAAACTTGTGAGATTACTGACTGTGGTTAATAAATGATGTGATTTTCTAATTTTAGAAGTCATCATGGGTGGCTGCTGTTTGATTTTCTTTCTTATCCTCACATCTCTCAGCCGCTGCTGCCGCCTGCTGGAGGATCCGGGTACTACACCCGCATTTATCGTCATTGTTTTTCCTCAAATGACCAATAAAATCACATCTCTTTCCCCTTTTTATATCAAACACAAGGTAAGATAAATACATCAAAGGATTATTTAATGAAAATATATTCATTTTTAATAATGGTTTTCTAAATCTCTCCCTCAGGCTGATGCTCATTACCGTAAAGGTTGCTGTTGTCGCCTCTCCTCAGACACACTGGTGGTTTAATGGGAGAGATCTACGTGTTAATCAGCTGCTGGCTGGCTGCTGAGGTGTGGATGGTGACCTGCTGCCAGCGTGACGCCACTGCCCTCAGTCGCGGTTGGGCGGTGGAGAAAGGTCAGCAAACTATCCATGATTGTTCAGAAATGATTTGCTGTTTGATCGCAGTAAGTAACCACGCAAATAAATCTGGTAAACTGCATTCATATTTCTCAGAATGCAGATATATATTCACATTTGAAGTAAATGAAAATATTGTGAAGAATGATTTTTGAGTGAATGAGAGAACTCTCTCTGCATTCTTTGTGAACGAGAGGATCAGCCAGCCTTTTTTCTGTCTGTCTTTCTTTCTTTCTTTCTTTCTGTCTGCCGTGTGAATCGGAGTGAGAACAATTTCTCCCTGGAGATGATGCAGCTCTGCTCCTGCAAAAGAAAAATGTCATTTTCTACCAAATATGTGGCTGTCAGCTTTTGCAGCATAATGGCTGATTGGACTTCAGAATTAGATCTTAAAAAGCTCAAAAATATGAGAGATAAAAGAGTGAGGCCATTTTAATTAGGGAACCTTTTTCTCTTGTAGTGGGGAACGCTGCGTTTTGAAGTCTGACTCTTATAGTGGAACCAAAGACAAAATAAATCTAGTTCTTCTCTCTGTGCACTCTGATTTAGGAGGGTTTGGTGCCTGCGGCACATTTTAATAGTGTTGGTAAATCTCTTCACCATGCCCATTTGCTTTCTAAGAATCGTTACAGAATTTTTCCCTCAGAAAGGATGAAAAAACAAAGCTATTATATTCAAGTTCTAATTAATTGACGCTGCAAATATAAAGGGACAGACCCATAATCCCTTCATCTGTGATAATGTTCCAATAAAATAAAAGCAAAGATAAAGGGGAATAACAGCAGCAGTTAAAAAGTCAAATAAAGAGGGATAGAACGGGTGGAATAAATGGACCATAATGATTCAAAAAAGAAACTAAAAACTTCTCTGGAGCTTGGCCCCCGCTCCAGCCCCCTGGCCCATAACCTGGACACACACACACACACACTCACACACACTGGTCCGGATTCATCCCTCATTCATTTTTCAAGTTCCTCCTGGTTGGTTTGTCTCTGGTCCTGGGGTGGTTTTAGAGCTTAATGGAGGAAAGGCGGCGCTGGTTTCTCTCCTCCCTCCATGGTTCCACAACTCAGTCAATTGAACTTGGAATTAAAGCATCTCCCGCTGACCCTCGTCCACCTGGGGGTGTTTTTACCCTTTTATCTGTCTCTCCGTTCTATCACTGTCACGTGTGAGTCTCTGATAGGTGCTGAACGTTTGGTATTAATAGCTGAGTAAACATTGGAATTACTCTGGAGACAGCGGAGGGGTGGCCGCATGGGTGCGTTCTTCCTTTCTGAGCTCATAATCCACATGCTTTATTGGGAGATTTGAAAGCTTTAAAATCACCCTTCAGTCCTGAAGAACAGTACCATCCCAACTCTCTCTCCCCCTCTCTCTCTTTCTTTTCACACACACACAGACAACACAGTCCAGTTGTCAGAACCTATATGAAATACCAGAGCCCAAAACTATTTTCCATCGATGGAAAGGGGTGTTGGAATTGCGGGTGTCATTTAAATTCTTTCCTACTCAGCTGTCTCAGCAACATTTGTTGCTCTCTGTTTGGGGATTGTTTTAGAAAACCTTGGTCACGCTGTTTAGGAGAATATCTCTTCCTTTAACCTTTGTTTTTGATTTTTACTCTACAGGTTTTACTGTGAGAAGTGCAGAAACACCTAAATTTATCTTTTCCTCTTTTTTTTTTTTCAAGAAGAGTGCTCTTCTTGACACACTCTTGTGTTGCCCAGGATGCTGTGCATAGTCATACCTCACTAAAAAGTCGGAGCATCTAAGATCAAACTTGTGAGATTACTGACTGTGGTTAATAAATGATGTGATTTTCTAATTTTAGAAGTCATCATGGGTGGCTGCTGTTTGATTTTCTTTCTTATCCTCACATCTCTCAGCCGCTGCTGCCGTCTGCTGGAGGATCTGGGTACTACATCCGCATTTATCGTTATTGTTTTTCCTCAAATGACCAATAAAATCACATCTCTTCCCCCTTTTTATATCAAACACAAGGTAAGATAAATACATCAAAGGATTATTTAATGAAAATATATTCATTTTTAATAATGGTTTTCTAAATCTCTCCCTCAGGCTGATGCTCATTACCGTAAAGGTTGCTGTTGTCGCCTCTCCTCAGACACACTGGTGGTTTAATGGGAGAGATCTACGTGTTAATCAGCTGCTGGCTGGCTGCTGAGGTGTGGATGGTGACCTGCTGCCAGCGTGACGCCACTGCCCTCAGTCGCGGTTGGGCGGTGGAGAAAGGTCAGCAAACTATCCATGATTGTTCAGAAATGATTTGCTGTTTGATCGCAGTAAGTAACCACGCAAATAAATCTGGTAAACTGCATTCATATTTCTCAGAATGCAGATATATATTCACATTTGAAGTAAATGAAAATATTGTGAAGAATGATTTTTGAGTGAATGAAAGAACTCTCTCTGCATTCTTTGTGAACGAGAGGATCAGCCAGCCTTTTTTCTGTCTTTCTGTCTTTCTTTCTTTCTTTCTTTCTTTCTTTCTTTCTTTCTTTCTTTCTTTCTGTCAGCCGTGTGAATCGGAGTGAGAACAATTTCTCCCTGGAGATGATGCAGCTCTGCTCCTGCAAAAAAAAAATGTCATTTTCTACCAAATATGTGGCTGTCAGCTTTTGCAGCATAATGGCTGATTGGACTTCAGAATTAGATCTTAAAAAGCTCAAAAATATGAAAGATAAAAGAGTGAGGCCATTTTAATTAGGGAACCTTTTTCTCTTGTAGTGGGGAACGCTGCGTTTTGAAGTCTGACTCTTATAGTGGAACCAAAGACAAAATAAATCTAGTTCTTCTCTCTGTGCAACTCTGATTTAGGAGGGTTTGGTGCCTGCGGCAGCATTTAATAGTGTTGGTAAATCTCTTCACCATGCCCATTTGCTTTCTAAGAATCGTTACAGAATTTTTCCCTCAGAAAGGATGAAAAAACAAAGCTATTATATTCAAATTCTAATTAATTAACGCTGCAAATATAAAAGACACAGACCCATTAATCCCTTTCATCTGTGATAATGACCTGGGGGAGCTGGCACACGGGCTTCAGGATCATCTCTGGTCCTTAAAGACCGAAGAGTTACGATCACACACACACACACACACACACACACACACACACACACACACACACAGGACAGGCGGTGCTATCAGCCCTATCTGGCCCTGGTGACTCAGTGATTAACCCACAGTGTGTCAAACGGAAGTGCTGAATGTGGGGTGCTGAGCTCAAGTTTCTCCCCCTCGTCGTCAGTCAACATTTATTCAGCAGTGACTCACCCCACTAAATTATTAACTCTCTCCAATATAAATTTGTTTTCTGACCAGAGGTTCTGAAATGCGCATGCAGGTTGCTGTAATTCCAACCTCATTTAGAAAACTCATTTTGGGAATGTGGCTGGATAAATATGTCGCACAAATGATGAATTATTAAAATCCTTTTAGGGCACAAAACCATATTAGTTGTTCTGTGCAGATGAAGCAACACTCAGCAGCGTCCTGACGTTGCTCTGTAGGCAGAAAGTATTTGAGTAAACGTTTCTCAAATAATCCATGACTTATGGCCCTATCAATAAAATAAAAGTGTAAAAACCAGAGCTTCAGAATTTAATCTATAGGTAGTTTGCTATTTTAAAATTTTATTAAATGTTTAAAACTCTGCAAAAAAAAAAACACAAAAAAAACCAAGAAAACCCCACCATGCATTCATGCACACAACTTAAAAGTACACAACTTTTTATGCAACCTAAGAAAAACATTAATAATAAATCTGAGTGCTTGCTACCAAGCCAGTCTTGACAGTCAGGAAGGAACTGCCGAGCGAAATCCAGAGCGAGGTGACAGTCTGCCTTGGTGCCTCTGACATGACCACCAGGCCTAATGGAAGCAGCGGAGCCAGGAGGCGTCACAGTCAGCCAGGGCTGCTGGAGGAGAGCTGGGGGTGGGGGTGCTGAGGAGCCTGGGGAGAAGTGGGACCATAATGAGGCTCTCTGCCTGGAGGCGCAGTGGCTGAGAATAAACCCCAGTACCTGCCTTCACGGCAGCTCCAGAACCTGGACCCAGAAAGAAAGCATCACCTTCCGGAACACCGATAATACTACAATAAAATTGGATCTTAGCTTTAGCTGAGAACTAGAGACAGATTAAAACAGACATGACTAAAGTTTCCTAATATTAAACATACTGGCTAACCATAGCAGTTACTCTGTTAGGTAAAAAGGAAAAGAGAACAAACCCTGCTCTTCTGGCTGTGGTTTTATACAGCCAAAATCATTTGAAAAGGCTACAGGTGAATTATAAATATTTAAAATAACTGCATCAAATGTGCCATAAAGAGCCCAGAATGAATACAACCCAATCATTAATGCTTGTATAATAGACCGTTACAGTTCCCCAGAGGCAGACCACACTAATTAGCACACAGCAATCACCAACACACACACACCAACAATTAGGGTAGGGGTAAGGGTTAGGCTTAGGGGGTTAGGGTAAGGGTTAACACACACACACACACACACACACACACACACACATTGCCTGTCAGTAAAGGGGTGTCTTCAGCCCCGTTGTCTCTGCAGCTCTGTAATTAAAACACTGTAATCTGGGCGAGTCGTGTCTATTTTAAAAGCTTCATGTCAGCCCGTGGGCGAAGGGAGGCTGCAGCGGGCAGGAGGCGGGCTGGCTAACGGCAGCCGGCAGGTAATAAACTGATTTCTTTAAATGAGGAGAAGACTAACAAACTATTTTTAACTGGCAACGTGTCCAGAAGATAATTCTCAGTCTATCATCCAAAACAGCCCACACACTTTACTTTTTTGGAATTATCATTTTTCAGGAAAGAAAATGAGAAGTTTTGTCCAACCCACACATCATCCTCACATCACACACACACACACACACACACACACACACACACACACACACACACACACACACACACACACACACACCTTGGACAGCTTTATTACTACATCAAGAATAGATGTCAATATAAAACTTCCTTTTTATGAGACACTCATACGAAATGTGTATGTTGTGTGTTTAAGTTCATTTTAAGTCATGTCTGGCACCAAGTAGGGTTTTGCAAACTAACTTTACAACTGTTTTGGATAAATTACCGCCGTCACACATTCTTACTGCTGTGGTATCAGTTTATCTGCATGTGCACATGTATAAGTGTGTGAAACACAAGGATAGCGTGCAGATTGCTAAAGCCCAGGGCCTGAACCCTTGAGACGCGATGCCCTCATCAGCGGCTCTCGGTTAGTAAAGTCGCTCTTAAAGCCACATCGCTGCATCAGAGCTGCTTTAACCATGCAGCCAACAGGGAACGCGCCAACCCTGATCTTCTGATGGTTTAACCGAACCTGTTGCGTCGCATCATCGTTGCCTCCAAGTGTGTCCTTTGTGCTTGGTGTAGTTTTCACTGTTAGTGGGTGGTTGGTGACAATGAGATGGTAGATTTAAAATTAAAGCTATTATTAAACCCGGCCCACCCCTGCAACACACACACACACACACACACACACACGCACACACATAAAAACACACATCCATCCTTTGCCCCCTCCTCTCTCCACATCTCAGGAACATGACCATTACCTTCTTTGGTTCCTATGGCAACAGCACACTGGAATCCTTAAGAGATGGACGCAGTGTGTGTGTGTGTGTGTGTGTGTGAGAGAGAGAGAGAGTGTTCATGCACTGGCTTGATGTGCTCAGGTTTGGTTGCCATCCCGTCTCCTGCGAAGAGTCTGATCAATTCCTTCGACGCTCCTAAAGAGCTCATCTTCCTCTCGCTGTCTGGCCCAAACACCGTGGCGTAAAACACCCTGGGAAGTTCAGAAATGGCTGCTGACTTGTTGCTCTGCACCGCAAAGAGCATTTATGGGTTGTTAACTTTCTGACTGTGCTGTAATTTCTCCTGATTGGTCCCTGCCGCCCTTGATTGGTGCATATTTGATTAGAACAGCTGGACATTCAGAAGATGATTACCGTCGGGAGATCAACGCAGCCTCATCTGCATGTGTAACACTCAAAGCGCTAAAAGTGAGTAAAACAAGGGAAAAAAGACATGACATCTTTAGAGAGCTGAGGGATGAGGTGATAACTGTGTGACACTTTGAAGGGCAGGCCAGGAAGTGTTGGTTTCTTATATTTCTTCAACACGCTCTTGTCTGGCATGTAAAAGTGATGCAAGAACCAGAGATAAGCTTCCAATATCTGTCCTCACTCTCCTTGTTTCTTTCCTTCCTCGGGAAGAGGTTGATTGACAGAAGCTTCCCACAACTCCAGCTTACTTTGTGGGCAAGACCTTTGCAAGGCTTACCATCGGCGCGTCGCGGGGATGGGAACAGCTCGTAACAAGGCAGTAAAAGAGTACGATGCGCAATGATCAATGTGACTGATTTTCAGTGGAAATCAATGTCCCGCGACAACCACCACCCCCCGCCCCCTAACGTCATGGTCAATAGAGGAAAGGATTTTAATGGGATTTTCTTTGGACTGAATGTGAGCCAGTCGTCTTGTATTTCTGTGTGAGGGATGATCATTGTCTCGATCCAAAGCGGCCAAGCCCGGGTCAACATTCTCCTCGCTCCGCCAAATTTCACCTAAGAATTAGAGGTACCCTTACCGGCACACAAAACCCCACCGTGGTTCCGTACTGTATCGTGGCTCCATTAGCTGGAGGATTTTTCGTGTCTTGGAGAGGAGCTTATTTATAAAAGGATCGGGTTATGTTGCCAACTGTTCTGTGAAAGATCCCACTACCACTGGCTTCCTCTCTGCCTCATGTTACTGCAGACATCTGCTCTTTCTCCATATGACTAAGATCTGTACACAAAATACCACATGTCCCAGCCAAACCTGTGAATAATAAGTAGAAATTTGCATATTGTTTGTAATGACCAGTATGACTCAAACCATACTGGACCTTGCCTTTTTACTAGAAAAGCAAAAAACTCGGCCCAGTGAATTACACCTGTGGTGTTTATATAATACAAGAATACATGCTTGACCTCTGACCCCAGGATGATCAAAGGTCAAAGTGCTTCAGAATCTGGAACATCTGAAACATTTATTCGGCTGCCTTCAGGCCCCTTGTCAATATATCCTGAAAGAATTCATTAACAAACAATGCTTAACTATTTTCGATTAAAAAGCTTTTGTTTCTTTCTTTGTTTAGGAAAACCTTTTCTTCTTGAGCCGCTGGCTGCAAATGCTGAGGACTGGCAATGTGACTTTGTTCTTTTTTCACCCCCAACTTTGTCTATTAATACACAGAAGCGCGTTTGCATGAATGTCATAGCCCTTTTTATCAGGAGGGTGCAAACAAACAGAAAGCGGGAGGGGAGGAAAGGACAGACGGGGAGAGAGAGAACACAGACACACCGAGAGTTTCGAGGAAAAGCAAAGTGGGGATATAAAAGACAATGACTGGTCAAGAATATGCCTCTGACTTCAACAGCAGTCACATTCAAACAGAACGTGGAAGCACATAAAAGTGTAAAATGGTGTGGGTGGATCATCATTTCATAGATGGATAAAAATGTGTTAATTGAGTTAAGTGTTCGTGTGTGTGTGTGTGCACGGTTGCCAAATGTTCAAATTTACTGCGGAAAGAAAAGAAGTGGGCATTTTGCAGATTGTTTTTGTTCATCTGGCTTCAGATAATAGATTTGTTTAAAATTTCATGAGTCTGAAAGCAGGGACTCACAGGGAGATGTGTGATCGGACCGACAGGCATTTGTGAGACGACAGCTCTAAAACTAAGACCTCAAAGTTATCATGTACTTTGGAACTTAGCCAAGGAGGTCTAATATTCCCGCAAAATAGCAAAGCTTTAAAAAAAACAACATCAATGTTTTTGGTAAATGTTAGTAGCAAAGCAAGCGAAATAAAAGCAAATATTTATTGTGACTTGAGCTTAAATGTCAAGTATCATCAGCGTTGTGTTCTTTGTGAGACTATGCACTTAAACAAAAGGGTAAAGTGTTTACATCCATTTAGCTGAATATATGAGACACTATTTACGTCATTAAAATGCATCTTGTGTTTTGTAATTTCCTGGTTCTTTGAATGCAGCAAATCCTATTAGAAATAGATCAAAGGAGGCTGAAAACAGCTTGTATATTTTGTGAAACAATAAAACTGCTTCTTTACACTGCTACTTTCTTTACCCTGCTCTCTGGAAAACAGTATGATTTTTAAAATTAAGTCTAGTGTGTAACTTTTGGGTTAATCATCATTAGTCCTGCTTGGATTTATTGGTCAGAACGTGGTTCATTATTTTCAGCGAGAGTACAGTTGTTAAAGGTCAGTTGTGATGCTTCCTGACAAGCAAATGTACGCTAACTCTATGAAGAGCTGGATAAAAATGAGCCTGCACAGCTGCATACGTGGAGAAAGTTGAAACATGTGAACGTGTTTATCCTGCACTGCTTCTGCAGCATTATTTCTTTATTTTCTAAATCATGCCGGTCCTGTAGTTATCTCGAATCTGTTCCGCGTCTCATCAAAAACGACATACCTTCAGAACGAGAAATGTGGACACGTGAACGTGTGATCCACACTAACCCTGCAGCATATGTTCGGTAGTGGGTGACGGCAATAAACATTTACCCAAATAAATACAAAATAATTGCGTCTTGTGAGTTTCAAACTTTGTGTGTAGTCAACAGGTTGTGCATCAGGTCGGTGATGTGTGTAACGATGCCGGCTGTGTTTGGCCACAGAGAACGCTGCTGATCGATGGGAGCTGCTATGTTTCTATGGTTGCCGTCTTCAGAAATGTCAGTGAGTAACAAATCCTCCGGGTCAACATCTTTTCTCAGTGGACACAAACGCAGACAGTGAGCAGCTGTTTATCACGTTAATTGAAAAATGCAGCACTTCAAGAGTTGCTTTTTTGTTAGTGTGCATGTGTGCATGCAGCGTGTGTGACTGTGTATCCTTGTTCTCAGTCATTACGGTCTAATTATTTAAGAGGTTTTACTTATTCATGTTGTTTTTTTTCATCTAAACATTTGGCTGAGGGCAGGACTTGCTGGTTGGTCGCACATCAGTGTTCAATGTGTCCATGAGTCAAAATACACACGTGTGGATGCATGGGTGTGTTTGCAAGGCTTCACCTGCCCCGGCTCCCCTAACAAGTGATTAAATAATGATGAGAACATTGGTTGTTTCTGAGAGGGGACCACGAGGAAGGACGAAGTAGGCAGAAAGACGTAGAAATGAGTTTAAAGCAAAAATGCGGAGTAGGCTCGAATAGAAGCTTTATCTCACACTTGTGTGGTGCTTTTGTGGCTTTTATTCCCTGTGTATGAAAGCAGTTTCTTACTTTTTCACATAATAAAGAGGTGAAAAGTAATTTAAAAAACATCTGCTTTGTTTAGCAATATGTCGGTAGGTGCAGGCAGACATTACAGGTTCCCTGTGTTTGCTTTTGAAACGCTTGAGACGGGGAAAAGAATAAGTTAAAATCATCAGCTATTCAGAACACTTAAACCTGCTACCTGAATGGTTCTTGATTGCAGCTTGTGGTACCCCACTGAGATCACATTAGATGCCGGGAAACCAATATGAGCCCAGCCTGTTGTCAGCAAGATAGATTGCTCAGTCTGGACCCTCATCAGCTTTATATAAAGCTGCCTAAATGCTTTTACAGAGCCCAAAGCCTGCGTCTCTGTGCTCATTAAAGACTACTTGTACTGCAGACACCAGAATGTAGTGACTTCCACTATTGCAATCCGCTTCGAGTCGAAGGTTTGAACTAAAACTGATGATGCTGTTTGATTCTTGTCAACTGGTGAAAACTAAACCCAACAAATGAACGCATTTGATCTGTCAAAAACGTTTAAAACCACATGATAGTATGTGCATGGTGTTAAATAACTGATGACAAAGCCAGTTAGGGTCATTTCATTGTTTTATTCACATGCGGCACTTTTGAAGTATTTTCGGTACAAAAATCTTTCATGCAGCATCAGTGGTTTTTAAAAGTGCGAAACAGGTCAAAAGTCACTTTATCGATCAATGAACAGACATGCTAAATAGGATTACAGTAACGCCATAAAGCTATTAATCATGTTCTTCGGAAAAACGTGCAAGATTTTGCCATTTGAAGTCATTTGATATAACCAAAACATGACTAGGAAAACAAACATTTTGCAGGTATACCGTAGTAGAATTCCCATATCCACCACCTTCACAATCATGCAACTCACAACTTAAAACCAACTCAAAAAAACATCCACGAACAATCATTTTAAATTGAAAAGAATCTACAAAAACATGAGGTAACGTCTTGTAAACATTATTTGTCATTTTCTCTACTTGGCACGCAGAGGTTTCAGAGAGCCGCCCAGGTGGGAATGATTGCCCGCGTTTTACGCACAAACACTGGTTTGTACATTCTTTAGTCATTCTTTTGGAAGTCATTGTGAAGTTTTTGCATATCTTCCCTCACAAGTACACAGCCTGTCCGTGTGCATGCAGATGCCGATCTTAACCTGGGGCAGGTGCCAGCCCCTCGGATCCGGTCTCCGGTCCTTAGCCCAGTCCGATCATCACCGTCTCCACGTCTTTCGAAGGTCTCCGTTCCCTCACGAGGAAGTTAATCATGCTCTCCGACTTGATCATTAAGTTGCACCCAAGAAAAAATATCCCGAACACGACAGTGAGTGACAGCACGCACAGCACGGCGATTTGCACCACACGCATGACGAAGAGTTTGCGCTCGTCTTGCGCCAGCACCAGAGACCCGCCGCCGTCGCCAGTCACCACGTTGTCGGTGCCGTTGCCGGGGTATGCTGCCAGAGTGCCGGCAAGGGTCTGGCTCCCGTTTAGCAGAGCGTCCTTTGTCACGTCAAAGAAGGAGACGTTCATGTTTCCGTGCAGCTCACCGGAGACGGACCGGCGACTCCTCCAGGCAGGAACCGCGCCTTAGGATAAATGCTGCTTTCCACTCAACATTTTACCGCATAAGCGTGTTTAGAATCAAAAGTGAGACGGAGAACAATTCGGTAAGAAGATTGGTTGTTAAAAGTCGAGCTCTCAATCAACTGGCAGTTTCGTGCGTAATGCGCCACATCGCCGATTGTTACTCGTCAAACAGGACTGAAGTTCTCCAACTCAGATCCACGGCATTGTGACTTTTAGAGTCTTCTTGATCAGTTGTGAGGTGCAAAGCTGGTTTCCCCTCAGTGTAACATGAGCTTCTGGCGAGCTCCTCTATTGTGCCAAGTCTCCGGTGCGTTTTAATGTGATGATGAGTTCCCTGCGGACCACACCACAATTCCTCACCAGGGGAGGCACTGAAGTCAGATGGTTTGGTGAATAAGTGAATTTCTGTTCCTCTGTGCACAGCATAAACATAAAAGGCATCTAATTTTAAACTTTAAACCCAATACAGACTTAAAAATATGTTTGTTATGTTAAAAATAAGGTTTTATACTGTTTGTAAGTATTCAAGTGACTTATTAACATCAGAAATTATTATTGATATTTATGCACACACACATTTAAAGGTTTTCTTTATTTAAACAAATTTACTGGCAGCCTAAAAAATACAATTTTAATAAGAAAAAAAATAAAGTGATCAATAAGGTGCAGCAGGTCTGGATGCGGAAATGATACTGATCGATTATTGACTTATGATTTATTTTGAATTATTGAACTACATTATATGGAAAAGTGCCTAATAACAATGTTATTTTTATTTTTTATTTATTTTTTCATTTTATCCTTAGCAGATTAATTCAGTGTATTACCTAAAGTTTCTTGGCATTAATTGGTTTATTTAAACAAAAGACTACTGCAACCTGTCATTTTATAAAATAATCTTGTTTGAGTTAAGCTTTTCAAATGATCACATACTAAACATTTAAAATTAAAAAAAATAAAAACTATATCAGGAAAGTGAGGTCTGTTCCATTATGGTCATTGTTCCTACTCTCTCCTGGTTTTAATGTTAAGGCACAATTAATCTTCTGATTATCTGAATAGAGAGGCCATGAAATTTAATTTGGGATGCTTGTAATGTCTGGTAAGAAGATTTAAGCCACCAACCAACAAGCTTGTGTACAAACAATAATTAGCTTCATCCAAAAATACCTTTCGTAAGTCGGATGACTTATTATTGGCCGATAACACAAAGACAATGAGTGGTTTATTTCCAAATAATCTAATTAGCTATGGATTTGGTTGCCAGAGATTAATTGAGAGTATCACTGCACACAACAGTGTGGTTCCATTGTATTTTTAATTTGCGTGTTATTATGGAAAGTAGGTTGTACTTTCACTTACTCTTCTTAATATGTAAATCCTCTGTTGAAAAGAATAATGTCTCTTTGAAAATTTAATTAGAAAATATTTCATCTAATTTACAGTTAGCTTTACCAAGGGTACAAGCTGCTCTTTCAAGTCCCCATTTGGCGCAATTAAATACGTCCAAATCTCCTGTGGCTGCTTACAAAAATCTGATATTCAAGAACCTGTTGCCGATTTATAACTTTTCCGTATCGGAAGTGAATTCTCCAGATTTTGTGGTCGTCACAGGCACCTATCGGCTCTGTTATTGATGTATGAATATGAAGATACGTTCATGAGGATGTATATCCGAATGCGACTGTCTGACTTGTTCCTAAGCAACAGTAGACCTGTGTGCCCAGTGACAGATGGTTGGTAAAGTTATTTTGGTTTGGAGGAGAAGGGGCTGGGGGGAGCGCGGGTGCCTGCATAGAGAAGGGGAGAGAGAAACATTTCCACTTAACAAGGGGGAATATGCAGCCTAGCAACACAAACTAATTGAGGACAACCTTAGCAACAAGGAGGTTGTGTTCAACTCGACCTTTGAACCCCTGAGTCATTCTTGTTTGTGTCGCGATCTGACATGACTCAGGACTCGGGGACACACCTGATCAACAGGGCACAGGGATAAAGACTGGATAAATGGAAGAAGTGGAAGATAAGAAGCATTGTGCGCTTCTACAAGCCACAGCAAATGGCGCCTGAAGTTCATTTCTGTACAGGATCATCTTGCTTTTATCTCATTCTTTACCTTGTTTCTTTTATTTTGCAGTTTTTAGCACTGGAAGGGTACCATTTGCTCATTTAACTTAAAACATAGATAGATAGATAGATAGATAGATAGATAGATAGATAGAGAATAGAATTACACATGATTTTTTTGTATTTTACCACTAGGGGTCCTTACTCCACATGTCTAGACTTATTCAATAATTGGATTGGAAACTAGTAACTAATAACTTCCCCTTTTTTGCAAACATCATTTCCATTTAAATTGATTTTGCGCTGATTTGAATGCAGTATGTATTCAGATTATTACAATAAAATTATTTGTCATTATCATTTAAAAAAGATGGTCGAACTAAAGTAACTTGTCAGGACTCCTAATACATGCCTGACCTAAAACAGTTATTAAATAGGTATGCATCTATATTCAATTAAGAGAATAATTGTAATAATCACATGGCTTCATTTTATTGTTGCCTCGCCTTCGTTGTGTAGGTTTGTATTTGTGTAATTGTGATTTTCAACATTGTGTCTGACTTCCTGCATCGACTTAAGTATCGACAAGAAGTTGTGATCCTCTCGAGATCCATCTCTGCGAAATTGACTAAGCGGGAGGAAACGTGTGACAGCATGCCAGCTAATTTGTGTCTTTTTTCCCCCAGACATGTCAGCCACACCAGGGAGCCGCGACTTAAACGTCTGAGCTGCAGGAACTGTCAAGAGTGAGGAAAAGCGTTCAGCTTCACAAGCGAGGAGCCCGCAGGAAGCGCAGCACGACTGCGTTACGCTCCAGTCATGGGAAGTTCTCCACGGCTTCTGCTCACACTGGTGCTCTTTTTATCACCAGCGACCACCCTTCTCGGTAAGATCACTTTTAATCTTTTTTTAAAAAATTAATTACATTTTTATACGGGCGTCTGCGAAAAGCTTCACCTGTGTAGACGACCACTGGGGGTTCTCCCTTTGGAACATCTTTTTAAAAAAAAAAAGATAAATAAAAATAATGATAAACCCAATTACAACATTTTCTGAAGTGAAGTTTTTGAGGTTTTTCTAAGTTTTAAAGGGGCTCGGAATGACCGGGTCCGATGAGCTGGGTTTTAGGCGTGAACGCGCGTCTCCGTTCACCTTCTTCCCATATAAGGAGTGAAACGAGCCGGGATTGTTCTGCAGATTAGCTGATCCTCAATGTATTTTGACCAGTTTATTTGCAAACTTTATGCCTTTTTTTAAAGGTGAGTAGATGTACCCTTGGAACTGTGACCAATGTCAGGTCGAAAACACTGACGAGCAGACAGGAATTAGCGTTGTGAAAATATAATTAACGAGGGATCTGTGTTTGTGCAACAAAGCCCCGCTGATTCATATGTTTTAAACACAGTCTTATCTTTAATCGCGTCTCCCACACACCTCAAACGATGGATTCATGTTGCGTAACGGTTTGATCCTCTTAGCCTCCAACATCTGCACGTCAAGAGGCGTCACCACTTGTCAGCAGTGTTTGGCTGTTCACCCCAGCTGTGCCTGGTGTTCTCAGGAGGTGAAAACACACTTTTTAAGACCCTGAAACAAGTTGGAACAGACCACGTGTTTTTGAACAGCATTCTTCTCATCTTACAGAGGCTGTGCTTCAACACGCATGCCTATATGTTAACTTTTCTTTAAGATAATAGACATAGTGATTAATTTAAAACTTCTTACAATCTGGGCTGTTTACTAGAGGGGAGTGTCTGATTATGGAATAAATAAGTTCATTTACTAAGCCTTTATTTCAGGATTTTGGGAAGGGATCCAGCATATCTCGCTGTGACCTAAAGGAGAATCTGCTGAAGGAAGGATGCAGTCAGGCAGCTGTGGAGTTTCCTTCCAGCACCCTGACGGTTGACCAAGATGCACCACTCAGCGACAAGGCCTCTGGGGTTGCTGACGACGTCATTCAAGTGAAGCCGCAAAAGATCCGTGTGACTCTCAGACAAGGTATTTTTACACCCAGAGAGACCAAATTTCAAGAAACACAACTGTGTTTTTACTCAATGAAAAATAAACTTCAGAAAAACGAAATATGCCTCAGAATTGATCGGTCTAAAGGGCTCTATTGTGCACTTTACCATTTCTGAAACAGGTGATGCTAAACGGTTCACCGTGTATGTAAAACAGGTGGAGGATTACCCAGTGGACCTCTACTATCTTATGGATCTTTCCTATTCAATGAAGGATGACTTGAGCAATTTGCGAACCTTGGGGAACAAACTTGCGGACACCATGGGTCGCACCACCAGCAAACTACGCATGGGATTTGGAGCCTTTGTGGACAAGACTGTGTCCCCTTACATGTACACCTATCCTCCACTGGCAGTAGAGAACCCTTGCTATAAGTAGGTTTGGGGCTGCATTTGAGGACACAGAGGCAAAATCAGAAGACTAAGCTACTTGTAAAACTGTTAAAACTTTAATTAACTTGTCTTTGCTCACTTTTTAATTCAGGGATCAAGTAAAATGCCAGGCCCAGTTTGGATTCAAGCATGTGCTGTCACTGACAGAGCAGGTAGGCCGTTTCACAGAGGAAGTGGAAAAACAGCAGGTGTCTAAAAATAGAGACGCCCCAGAGGGTGGTTTTGATGCCGTCATGCAGGCCGTAGTGTGCAAGGTAAGAACACACAAAGACAAATTCATAAATGGTCAATTCAGCAAATTGTTTTCAGCTGTTTGTCATATTTGTTTCTTTGCCAACGATATCAGGAGAACGTTGGCTGGCGCGCGGATGCCTCGCATCTTCTGGTATTTACTACTGATGCCAAAACTCATATAGCTCTGGATGGACGTGTTGCTGGAATAGTTCAACCCAATGATGGAAAATGTCACCTTGATTACAGCAATAATTACAACCAATCCACCATCCTGGTAAAGGCAAAGTTATCCGAGTCGTTTTGGGGTTTTATTCGATGAAATAATTCACAATGAAAACCTCGCTCTCTGTTCCAGGACTACCCCTCCCTGGCGCTAATGACAGAGAAAATGTCAGAAAACAACATCAATTTAATTTTTGCTGTGACCAACTATGTGGTGCCTCTCTACAAGGTAAGCACGCTGCACTGTTCAAGTTACAGCAGGAACGCCACTTTTTTGATGTGTGCACATGAACTTTCAGGAGTACAGCAAACTCATTCCTGGCACAACTGTGGGAATTCTGTCTGATGACTCTGGGAATGTTATAGAGCTCATCAAGGAAGCATATGAGGTAGAGACAAAAAAAAAAAAAACAAAAAAAAAAACGCTGAACACCTAATGGTTTAATCGTTTGTAATAAAATGGGAAATTTTTGTTGGATTCTGTAGAAAATTCGCTCTAAAGTTCAGCTGGAGCTTCTGGGAGTACCAGATGAGCTGAATCTCTCCTTTAATGCCACGTGCCAAAGTGGGGAGGTCGTCCCAGGCCTGAAATCCTGCTCTGGCCTTAAGATTGGAGATACGGTACTTATCAGCTCTGAGGAAATAAACATCAGGAATAGAAGCAAAGCGCTCATGGTGTCCTCCTCTTTAGGTTTCCTTCAGCATCGAGGCCCAGCTACGTCGCTGTCCCAAAGACAAGAGCCGTACTTTTACCATCAAGCCTCTTGGCTTTAAGGATTCTCTGGAAATCACTGTGGATTTTGCCTGTAGCTGCAACTGTGAGGCAGGGGCTCAGGCGAACAGCTCCCTGTGTAGCCACGGTAACGGCACCTACGAGTGTGGCATATTGTCAGTGTCATTCGGGTCGCCTCGGCCCCAGATGCGAGTGTTCAGTGGAGGACTACAGTCCGTCTGATGACGCCAACTGCATCGACAAAGCAGACGGTCCAGTGTGCAGCGGCAGAGGTGACTGCCTGTGCGGACAGTGCTCCTGCCACGGTAACGACTTTGGGCAAGTGTGGGGCAAATATTGCCAGTGTGACGACTTCAACTGCCTGCGCTTCAGAGGGGAACTTTGCTCCAGTAAGTCTGTTCACACATGTACGCCTATTCGGGTATTTGCAGAATCATACTAGACTAAAAAAGTGACTGTACAATATAAGAAGGCATTTTGGTACAAAATATGGAAATTGATGGCCATAACGGATATTTGGTTTTAAACGGCATCCTTGTAGACGCTTGGGTTCAAAATTTCACCAGAATTTTGGGGCGCGATAAACCAAAACACTGTGGATTTACATTCTGGGTGAACAGCATCTGAAATATTTGCTGGCCCGCTGGCTGGTTGACAATTTAATGTTGCCTGGATTTTTTTTTAACTCTTTTGTAAGTTTGACTTAATGCCAAAGAAAGCAGGAAAAATAAAGCTAGCGTCCCTTCCTTTTTCCTGCTCAGAGGCCTCATCTGACATTGGAACGGTCTTCGTTGTTTCTAGTATGTAAACACATCTTACTCAGTTTACATAGCTTTCTACTGATACAAATCTAAAAGTCAGAGTACTTTTAAAAGCGCTTGGGGACATATGAGCATCCCTGCTTGTTTGGAAATGTAACTATTTTACTGACTGAACAGAATCAAAATGTGTAGCCCATCAGGGTTAGGCATGGAATGCTGATGTGTGCGTGTGAGGCAGAGTGATACAATATGACGCCTACATACCTCCTCCATGAGTCTGCACAGCTTGTTGTAGTCAGCACTTACACACACTCCTGCTGTGTACATACATCCCTGACTTCAGTGATATATGAAGGAATGTAAAATAGCTAGAAAGGATATTCGTTTTACTTGCCTTTAAAGGAATGAGAGTTCTCTGAGCCCCAGATCCACCGATCCTCCATCTTTGCGATAGCCCCTGAAGCTGGGGGCCATTGGTGCCCGTGCAGAGTCGTTTAGCAGGAGTCAGCACAGCTCCAGGGTTAGTAAAAAGGGAAAACAAGACAGGAAAGCTCGCATTCCTTTACATTTCAATTTTCCTGAAAGCCTTTTCCTCCCACATGCCTTCACCTCTTTTTTGTGTTTGAAGGTAGTCATTCCTGTTTTAGTTCTAGTTTTTTGTTCTAATCGCAGAGGTCATGTTAGAGGTTTTGCTTTTTGGCTTCTGGATGTAATTAATAGGCAGGATTAATGTGTATTTTCACATGCCAGTCTTACTTACTCATCCATGCTTTTGTGCAAATACACATGTTGCAGAAGTATCCAAACAGAGTTAGAGGTTACGCAACCGTCTTAGTGGAGTGTTAATCATTATAGATCTGATCCTATTACAACTACAAACAAAATCCCAAAGTGAATCCACAATAACAGGGTGGACCCAGGGATATTACCTCCAGTCTGCAGAAGATGATTTATTTAGCACTCCAGACTGAGGGACCCTTACATCCTCAGCCTTACTTTTATTATCAGTCACTCCCCCAGACGGATCCAGGCGGACTGACCCAGCAGGACCATGGCTTATTCATTCTGGTCTTAGCCTTTCACAGACAAATCCTGTTTGTTTGTTAAGAATGCTGCAATCCCTGAGGCTCTGCTTTTGTTTCTAAGGCTGTTTGATGGAAACGCCTGTCTGAGAATAGTCCCCCTATGTCACTGTTGCCATGTTCCTAGAATGCTAAGATCCTTTCTCTACTTAGGAGTAGTTTGTGAAATGGTTTCTGTTTGTGTACTTGCCCGTCTGTACTAGCTGAGGTTTTATTTCTCAATAGCACGTTTCCTGTTTTTGTATGACTAATGGTGATTTAGAGATCTGCACTGTGAAGTAAGAATAGTTTAACACAATGAGCTAAAAAGCTATTGTTATAGCAGGCATTAGTAACATTTTACATTTAATACTAGCAATTAAATTATTGTGGAATCTACAAGCATCTCCACAAAAACAGATTCAAGCATGAAAACAAATGGTTTTAATCTGTTGTGTAATTTCTAACATCCAACTTTGTTTTTTCTGGATACACACATATGATTACAGCTGGGGTGGGCAATTATTTTGCCTGAAGGGGCCACATTGTGTTTTAGATTTTGATGAAGGGGCCAGCCCCCAAATGAGGATCAGAGGTTAACTAAAAAACATGCTATTAATAGAGAAAATAGCTCCAGATGATGTTTGGCCCCCATCTTTTTAAGAGAACATGTTAGCATGCTAGGTGAAGAGGGCGTTGAACCGTTTTCTAACCAATCAAGCTGACAACCTTCTTGATTTGGCTTTTGAAAAAAACTGTTGTAAAGGCTCTGCGGGCCGGATCAAACAGCTCATCGGACCACATGTGGCCCCCAGGCCTTAGTTTGCGCACCTCTGGATTACAGGGTCAAAAGACTAATGGAAATGATTCAGTTTAGTATTAAACACATGAATTATGCTGTACCCATGTAGGCTTGTGATGGAGTCAACATTTTAGTTGCTTTTGTAATTTTCAGATCATGGGAAGTGTAGCTGTGGATCCTGTGTGTGTGATGCTGGCTGGAAAGGTGAAAACTGTAACTGCAGCACGCGCACGGACACCTGCATGTCCAGTATCGGCCTGCTGTGCAGCGGCCGGGGCAACTGCGAGTGTGGGGTTTGTCAGTGCACTCAGCCTGGAGCCTATGGAGCTACCTGTGAAAAGTGCCCCACCTGTCCGGACTCCTGCACGATTAAAAAGTAAGCTCTCTTTTTCATTACAAAAAAAAAAAAAAAAAGAGAAAATAATTATACATGCATGCATGGTGAAACAAAGATGTGTTTGAGGAAATGCAGGCTGTGGTGCATCATTGTTTCTTCAAAGTATTCCCATGTTCCACATTGATAACAAATTACTCCTACTGGTTCCATATGAGAAAAGTTAGATTTCTCTAAAACTAATCCTGAACAGGCACTGTGTTGAATGTCAGCACTTCAAGAGGGGACAGTATATTGAAGATAACAGCTGCAGCAGGATTTGCAAAGATGAAATTAAAGTGGTGGATGAAATCGGTGAGTAACTCATTCTTTTTAAATGTAGTTCTGTATTCATGCATTAGTCATTGGTGAATACGGTTTACTTTTAAAGCTAATTATTGAATCAATCGTTATGTTTTGTCTCTTCTTGTCATCCCTACAACAGGTGTTCGGGATAACAATGCAGTGAATTGTTCATACAAAGATGAGGACGACTGCCTGGTGCACTTCCAGTATTATGAGGATGAAAGTGGCAAATCTATCCTGTCTGTTGTCAAAATGCTAGGTAGTACCATGGTTTGCGAACACAGCTAATAATCTGAGAATTCAGTAACATGTTGGTCTGCTTTATAAGTGTCGTGCAAGTGGTATCAATATCTCTCTCTGCCTACTTGTCTGGTCCCTCAGAGTGTCCCGAAGGTCCCAACATCTTAGTCGTACTCTTGGCAGTGGCTGGTGCCATTCTGCTACTGGGCCTTGTTGGCCTGCTCATCTGGAAGCTTGTTATCACCATCCACGACCGCAAAGAATTTGCCAAGTTTGAAGAAGAGAGAGCCAGAGCCAAATGGGATACGGTGAGAAAGATTTCTAATTGAGACAATAACTTCACGCCCCGGGTTTCCTTTCAGGGATTAATTAAGTGTTGCAAAAAGAGAGTGAGACTAAAATTGTGCCCTGAACATCTAAAATTATGTGTGGAAGTGTACTATGAGTTTGTGATTGAATTAACAGCGTGATCCCTGTTTTTA
Source organism: Tetraodon nigroviridis (assembly GCA_000180735.1). Taxonomy (NCBI): domain Eukaryota; kingdom Metazoa; phylum Chordata; class Actinopteri; order Tetraodontiformes; family Tetraodontidae; genus Tetraodon; species Tetraodon nigroviridis. The sequence continues at coordinate 733,651 of CAAE01014700.1, forward strand.
TTTGCCAGGGTAACAATCCCTTATACAAAGGAGCCACGTCCACCTTCACCAACATAGCATATAAAGGCAACTAACGCCCAAAGTCAAGGTGAAGAACTCAGGGGTCCACCATAAACATCGACTGTAGCAGCAGAGATGTGGATAAAAGCAGTGTTTACACCCTCAGCTGAAAAGTAGTTTCTGTTATCAACACTGAAACCTAATAACTCAATATTGTAAAAAATAAACGATCATCCATATTTTCTCCCCAAATTTTTTTTATTTTTATTTCAGACGAATTACAGAAAGGGCTATGGTTTTATGAGTGTTTTTTTGCTTGCAGTGCTATATGTGGGATACAAAAAAAACTTTAAGCACATCAGCAGTACTATTGGTAAAGGTAGACTGCACCACGCAGTAATAGCAGGTTATTCTAAAACCATCACCACTATAAGGAGCACTAGTCACTTTCTTTGATTTTTGGGGGCTTCAATATACAGTAACTTTTGCAGTTTTGTCTTTTTATTCTTGTTGTTTGGTACCAGAAAAGTGGTGCAATCTTTAATGCAAATTGAAATTGTATTGCACCATGCTGAACATAATGATGTTTATCTTTTCTTCCTATGTGCCTCATTGGCATTTCAGTTTTTTTCATTGTTGTATATTTTCTCATTACACTTTGTTGATAGTTTTTCTCTCTTTCACAAAAGCACAGTGATTTAATGGTTTTCAAAAGCCCACCTGGCCTGTCCCTCCTATGATGCCACCAGCTTCACAGTATTGTTTGTATAATGGCTGTATTAGAAATAAATGTTATTAAAATGTGCTCTTGGATGGGCGCATTTATGACATCTTTATTTCTTTATCTTGACAATAAATAAAGTTGATCGTGGTATCGCCAAAAAGACTTGCTACTTAATCAGCTTCTGTAGAGTTTGTAAATGATTAGCACAAATGGTAATATGTGGTAATATTCGTGCACATTTACACAAAAACATGTACTAAAAGCTGTTTGTGTGTATATAGTTCAATTTTAATTCAGCAACTTTGACAAGCGCATCTTCTTCTGAGTTTGGCTCAGACAACTACACTATAGCTCCCTCTAGTGTTCAGATGCGATACACCAACATAAACTATGAGAACAAGAAAGTTTAAAAGCCCTTTATTTACGGATCAGAAATTAATGATAACTGTTCACTGTGTGATTTAGATGTCCACTGTTCCTACGCATATCATCCAATCTGGGGAATTTCACAAAAAGACAGTGTGTGTACGCTTTACCAAAGTGTGTAAACGAGGTAGTAAAGCGGTAGTTTCCAATAGTCCCTAAACGCAACACGAGCGGGTGCAAGTCCTTCTTCCGTCGCGTCACATCGAAGATGGCGGCGCCCGATGCTGTGGCCGGAGTGGAGGCAGGTGGCGGCGACACAGACCTGGCTCTGGCGAGTTCCATCACAGAGGACGGGAAGAGACCTCAGTTCGGAACGCGTTTCCTCACAGACCCCAGACAAGTCTTTCAGCACAACGCGTGGTAGGGACATTATTCCAACAAGCATGAAAATACTAGACGCAGGTGTGCGTCCCTGGCTTTAGCCGCTGTTTATTAGCTTTCTGTACTAATTAGAACCTTGACCATGTCCATTTGATTAATGGCTACTAAGTATACTAAGGTTGTTTTGCATACCGCTTTGTTCAGTTCATTTGTACCTTTTGAATCACGGTTCTACATTCCAAGGCCTGTATGATGACAAAAGTCAAATATTTATCCGTGCTTACAGTATGGAAGAAGAATTTTTGCACCACCCTAACCCTAAATTGAGTAAAGAATAATATAACTAAGTCTGTTTTTTAACGTTATTTTGATACTGTTTTTATTGCCAATAGGGACAACGTGGAGTGGACTGAGGAACAAGAGGCATCTGCTAAGAAGAAGGTCTTAGAAAATAGTCAGCCTCTTCCTTCAGAGAAACAAGGTTTTGATGGGTTTTCAACAACAATAAGCATCATGTTATATAATACAATACAATGTAGATGATTTTCTTTTACTTATAAGTTTCAAATGATCAGTATAAGAGTAGTATGGAGATTAATTTATATTTTGGTTTACTTTTTTAAGCTTTAAATAATTTGTGAACATGGCAGCCTGATTTTTTTTTTCTTTTTTTTTTTAGAGGAATATGAAAACCGGGCAAATGAGTACTGGAACGAATTTTACACAATCCATGAGAATCGTTTCTTCAAAGATCGCCATTGGCTGTTCACTGAGTTCCCCGAGTTGTGCCCACAGTGGAACTCCAGTGTGAACGATCAGGAAGTCTCTAGCACCGGTGCTGGCTTCCTGGATGAAGAGCAAACGAAGAAAATCACGGCTGTGCCTCACATTATTAATGCTCACTTTCCTGGCGCTACTGCCTCATATCGCATTCTGGAGGTAAGAAAACATGCAAAAAGTTCATCCAATAATCCAGAATTTGTAATCATTTGTGTACAGTTTATGCAAAAGTAGTTAAAGCTGGTAATGAAAAAATATTTCTAGTGAACAAACATTGTTTTTTTTATCTGTAGTTTTGCTGAAAATAAAGAAATGTTGTTATCAGTTTAGGTGGTGAGTGTTTTATACCTGTAAATCTGTGTTTATTGGACAGGTGGGATGTGGCGTTGGTAATACAGTTTTTCCAATACTGAAGACCAACAAGTAAGTTTAGTCAAGGCGGGTATACGATGGTTTAACTGTAGTTGAATGATTGTTTCTGTTTATTAATATCAATTCTACTGAGGACAACACAAAGATGTAACTGCAGCATCTTTTTTTCACAGTGATCCTGATCTGTTTGTTTACTGCTGTGATTTTTCCAGCACTGCTGTTGATTTGGTCAAGGTGAGATAAAGGGAACAATTAAGGCACCGAGTGTTGGTAGATGATGCGCTGATGTCTTAGGGCTGTTTGCTAAATGAAAAATTGTTATCATTCTCTTGTTGCCAGACTAATCCAGAATACGACCCTGGACGGTGTTTTGCCTTTGTTCACGATTTAGGAGATGTGGAAGCCGATTACCCTGTCCCCAACGGAACCCTTGACGTCATAGTTCTGATCTTCGTGTTGTCAGCATTGCATCCCAACAAGTAGGACTTTATTTCTCCGTTTTCACTGTGTTCCGCTGAACTGATTTCCTATGACTTTATCTCAGGATGCAGGCATCCATCAGTAGGTTATCACAGCTGCTGAAGCCTGGAGGCGTGATGCTGCTCAGGGACTATGGACGCTATGACATGGCCCAGCTACGCTTCAAGAAAGGTCAGTTGGAAAGAACATCCGCCACCCAATTCACAGCTTTCAGCATGTCTGAATATACATGGCCTCTTACTCCTTGAAATGTAATCCTTGAAAATAAGTTCTATCTCCTGATTGTCACAAATAAAGTATATTGTATTTAGCAGTATCATTTCCAAAATGCCTTTAGGCACTTGTGCAAAAATACTAATGGTCCTCTGCAGATGGAAAATACACTATTATAATAACAACATTATAACATTTCTTTTAGGGAGATGTCTGTCTGACAACTTTTATGTTCGAGGTGATGGAACAAGGGTGTATTTCTTTACTCAAGGTACAATCAGGAGCTTTGTGTATTTACAGTGTTGTGTTGTGTGTGCGACAAAAAAAAAATGAGCTTTGCATTTTTTTTTTTTCAGACGAGCTTCATAGTATATTTACGGGCGCAGGGCTTGAAAAAGTCCAGAACCTTGTGGATAGACGGCTACAGGTGAACAGAGGTAAACAGCTCACTATGTACCGGGTGTGGATCCAGTGCAAGTACCGAAAACCTCCAGCTGCTATTCCTGACGCTGTCGAGGGAGGAACAGAACACAACCACAACTAAAACTAGTCAGGGTGGGTTTTTTAAACATATAGAATGTGAAATGTTTATTGTGGTTGTAATAAAATGTGTAGAAAACACCATATAGGCCTTACTTTCTCTCGAAGATCACAAAACCACATGACTCCTGTATACACCTTTCTATTCAGCCAGTTGTTTTTAATGACATTACATTTTGGTATGTTTTCAAGAAAGCATTATTACATTTTGTATGCGCAAACCAATAAAAATCTTTGCTCTAAAGTTCTCCACGTTTGAGTATCCAGCATTGAAGGAAATCGACACAAATATCTTTTGCAAAGTTTAGTATAAAAAGTCTCAGAGGCTTAACAACCAGCAATTACTGAATTGCTACCTTCAAAACAGATTTTTGCTTTGTGGTATTATTGAGATTTATGACCTGTTCAGACGTACTTTTTTCTGATAAGTGGTCATTTATAGTTGTATTGATGAATACTGATAAACTGTATGTGTACAGATGGATTTGCCATTGGTCCAGACGAGATTTGGGGCAGGCGTAGCCTGAGGCGAAGGTGAAAATACCAGAATAATCTCACGAGAAAATATGAGATTTTGCTGATTATTGTTTACATAGCAAAAACATGAGAACCGAACCGAATCGATCCGGATTAAACAACTGAAACAGTTGCACCAGAGGTAATAGTTTATTCTCCCCTGCAGTGCGCTGGCTGATCTTAGCCGAACTTTGTTTTGATCCAGCTCAAAGCCAGAGCCCGAAAATCTTCCCACCATCAGAGGGGGAGAGAAAATAGAGGGGCAACTTCACTCAAACCTAAATACAGCATATCTGTTAGGTGAAAGTCAGAATCTCGAAGGTCGCCATTGTGCGGGACGAGGGAACCCAGCGAACACACGGTTTAGTCTTAGGAAAGAGGGACGTGATGGGGGTCCCCACCTAAGGATTACAGTAAAACGGGGCTGGGATACCCTAAGTCTTCGAGGCCTCTGAGGGGATCCTCCGTCGTCTACCTTGAGCTACCACCTACGGCTCCCGAGTCTTCATCGTTAACAATCAGCACGCAAGGGACGCGGCTCTTCGCGCGGCCTAGCCTGGGAGGGTCTGCCTAGCACCGGGGAAACAACGGTGACGGTTACAGGGCTAACACTAACACAGGCCCTCCCGAGGACCGACAAAAGATTCAATTACAGTAAGTTTGACATCGGGGGGTTGAACAAAAGGACGCATTTTGTCATACAACTTGTTTCAGTGAATCCAGATGTCGTGCCATAAGACCCTGACAACACAGAACCAGAAAGATGCTTCATTTTGACTGAGTAGTTAGCGCTAGCTTGCTGGCTAACTAGGGTTAGCTGTTTTCCCCCTCAGTGTTTAAAAATGTTTGTTTTTTTTAAAAATTGTAGATAGTAGATGATTGTGTTAGAGTATTAAACATCTTACTGGCCAGCACAGAGTAGTGTTCTATTTGTATGTGGCTGATACATGACTAAATCAAATTTAGCGTTGATATTTAACGATAAGTTAAACGTTAGCTGCAAATTTGCTAAGTGATTATCATCAATCGTAGGATTCTTGATTTTTCTGATCTTTGTATTTTTATTTTGCTCGGGTATACTGGTTTTTGATAATTTCCCAAATTTTGAGTTAAACTAAAGTTGCATACGAAATGAGACTGAATTGCAATGTTCTGTATGTGTGTGTGTATGTATGTATGTATGTGTGTGTGTATGTATGTATTTTTGGTGTGGAATCTTGCTGACTAAATACTTGATGATTGTTGGGTCAGATAATTGTCTTGGCAGTTTCTTTATTAATGAACTTATTTAACTCCAAAACCATGTAGCTCAAGCATCTATTACCAGGGAGTGATCTGATAATACTCTTGACCATAGCTCTATACTTGGCTTATTTATTTAATGTGCAATATCTTTTGCAGGCCATAGGTTGAGCCATAACTTATTTTTTAGGTGTACCGATGAACGCGTAAGATCGGAGAATACATATTTGTTGGTCGATTTCATGATTCAGAATAGAAATGTTCCAAACTGACATGGCTAAATACAGCCATGACTCATCATATCCAACGAGACAGTGAGACATGACTCCCACTTGACTATACCAACAGACCCTGCACCTGCAATATCCTCCTTAATCTGTGCTCTTGTCTCTGCAGCCATGATGGAAGAACTCCACAGTCTGGACCCCCGGCGTCAGGAGCTGTTGGAGGCGCGATTCACTGGTGTTGGTGTGGCGAAGGTTTGTGTTGTCACTTGTGTGGAGCATGAAGAACCGTTCTTGTATTCATATAAAACGGAGTGAATCTTTCACTCTCTGCTTTGGCACCATGTAAAGGGGCAGTGTTTACCCTTCCACTCTCCTGCTTGCTACATGGATGGAGCCGTCTTTGTGGAAGGTGATCTTGGAACAGTGAGTGAGAGTCAGCGCCAGGAGTGGGCCCTGTGCCAGCCATAGGCAGAGCAGAGCCCAGAGCATGGCATGGCTGCTGCTGCTTAGAAAATGGCGGCTCTTGGTAGGGCGGTATGCCACAGGCTCATGGACGACAAAAAAATGTGAGACGTGTGATTTCAGGGAAATGTTTTAACAGACGACTGTGAAGAGCACTATCGCAGTGCTGTGTAGATTTTATTCACCCTGGAAGAGCCAGGAGACATTGATACTTTCTTGGTCAACACTGAGGAAATTTAATAGAAAAAAAACAGTACTCCCTAACAGAGCCCCCGATAAACCTCTCCACCTCTTTTTTTTTAGGAATGTCTTATTAATCAGCCTATTTCTAAAAAGAAAACAGGACAATTTCTGAGTTTTGGAATAAGCAAAACATGTTTTACCTTCAAGACAAGAAAGGTGGGAATGAATGTGAATGAGAGGAGAAAAGGGTTCTTGTACAGGTGACAGTCAAACAGGCAGGGATACTTCACTGGATTGCTTACTGCCATTTTAGTGAGGTTTGGAGAGAGTGCTCTTGTGTGCTCTGAATGAATAAGTCTCTCTTCCTGATTGGACAATGTCTGCTGAATTCCGATGTAACAGATTTGACTGACAGGCATCGCCTAGAGAACCGGCATTTGATCTGATGCAGGTTTACATTCAGGAGAAACTCACTTTCACGTTATTTCTATATCTTTTTGGTATCTCACCATCCATCTTATTTTTATTCTTATTCTCTATTTTGCAGTTGCGCCTCTTCACCAATCAAAGGTTTTGCATTTATAAATGTGCTCTTGGTCTCTTTAACAGGGCTCAGGTCAAAACCAGAATGAGTCATCTAATCAGAGTCTATGCAGCGGGGGCTCCCTTAGTGACAAAGAGCTCGAGGTTCGTATTCGGTGTGTGTGTGTGTATGTGTGTATATATATATAGATATCTATATATATGTTTGTTTCACCTTGTTTTTTTTTTATAGACTCCTGAAAAAAAAGCAAATGACCAGAGAGTCAGGAAACGGAAAGCGGATCATTTTGACACCAGCCAAGGTAGGTTGTGTCCACTCCTGCAGCATTTCTTTGCACACCGGGTAGCTTCTCTCTTAAGGGCTTGTCTCTTTTTTCCAGGCAAAGCGGGCACAAGAGGACACAAAATTAGTGATTATTTTGAGGTGAGCGCCATAAACACATTTCTTCTCTTCCTTCATTGTTGTGTACTCAGCAGAGCTGCTTCATACTTGTTTTCTAACCCTCTTTATGACTAGTTTGGTCTGAATTTAGCTTTCCTCTTTTTTTCTTCTCTTTTGTCTGTGCCAGTTTGCGGGAGGTAGCGGTCCTGGTACCAGCCCTGCTAGGGGAATACCACCAGTGGTCCGCTCTTCCCCACAACACTCCCTTTCCAACCCTCCTGCCTCGGTGAGCATGCTTGCTTTTTAGTCTGTCTTATTAACACATTTGTCATTTTCTTTCCTTTGCTTGTTATTAACTTAATGATTAGATCAAGTTGATGTGGGGGGGGTTGTTTGTTTGTTTGGTTTTTTTTTAACCCCCTTGAGCTGGCGGATGTTTACGATGGCATAGCAGGAAGACGCAGCCTTGCTGTGTTCTCAACTTGCGTCAAACGTGCCAACTTCAAACTAATGTACCAGTTTTAAAATCCATTCTACTCTCTAAGTAAAAACAGACCCATGCTAAAAAAAATGATGCCCTGCTTTTTGCTGAACATGACATTTTATGTCATAAAATGGTTTATTTAATAGTACAAATGAATTTAAATCCTAAATGTGCCAACTTTCAACGGCCTGACATTGTCACGTCAGTTATTCTTACACACAAAGATCTCTGCATCTGTACGCGTTTAGAATAATGTTTCTGCTTTTTAGGTGCAGCAAGGAAGCCCCTCTTCGGTCGGCTCAGCCAACACTGAGCACTCATCATGCACGTTGAAGGCAGCTTCTCTTCATATGCTACACAAAGCCACACAGGTATTCGACATGTGACCAGAATTAATATTTTGTGTGAGATTTCAAGATTCAGAGTGTAACTTTGCTTTGATACAGTTATCAGTTTTTGGATTTGTACTTGTGACTGGATGTTTTACTGCTTTATCACTGATGATGCATGATCTGCTATAACACAAAGGTTGTGCTCACTGTTCCCTGTAGTCTGACCTTACTATAGAGAAGTTAACAGCAATGGAGAATAACAAGAACTCTGACCTAGAGAAGAAGGAGGGACGGATAGACGACTTACTGCGGGTACTAATCTGCACTGCTCTCCTTGTGATTTGAATGGGTTTGAGAATGTGCCTCCTGAGCGGGCGTGGATTTCTTTATCTAAAACATAATAAAATTGGCCCATTGCGTCTATCCGAGCTGATCCAAAGTCATGCTGAGCCAAATTTTCCCGCTTGTACGTTCTTTTCTAAGCAAATTGTGACCTAAGGAGACAGATTGATGAGCAGAATTCGTATTTGGATGCTTAGCAAGTTCATAGTATAAATTACATGCAAGCACTTCTTCTGCTTCCAGACAACAGGAAAGGATTAATTCCCAGCGAGAGGACATTGAAAGACAGAGGAAGCTCCTGGCCAAACGCAAGCCACCGTCCATGGCCCAGACTCCACCTCCAAGCCTGGAGCAAAACAAACGCAAAAGCAAGACAAACGGAACAGAGAGTGAAGCGTATGAAAATGGCTTTTTTTTTCCTCTGATTTTCCCCTCACGCACACAGTTCCACTGTACTAAATTTCCTACGTGTCTTGTTGCAGATTGTCGCAGGCCGAGTATCATGAACAAGAGGAAATCTTTAAATTGAGACTCGGCCATCTTAAGAAGGTAATGGTCCTCGTTAGGAATGTTTCACTTCCCCAAATGACGGTTTTAATTGGACTGGATTTTAAAACCATGATTGTATTTGAACACTTTTAGTTGGGGGGTTGTTTTAAGCTCCTTACATCCGAACCCCTCATTAAGCAACACTTGCTGAGAGGGGCTGCCTGCTGTGTCTGTGCTCATTGTGCAGTCAAGCAAGTAAAGAAAAATGAAAAGACAGCCACTGACAGGACTTCTGTCATGTCACAACAGCGCTCGACTCTGATCGTTTTGATTTTCACCCCTTTTCTCCACACAACTGTGTTATTGTTCCGTTTGACGTAGGATAAAAGACACTGGCCGCAATGGCTTTTATGTTTTCATCGTTCGGAATTTATCATCTTTGAAGTGTTCCTTAGAATCTTGAATCTTGGTTTTGTTGTTATTTATAATTTAGGTCTAATATTACCATTTTAATGTGTTCTGCAAATCTGGGCGCGAAACACTGGTTTAGTGTTTTGCTAGCTGTGCAGTGTTTTATGTATTACTTCTGATGCTTGCAGGAAGAGGCAGAGATCCAGGCAGAGCTCGAGAGGCTGGAACGAGTGCGAAACTTACATATTCGGGAGTTGAAAAGGATCCACAATGAGGATAATTCACAGTAATTTTTGATCTTCTTCCTCCTGAGTCTGCCCAGTAAACCTACGCCTTTGTTTGTTCAAACTAAATTCCCCATCCTTTGCAGATTCAAGGATCACCCAACGCTAAATGACAGATACCTGCTTCTGCACTTACTTGGAAGGGGCGGTTTTAGTGAAGTTTACAAGGTAACAAGAGCTTTAAAACTTGAATTAGAATCTCATTTCTATAATAATTACTACACCATAAAGGAGTTTAAATACATTCAAGTAAATTACAGTAAAACCGTTGTTGTGAACATGTTGTACATCTGATAGATTAAACTGTACGGATTATTAATTTGTTGAGTTGTAATAGCTCCTCTTGGTTTGTTTTCAGGCCTTTGACTTAACAGAGCAGAGGTATGTCGCCGTCAAAATCCACCAGTTAAACAAAAACTGGAGAGATGAGAAGAAGGAAAATTATCACAAGTGAGTGTTGGGTGATCAGTTAATCAACTAATCACATGATATGTGATATTTATATTTCTTTATAATGCTATGAAAGAGGCAAATGTTAACAACTCTTGCAATCCTGCAGACATGCATGCAGAGAATATAGAATTCACAAGGAGCTGGACCATCCAAGAATAGTTAAACTCTACGACTACTTTTCACTCGACACTGACTCGTGAGTATATGAAACCAAATATATGAAATATATCTTGACCGAAAGCAGCGACCCGGTCTGGAATGGTAAACACAGGTTTATTATTGCTGTCATACAGTACCTCTCCTCTGTTTCTGAGCAGGTTCTGCACAGTCCTGGAGTACTGTGAGGGCAATGATTTGGACTTTTACTTGAAGCAGCACAAGCTCATGTCAGAGAAAGAAGGCCGCTCCATCATCATGCAGATAGTTAACGCCCTCAAGTACCTCAACGAGATCAGACCGCCCATTATCCACTACGACCTGAAACCTGGTGGGTCGCCATGCCAGAATAGGAGATGTTTGCACCGGCTTTTTTCCCACTAGAACAGTTGTGAAAGCATTAATCCCTAAGAAAGTTTTTAAAAACTTCACCGTTTAGGCAACATCCTGTTGGTGAACGGCACCGCTTGTGGAGAGATCAAGATCACAGATTTTGGCCTGTCCAAGATCATGGACGACGACAGCTACAACTCTGTGGATGGGATGGAGCTGACGTCACAGGGAGCCGGAACATACTGGTGAGGGTCACGCTGCTGCTACAGGGGCTGATTTCAAAGCAGAGGGTATTTTTAGAAACATAAATCTCTCAAAGCAGTTTATGCTAATGAAAATGACAGAGAATCAGCTACATTTGCATTGGTCTGTGTTACTGGATATTAGTAAAATTAGTATTTTAGGAATTCCTTTTGCACCGCTGCTGAGGAAGATGTGTGCAGAAGAAATGAGAATTCTGGAAATAGTTGGAAACAAGAATCTGTTTTACCATCTACCCTCTTAAGGTACTTGCCCCCTGAGTGCTTTGTGGTTGGAAAGGAACCACCCAAGATCTCCAACAAGGTGGATGTTTGGTCTGTGGGAGTCATTTTCTACCAGTGTCTGTACGGTCGCAAGGTAGGAGAAACACACTGACACAAGTACATAACACACAAGAGGACCTTCTTTTTATGTGTTTATGAAAAAGGAGGACGCAGATGTGGTTCTGCCACTACCACTACTGTTTTATGCGTGTGTCTCATGGTCAGTGACGCTGTGTTTGTTTGCTCTCCAGCCCTTTGGTCATAACCAGTCCCAGCAGGACATCCTTCAGGAAAACACCATCCTGAAGGCAACGGATGTGCAGTTTCCTCCCAAACCAGTAGTCACACCTGAAGCTAAGGTACCCCACCCTCCCTTCTCGCTGCATTTGTCGGATCTGTGATTTTAGAGTGTTGTTTTTCTAAGTGTGACTTTCCCCTCGTGTCCATTCCAGGCCTTTATAAGGCGCTGTCTAGTGTACCGAAAGGAGGACCGCATCGACGTGCACCAACTGGCCAGCGACCCCTTCCTCATGCCTCACATCCGGAAGTCTGTAGCCTCCTCCGGCACCTCCAGCATGGCCATGGCTTCCACATCCAGCTCCTCCAACAGCAGCGCCTCAAACTAAGCCCAGAAGTGACTGAACAATTTTTAAGAGTGGGTGTGGGGGTGGGGGGCGGGGCACGTGTCCTCTGTCACAGCAGCATCTCACCTTGCGATGAAGAACCCCAGAGAGACAGGGCAGACACCCGAACGGGGCGGGTAAGGAGCCGCGCACGGGTGTGGCGGGGCAGACGCCATCGGCCCTCGCAACTCCCACGTCTGCCCAGCCCAGCCTTAGTGTCTGATTCTCAAGTGGGTGACACTGTTCTGGGGGTCAAAGCCCTGGACAACTCGCGCAGCAGCAGCGGCGGTGGCGGTGGCGGCACCGTGTGGATGAAAAGTTGGTTTTCTTTCAGCTTCAGAAGAGAAAACAGAAAGAGGCAGAGAACTGCTTCAGCTCGGCAGGCGGAAGAGCTGCAGACGGCCTGAAACCCATACTCATCCAGACACGTGCATGTGCCATTCTGGTCCAAGGTAGCGTAAACTCCCCAGTTCCACCAGTTTCCTTTGTTCTCCTTCCAGCCTTGACTGAGCGCGTCCATGGCGCCGTGTCACCCAGCCTGCTGTCATGGGATCTGCTCCCCTGCTTAAATTCTGCCCCCAGTTGGTTCGTGATGAGGAGGAGGAGTGATGGAAGATGCTTTCCCGTTGCCCCTTTTCCTTCTCCTCGTCAAGCTCCTGTGACCAAAGCAGAAAACTTCCAGTTGGTGGCAGTGTGTCCGCCTCAGTTTCCTTCATACCGAACAACATCGTTACTTCGATTTAAAAAACGTGAAAGAAGCTGTTCAGACAAGTACCACTTTTTCCACATTTTTAAACTTTCCGATTTAACCAGTTTTATGAGGAAAACTCATGTGCTTTTCAGGTTGCCTTTTAATTGGAACTGTTTTGATTAATCCCCCTCGCCCTGACATATTTATTTAGGTATGTTTGAATTTATTTTTGGCCAATACAATGCAAGGGACTTGTCAGCCTACGAGTACTGTTGGGGGGAGATTGGGCCTTAGCAGAGTTGCATTAACCATTAAATACTATTGGTTAAACCGTCTCTGTCACTTTGTTGCTTTAACCTCACTTTTAAGGAATTAGTTTACCACGAAGCTGCTGATATTTCTTTTCATAATAACGTCCAAGTAGATGTCACCATTTCACCTGTACAGTTTGAAATTCAGGCTCAATCCCTTTTATTTTCAGTCTCCTGTCCCTTAGGGTGATATGTCAGACTGTGATGGAAGCGTGGATGCAGGACCGGCCACACACACCTCTCCCACACCCAGCCGCAACCACTCAGGTCACGGCGGCGTGGAGCATCAGTACAACCTGAAACTAGCTGGAGAACCAAAGTCCTGCGGGGAGTTTATTTTCCGACCAAATGCCAGGCAGGAAGATGCATTTTTACAGTGGGCGGTGCTACACCTCCCACTCCAACTGTGTCTTTCTCACCGGACAGGTGTGCGGAAGCAAGTTTCATCCAGGCAGTATCACCACGAGCTTGATTTTAAATGCAATTTACCAAAAATATTGAGAAAACTAAAAAAAAAACATTACAAATTGTATTGACGAGCAGACTTTCAGAAGCTGTGGCTGCAGGAATGTTGTCCGCATAAAACCAGAAATAATGATTCGCCTTTTATCAGACTCTAAAATGTATTTATTTTTCTTTTTAGCCGTGCAACATTTGCTTGGTTGCTGGTGCTGGACCTTGCGGGCCCCCAAAGGTCCCCGTCCACGCACGCACGCACGCACGCACGCACAGCGTTGACGTCGCTCCATTCATTGCGGTGCTGCCGTGGCTGAGAGGCAGACGGAGCTCTAGTGGCCGAGGTCCCCCAGACCTGCATCCGCCGTCTGCACACCAGCACCGGGCCGCCTCCGCTCCGGCTCCACGCTCACTTTGACACACTTTTCTCGCTTTTTTGCAGCCTTTGCCGGAGCAGAGAGCATGCACGGCGGCCAGCGGCACCGCCAGCGGGAGCCTCGGGCACCGTGGACGAGGCGGCAACTCATCCCTCACAAATGCACTTTATATTTATTCGTCGTTTTCGGTCTGGGACTGAGGAGCAGCGCTGCGGGTGAGGGGAAAAGTTTGATTTATCCGACCACGGCGCTTGTTTGGGGCTGTGAAATCGGTCCATCGCTCAGGGGGGGAAAGTCGCTTCTGTCGTGTTTTCTGACTTTTGGAACCCTGGAATGCCACGAACCAAAAGTCCGAGCGTGAGTGGAACCAGATGTGCAGGAACACGTAGGAGGAGTGCAGGGTCTGCTGGTTACTGCCTGCGCCGGCGTTTCCAGCGATGCCACTTCGGTTCACACGCCGACGCGCTCATTCCCACTCTGGACTGGGCTTCTGCTGTGATTAATAGATCGTTTGAAAGAGTGCGAAGCTGCATTTGTTGGCCCCCCGCGGGCAGATGTGACCTTAACATCCGTTTACAGGCTGCAGTTAACGCATGCGAGTCTGAAACCGCTGCAAAAAAGCAGATTTATTCTGTTCTATGACCACTTTTTTCTTTGCTTTTACAAGAACCCATCTCCGCTGACCTGTCTGTGATCAAAATGCTCATTTTGGGTATAAAAAAAAAAAAAAAAAACAGGGATAAAAATCCAGTCAACAACAGATTAAATGATTTCATTCGGCCTTATGCTGCTCTTTTAAGCATTAACGTCACATGATCCGTCTCTCGTCTAACCTCCTGCAGCCAAACTGGACCGGTTACTTTTAAAAGTAACCAGATGAGCTGCAGATTGATCTAGGAAGCAAACAAGCAGCAGCCGTGACCGAGTGGACCCTGCTGAGGAGGGGAAACGACCCCCTTTCCCAGGCTGTAGGAGATGTGGGGCTTTCTGGGGTGCAGGAACCTTCTGAACCAGCGTCAGAGTTACCTGGAGCAGCTTCCGCAGTCTTGGCAGACGCGACGCCATAAAACACCAAAGAAACAAACGCAGCAGGGTGCAACTTCCTGCTGGTCCCCGTGTATCCCACTGACCAGTTAGGGCCTGGATTTTTAAAGATTCCTTTAACAACCTTCTCGTACACCCGATCTTCTTTGAGGAATGTGGCCACGCTCTTGTTGTTCCTGACTTGCTCATGATGAGACACGCAGATTTCTACTGGAGGTGGAAGTTCTGGGAATATCTGCCTCTCTTAACGTGTGTGGCTGATTGTTCTTGGCTGCCTGCTTCAGCCGGAAACTGCCTTCAGTGTGGAGAAAAAGGGGTGACGGGGTAAAGAAGAGGATGGGATCCCAGCAGGGGAGCTGTTTGTGGCTTAGCCTTCACAGAGCCCGCTGGTTTAAAAGTTAATCTGGAATTCTGCGCTCGCTTTGATTGTCTGGGAGTTTTCTCACTTCAAACGTCAGGTTTTTTTTTCCCCTCCTTAAACTGGAATTAAAGCTTTCTTTTGTATTCGCAGGAGCTTTTGACTGGGCTCGTCAAACACTGCAAAAGCTGTCTAACAGGAGTTTTCACAGCTTTTTCACAGTTGTTGCTGGGTCCATGGTGATCATTTGTGCCACAGGCAATATTGATTCTGGGCGTGCGTGCGTGTGTGTGTGTGTGTGTGTGTGTGTGTGTGTGTGTGTGTGTTTGTTTTTCCTCTTCCAGCTGTGAAGCTGCCAAAATCAATCGATTTAATGACACAAATGTGTCACGGACAGCCTTTTTTTTTTTTCATTGCACTAATTTTATCACTTAATTTCATTATTTTTTAGTAATCAATGAAAGGGTTAAATGTCTGCTGGAGGATATTTTCAGCCTTTAATCTTTTATTTTAATCAAACAGGGCTGCTGTTACCGTAAAGCGGAGGGTTTTGCGGTGCTGATGTCTGAGTTCCTCCAAGCTGATGCTGATTTGTGCTCTTTGGTTGTGTCTTGCATCAACCGAGTGAGCCAACGCTGCTTCTGAGAATTTCAACCACAAGCCGGAGTGTGAGTGGAGGGGTGTGTCGCTCATCTTCTCCACATGACAGCCTTGTTTTTTTGGGTTTTGTGTTCTTAGTTGTTTTTGTTTTTAGCCAAATGTAATCCTTCCCTCTTTTCCCACAATCTCATCTGGGTCTCATGTCTGGGGGACGAATTTGCATCTTTTTACTGGATCTTAGTTTGAATTCACCTCTACCTGTACGACTTTACCTTCTGACAGCGAACAAAGGAAAAAGCACAAAGTCTAGCATTGTTAGCATTCCTGTCAGTGACATCATGGTTGCAGGGGTAATGCGCTGACTCCCTCTGGTTTATTTGCATGTACGCATCCACATGAGCGTCCTGCAGAGCTGGGGAGAACACGTGCGTGTATCTGGAGAAGTGCAGTAGTGCACACAAAGACATTAGTGTAAAGCTTGGAGAAGCCTGCAGATTGAACAGGCGCTCATTTCATCCGTGTTTCATAGCTTATTACTTCAGTCGCCCTTTACCAAAGAGGTGACACGCTTTTATGCTAACTGGAGTGTCCTGGGTGAGCTAACTGCTGGTCAGTGTACGGAAACAGGTCGAACCAGTTCATCTACGGCTGCTAACCTTCACTTAGATACATATGCAGCTATACAATTCAACCGCTTCACATTTTAGAGTTGATAGAATTAAAACCGGATGGATGAGAAATCCGATGAAATTCTACTATAATTTATGTTAAAGCAGAGGCCGCGGCAGTAATTTAATGACGCCATCGATCGTGCCCTTGACCTCTTCGCCGTATCATCATGGAATGCTGTTTATTGATGGATGCTGCTGGTCCTCTCTGTCTGCGCAGCACCGCTGGACTCCGACGATGTGGCATTCTACCATGACGGCGCTGGAGGGTGCCTGGGGGTGCTGGATCACTCCCTCATCCTTTCATCTGCCTGCGAGGATGCCAACCAGCGTTGGAAATGGGTGACCCGGAATCGTTTGTTCAACCTCGGCTCTTCCTTGTGCTTGGGCATGACCCCTGGTAACCTCACCTCCAGAGATGATGAGCCCGTTCTGGGTGTGTACACATGCGACCGAGAACCCCCCAAGGTGCGCTTGACCTGGAAGTGTGACCAGGTGTTGGACCACATTCACGACTGCCTTCCTTACCCCTCACTTTTGAACTACACGAGCCCCTTTGTGGTATTTTCTCTGGCCAACAAATGGGGCCTACACGGCGGTGTGCGGAACCTGTGCTCCAAAACCTCTCGCGGTACGTGGAGAACACACTCACACACACTCAAAAATATGTCTTTAACGTGTCTTTAGCAAATATCTCCATCAGGGTTTTTCTGAGGACTGACAGTGATTTAAAACAGTAAAAATGGACAGAAGGCCGTATTGGTTTATTTATTTAGACTTACTGTAGACACACGGGGAGAGGTTCAGTCTAACTGTTGTGTCTCATTTGCATTGTGGGCTGTAATTTTAGTGTCAGATGTTCCGGTTGCGTACTGACAGACCACACTGTGAGAGGCAACCAGCCACGTGAAGCTGCAAATCAAACCAGACTCGCTGGAATCAGATGCCCAGAAGAGCAGCCAGGAATCCACAAATCCCCGATGACCTTCTTCGTCGTTCTCTCCTTAACAGTCGTTTGATTTTCTTTGTTGCAAGGGAGCAGCGTGCGCTGGAAACTGGCGTTTTCGCTCACTTATTTCTCAATCGTTTCTGCGTAAATGAGTGAGGCTGCAGGAGAAAACTAGCTCTAACTTTAGTCAGATGTAGTAACACCAGGGCTGCCAGCGGTGGAGCAGAGCGGGAGGCCAGAAATCTCTCCTTTCTCATTTAACACATCTGCCCTACTTTCCACCGATGCTGCTTGTTTTGGTAACTCCACAGATCCATTCTTTCTTCTTTTTCTTCTCTTTCTGTGGTTTTCTTTGGTTCGCGCTGTTTTACTGGGTCGAAAAACAACAACTTTGTGGTACTTTTGTCAACAGCAGATCAGATGCGGATGCTTCAACTGTCTGGAGACAATCTATGGAATATTTTTATGAGCTTTAAGACAAAAGATATTGAGTTTTTCTCCTGAAAAGTTGCCAGTTTTTACGCTCCCTGATACCAGCCAGGATTGGTCTGTACCTCAATCTTCTGCTTTTTCTGTGTATTTGATTGCACAAGTTTGATTGCGGCAATTCGGCACAGTTCACCGCTGTGGTTTTCTGACAAAGCAAACCTTTTCCTTCTGCATCATGAACAGATTTTCACTGTATTTCCCAGACATTTACACAATCCAAGGCAACTCTCACGGGCGCCCCTGCTATTTCCCCTTCTTGTACGATGGCCAGTGGTTCCACAACTGCACCAGTATCGGTCGTGAGGACGGTCACCTCTGGTGCGCTACGACCTCCGACTACGGCAAGGACGAGCTTTGGGGCTTCTGTCCCGTCAAGAGTGAGGACGGCTTTCAGACTTTCCTCCGACCCAACCCAAGTGTTGGCGGCGTCTCGTTAACCTCGCATCCCTCCCTCGCTGCCAGGCACCACCTGCGAGACATTCTGGGAAAAGGACCCGGTGACGGACAGCTGTTACCAGTTTAACTTCCAGGCGAAGCTGTCATGGACGGAGGCTTGGGTCAGCTGCCAGCAGCAGGGGGCAGACCTCCTGAGCGTCACCAAACTGCACGAGCAAACGTACATCAACGGTACTGACACGTTCACGTCCATTCAGCCTTTCTTAAAGACTGTAAAAAGACCCACTCAGCTTTGGTATCATCCTTCGAGGCGGCTGTCTACTTACTGAAGTCCTTTTCCGTTGTCTAACCTGTTTCGCTGCAGGTTTACTGACTAGTTACAGTGCTGCCTTGTGGATTGGCCTCAATGACCGGGACGTCCAAGGAGGCTGGCAGTGGTCGGACTCTTCACCACTCAAATATCTCAACTGGGAGACAGGTTAGCAAAAGCACGCCTGTCTTTCCTGAGCTCGAAGCGTTTTCCCTGCATTGAGGGGATCTACCGCGGAAAGCCGCTGTTTGTTTTGAGCATCACCTCGCAACACGTGGCTTCGCTCTGGTAACGTCGGAGCACGAACGACTTCTTCCTTTAGACCAGCCGAAGCATGACGACGAGCACAACTGCGCTGTGATCAGGACCGAGTCGTCGGGTCGTTGGCAAAACCGAGTCTGCTCCGACACTCTTCCATATGTGTGTAAGAAGAGGCCCAATGCCACCATGGACCCCTTCACGACTGGTCAGTGAGTAGCTGATTTTCCAGGAAAGCTCGTTGACGCAGCTTGGCCGGAGTGCTTTGTTTGTTTGTGGCCCCTCTGCAGACTCGTGGAGCAACGATGAGAATTATGAGTGTGACATGGGCTGGCAGGCCTTCCAGGCTAGCTGCTACAAGCTGAATTCAGAGAAGACGGAATGGGCGACGGCTCAGAAAACCTGCCAGAAGATGGAGGCCAACCTGGTCAGCATCCACACCCTACCCGAACTGGAGTTCATCACAGGCACCATGAAAAAAGGTGACTCGCGTTTGCTCTTCCCACTGATCGGTGTCACCTTTTGAGGGCACACACCCAGATCAAACACACTCTTACAACCTGTGATGCTTCTTTTTTTTCTCCTTAATCCTGATGCTCCGTCAGATGTTGAGCAGCTCTGGATTGGCCTCCATGACACAAACATGCAAATGGACTTCCAATGGACCGACCACACCCCCGTCATCTTCACCTTCTGGCATCCGTTTGAACCCAACAACTTCCGCAACACCCCAGAAGATTGCGTGTCCCTCTGGGGAGCGGTGAGTGAACGCATCCTCACCCTCACCCTGACCTTCCCCGGAGTGCCTCGGTGTGTTGTGAACAGCTGTGTCCTCTCTTTCCTCTTTCTGCTTGTGTCTTTTGGGTGTGCAGGCGGGCCGCTGGGATGACAGTCCTTGTAATCTGACGCTGCCCTCCGTCTGTAAGAAGCTGGGAACAAAGAGTGATGGGAAACCGCAGCAGGAGTGCAAACAAGTAATTCCCTCCTTTTCTCCATCTTTTTTTTCTTACCCTTGACCATTTCTGCTTCTTTTCCTTCTTTTTTCAGATGGCACAGTTAAAACCTTTACTTGTTGCTCCAATTATCTTAGCTTTTTCATCACCTTTGACCTTTTTTCCCCCCGAGCCGCTCTTAGTTTGCCCAAACCCCAGACTGTGTTATAAATTACTCCTTAAGAAGTTTAACAGACATCCCTCTATTTCCCCTTCTTTTCTTCCTCTCTCACCCACACACACTTACACTGCACAGTTTTCCATTCGCCCCATAAAACACAAAATACACAAATAAGGTGTCTGAAGCGAGATGGCTGTTTTTGTGTTTGCGAGGACTCAGAAATTCACCGTCCTGCCCACTACTCATACCCACACAATGATTGATTCCATCTGGGCGGATCCATCTGTCGGAGATTTCACAGTCCATAATTCTCTCCATATGAGACCTATTTCCTCGTACCTGACTGCTTCCAAAACAGCCTTTTTTTTTGCAAATGTAGCCTAATCTTACTGTGTGGTACACCGGGATACTCTCCCAAAGGAAAAAAAAAAAGTGTTTCTTAGCACACTCAAGCAGAATATTTTGGTGTGTAGTTTATTTTAAGCTCTAAATTGATGTTTGCACTGAGCAGAGATTGTTTATGGCCTGGCAGGACTGTTTAGATGATTAATATATCATCTCTTCCCTCTCTGGGGAGCCAGGCGTCATGGGAGGTAATGCGTTGGGGGGTCATTTGGCGTGGTGCGTGCACGCAGCGGTGCACTTGGGCGGTGCAGTGTGTCTCGTGCGCGCGAGCTTTGTGCAACATGGGAAATACCACAAAGAGGGCAAACTGTTGCAATTGATTTTGTAATTGAGGATCTATTTTTTCATGATTTAAAAAACAGAATGGATATTTGTTGAACTCTTTTTGTGGAACTGACGAGACGAGGCGGCAGCAGCCGACAGGGACTCGGAAACCTCATATCGACTTTCGCCTCGGTGTTTGCTTGTCCGACCCCCAAGTTTCCTGTTTGGCTTCACTGTCGCTGGTGTTTGGGCAGGATTTTCAGCCTCTGCAGGCAGCTGTTTTTAACTTGTTTCCAAACTACACGCTGACCACCAAAGCACAGGAGAAAAAAGAGCTTTAAAAACACCAGGACGTATTATCATGTCCAGATATTTCATACTGTCAAAGCTTTTCCAGTTTTTTATAAAAGGGTAATAATTTTAGGATGTGTGTATGGATAAATGACTGGTTAGCGGTCACCTATTACTGGTGTCCTTTATTTTGAGCAATTTAAGCACACTAAATTAATGGATTATGGGTAGATCCTGCCTGTAACCTGTTTCCCGGCCACTAAAGTTTGAGTTTGAAAGCTTTGCTGCAAAACTACTTCAGGCCTCTGTCCCAATGCCAAACGTGGCTGAGCAGAGAGCCGGAGGTGGAACTTGCTCGCGCATGAGCTGTCGCTCACTATCACTCTTTCACAATGTCGCCCTCTTTGTGTCTGGCGTGCTCTGCATCTGGACACGTCCGCAACTGCAGCGTGTGAGCTGGAAGGAGGAATAGAAGCCAGGAAAAGGTTTTTCTTTGTGCCTTGACATTTTCCTTTTCTTCTGCATTGGTTCACTGGTCTGCTGGTGCACTCACTTTTATTTAAATACCATCAACTAGTTTTTTAAACATAAAATTACCATGACCTCATTGAACTGCCAAACCTCCTGATCCTTTTTTTTTTTTTTAACTTCTTCAAATCTTTTCTTGGTTCAGGGCTGGAAGTGGCACAGTCCAGCTTGTTACTGGGTGGGTGAAGATCTTCTCACCTTTGATGAAGCCAAGAGTGCCTGCAAGGGTTACGGAGCAGCGCTTGTTACCATTACCAATAGGTGCACACCACACGCATGCACACACACTCGTGTGTGGAAATTAAAAACGTCATCAAGTTTTTTTTATGAGATGTTCTATCGATCCCTCAAAGGTTCGAGCAGGCCTTTGCCAACAGCTTGGTGTTCGGCCGCTCTGGCGATTCCTTTTGGATTGGCCTCAGTGACCAGGGGAGCCGCAACTCTTTCCACTGGCTCAGTGGGGACGAAGTCTCGTACACCAACTGGAACCGAGACCAGCCAGGTGAGTCACACGTGTGGAGGAGTCAGATCTTTAAAAGCAGAGCCAAGACAGGTTAGGATGTGTTTTCTTCAGTATCTTCTGGTTGAATGTGAAGCCATCAAACTGTAATCAAACAAACACGACATGCCTGACCGAGCTAAAACTCCGCATCACTTCTTCGGTGCATTACTGTTCGTTTCATCAGCACAGCCTTTTGTCTTCCTGTTATCTCACCTACGCTTGACCTCTTATCTATTCCAGTCAAGATCCATGATGACGGGTGTGTTTCCATGGCGACCGGCTTCGCAACAGGTCTGTGGGAGGTAATGGAGTGTGCGTCATCCAAGGCGAAATTCATCTGCCGCCAGAACCAGGGCACGTCTGTGAGCCCCGAGCCCGCGGCCCCTCAGCCCACCCCGAGCCTCAGCGGCTCCTGTCCCAACGGCTGGAAGAGCAACAGCAACCTGCGCTACTGCTACAAGGTTCCTACAGTCGTTTTCAAGTTGTTATTGCACCTTTCTGTGGGAAATATGCGAATTATACGTTTGAAAAAGACCCCATGACATCCAAAGAAGATTTGTTCTGGACGGTTCCCCACCATCACGTCTTTATCTTGCGCGTGCAGGTATTTCATTCCTCCCAGCCGGAGCAGAAGCTGAGCTGGCTGCAGGCGCATCTGTTCTGTCAGAGACACGGAGCCAACCTGCTGAGCATCGGTAGCCCCGATGAGGAGCACTTTGTTCTGCAGGTCCTCCACGAAGCCTTTGGGTGGGTCTACACAGCTCACCAGGTGATCTTATGTGTTGTGATGACGACGACGACCGTGGTCTGATGGAGATGATGATTTGGCCCGCAGGGAGTCAGAAGATCACGAGCAGCACTGGTTTTGGATCGGATTAAACAGAAGGAACCCCATGGACAACGGCAGCTGGAAGTGGAGTGACGGACTCGCTGTGAGTAACACGAAGCACTATTACCGTGCACCACAGAGCGCATTTTGATTTGAGCTTTGTATTTGGGATTTAGTATACGTACCAGAACTTTGGCCGCTACTATTACAACATCCGGCAGTGCGCCGCAGCAGACCTGGGCAGTGAGACGTGGCTGGCCATGCACTGTGACTCCGAATTAGACTGGATCTGCAAGATCCCCAGAGGTACAGACGCTCTCCGTCTGTTCATTAAGTCTGGTTCATTAAGTCGTGTGATCTGACCTGGTTTTGCACCTCCGGTGGGGTTTTTAGGTAGTCCTGAGAAGGAACCAGAGGTGTCTGAAGGTGGGTATTGTTCGCTCGGCTCTGAACGTTCCACAGCGTCCCAGAAATGACCGGCTTGTAGCCTCATCCTTGTCATTCCTCCGTCCCCACCTCTTCCGACAGAACCCAGTTCCCCACACTGGATCGGTTTCCAGGAGGCTGAGTATAAGTTTTATGACCACCGCACCACTTGGGACCAGGCCCAGCGGATCTGTTCCTGGTTCGCCTCCTCGCTGGCCTCTGTCCACTCAGCCGAGGAGGAGGCTTTTCTGGCCAACACTTTACGCAAGGCACTGCACCTTTTAAACACAAGTTCATCCTCCTTTTAATGTGATCCAAAAAAGCTTTCAGACGCTCTCTTCCTGTGTCCTTTTTGGAGGTGTAATCGGTAAATAGCTCTGACAAGTACAAACCTGTAATTATGGCGTCTGTGTTTCAACTGGCAGGATTCTTCGACCAACGAACCGGGCTTGACTGAATGGCAGGGACTTTCGCTTTGGCACAAATTTAACCGTTTCCTCACAACTTTCAGATGGATAAATCTGCAGGCGACAAATGGTGGTTGGGGCTTCAAACCTATGAAAACGACGGGCGTTTCCGCTGGTCCGATCACTCCGTGCTCAATTATGTGTCCTGGGCTCTCGGGAGGCCGCACCCACTGAGCCGCGATCGCAAATGCGTCTACCTTTCTGCCGAAAAAGGTAAAACGCGCCAGAGTCTGGAGACTGCAGGCGGAAGCGGCCGTGAGTAATGAGCATTTACCGCCCCTCAAACAGCCGACTGGTCCGATCAGAAGTGCTACTCCGATTTACCCTACATCTGTAAACGAGTGAATGTCACTGGAACCATTCCTCCGACTCCGGCGTCCCCTCACCCCCCCTCAGGCTGTCCCGACGGCTGGTCTTCGTACCAGCACAAGGTACCACCATTACGCGGCATTTTCTGAAATTCATCCAACGTGTGGACGGCAGGTCGAAACGCGTCACCTCCGCTGTCGCCGTAGTGTTTCAGAGTCTTCGCTCAGCCAAACAGGGTCACATGGTCCGCGGCCAAGTTGAAGTGCGAGACGCAGAGGGGTGTCCTGGCAGTGGTGTCCAACCATTTGGAGCAAGGTGAGCAGAACCGACGTGAACGTAGCTAAGGTTCATTGTGAGCTATTTGTGACCCCAACATATGACCCTGCTCCTCTTCACAGCCTTCATCACCACCCTGCTTAACGATGCCATTGTTGACCTTTGGGTGGGTCTGACCTCTGATGCTAAAGGTCACTTCCAGTGGGCCAGGCCTGGACTTCTGAGCTACACCAACTGGGCTCCTGGAGAACCGCTTGACAACAGTGGACCACATCACAACAGAACCCCGGTACACAACATATCCCTGCCGACACGCGTGTCAGGAGTTAGTTGGTTGCTTTTCTCTTCTGACAAATCCATGGTCCGATCTCAGGGCAACTGCGTGGTGATGAATCACGGAAACCCACTTAAGAGCGCTGGGATGTGGGCTTCCCGGGCCTGTGAGATGGAAAATAATGGCTACATCTGCCAAAGACAACAAGGTGTGATATTGATTATTACCCACCCACACTGGGCTATAAAAGGGCAAACTTGCGATATTTCTGTCTTTTCTGTAGATTCCGATCTACCTCCGGCTCCACCACTTATACCTGCTTCCCTGTCCAAACCGGTGGAACTGGGTCGGATGACTTACCGTGTTGTGGAGAAGCGACTGGACTGGACCGGCGCCCTCCACCTTTGCGAATCTTTGAACGGGACCCTGGCCAGAGTGAAAAATCCCCACGAGCAGGCTTACCTCACGCTGCTGATCAACAGTCTGCGTCGACCCGCCTGGATCGCGCTCTACAGCTACGGGGTGAGCTCGCTAACCTTTCCTATAATCCACCCATAACAAATCAGACTGTCCAATGAGGAGTCACGTGAGCACAACGTCAGCGAACTGTGCTGTGATTCTTCTTCTCCCCCAGGGGAGGAGCTTCACCTGGCTGGGTGAACAAGAGATTTTCTATTCTAACTGGAAAGACGGACAGCCCAATCAAATGGCAGGGTGTGGTCACATGACCACTTCCGGACAGTGGACCGTGACTCCCTGTGATGCTAAGCTGGATGCCGCCATCTGCGAAATTAGCGGTACGTTTATAAACCAGCACTAAACACGCATTTATTGACTTCTCGCCTCCCAAATAGGAGTGCAAACTGCTGTTTCCTCCTTGTAGATGCTCCTTTGGTCCACCAGTGGACCTACGCCGGCCAGTGCCCTCACATCTTGGGAGACTGGGCATGGGTGCCTTATCAGAAACCACTGTTACGCCTTCAACCTGCACAGCCTGAAGCTGCAGCAGGAAGCACGCCAGTCCTGTAAAAAAGGTGAGGAGCCCACTTCAGTGCAGCTGTGTCAGCGTCCACATCGCTAAATTTAGGTATTAGTAGAGCCGCAGGTGCCGGTCTGAATTGTTGTTTCCGGCTTTCTCTTTCAGTGGGTGCAGAGCTTCTCTCCATCCTGGATGAAACTGAGAATGGATTTATATGGGAGCACATCCAGAGCTATGCAGAGCAGGCGTATGGAGCCTGGCTGGGCATCAGCGTTAAAGGTCAAGCAGTTCGCTCTCACACACTCTGTCTGCAACTGAAGGCTAATTAACCTTCATCTTATCAATTCAGGAGCTCCTTTCATTGGAAATATTACACTCAGATTTTAATTTAATATGTGTGTGGGTTATCATTTTTCAACGTGGAATAATTTTGAAACAACTGGATGAAAGTTGATTAACTTTTTTTTCGCTCATGAAGAATCTGAAGGAAGTTTAATTGACAGAAATATTCATTAAATTGCCCTTGAGCTCATTCAGTAATTGCATGGAAGGATCTGAAGTTTGCAGGCGGACGAAGCAATGCAACGAATTCGCCCTCCTGCAGATAAAACAGTTTGAGATCGTGTGTGTGTGTGTGTGTGTGTGGTGGACGTGTTCCCGCTGCAGGCAGAGGCCTGGTGTGGAGCGAGGAGGAAGAGATGTCGTACAGCAACTGGGAGACGCACGACGTGGCCTTGTCTGTGCTCTCTCCCAACTCCTGCTTCTGGATCCAGAGCAACAGCGGCCTGTGGAAGCCGGGATCCTGCAGAAACCGCACGCACGGCGTCATCTGCAAGAAGCCCCGCGGTGAGCACACACACACGCCACCGGGAAGGTCTCACAAGCTCCTCTGGCCACCACAGTCACATCTGAGATGTGCTAAACTGCCTCTTCTTCTCCTGCAGCTGCCGAAACAGCAGCTGTAACAGGTAAGTTTGTTACGGCCTTGTGTGTGTGTGTGTGTGTGTGTGTGTGTGTGTGTGTGTGTGTGTGTGACCTAAACTGGGACAGTTCCCCCTGGAATCAGAAGCCCGTCCGCTTCTCTCTCCCGCCCCAGCCCGCGGCGACCATCTGCCCACGCTGATCGTCGTGTCGGTGGCGTCGCTGCTCCTGCTGGCGCTCATCGCCGTGGTGATCTACCTGCACCGCCGGCGGACCGTCGGGTCCCGGGGCTCCTACGAAGGCGCCCGCTACAGCCGCACCAGCTCCAGCCTGACGGAGCAGACCGAGAAGAACATCCTGGTGTCGGACATGGAGCTGAACGAGCAGGCCGAGTAGCAGGGAGGTGTGAAAGGCAAGGGCCTGGTTTAAATACGGATTTAAACAACAACTAAAACGCTCTCGGACGTTCCGGAGGGCTGCGTAGAGCGCCAAGGATGTTTCATTTTTGGAAATAAATCTCGGACTTTGCAATCCTCTTTTGCAAATAATTCTTCAAATTGAGATTCTACCCTGTCAAGCCTAAACGAGTCCGTCCCATCCGCCTCAGCGCCAAAGCCTTTTTCTCTTTTTTTTTGCTTGGTGAATATTCGATTTGATTCCTGATTTCGTTTGGACGTCCAAGAGTAGAATCACACCTACGGATCAATTCTTCGGTGAAACTATCTGACCTCTAGCTCAGTCAAGTCTGCCTCCGGACCAGATTCTTTCTTGTTTTTCCGTTTTGAAGGACAGCTATTGAGGAGCTGTTGTCGCTTTTATGTTACTTTCATTGCTGTTACCAGTGTGTGTGCAGCTGTGGAGAGGCGTCAGTGCATGTGTGTGTGTGAGGGTTTTTTTTCTTTGACTGCTCGTTTTGTTGTTTCGTAGCCTCTCTCTCTCTCTCTCTCTCTCTCTCTCTCTCTCTCTCTCCCTTCCTGAACACATCAACACCAACTGTCATCGGGGCCGAGGAGGATGACGTGTGGAAGGTGACATCGGCGGTGGTGAACTCAGGCGGCACACCAGAACTGTGCACGTGTGAGCTTGGAAAGCTGGCCCTTACGCAGACGGCACCGTCGGTTTGGTGCCGCCAGGCCCAAGGCTCTCTTTAAACGTTCAGACTTTCAGTTTTCATGGCGCTGTGTCCATTTTTGGCACTTTCTTGTATTATGTTGAGATAAGTCCATATTAGTCGTCCATTTTAGCCTTTTGCTGCTCTGTTTCCAACCTTTGTTTTCTTCGGGCTCCACATCTGGAGCTGATTCAGGCGTATTTCAGGAGTTTCGTCGTCTTCGGAGCCGCTGTGAATAAGGTGTTTTTCGTGTTCTTTTCTGTCCTCTTCATCAGTGGGATATTTAGCTGGTTTCAACGTGGGTTTTAGTCCCAAATACGAGTGGAAAAGGCCTTTGAAGGCTTCATTATTGCCAACAGTTGAATCACTCATTACAAGCTGAAACCTCCCACGTCTGCATGACATAATTGTACATATGAGCCAAAGAATGTTTAAAAGGTTAAGACAACAACCCTGTAAGTATTTTTTGTCTGCATTTTATTTTGAGACCTTTTTCCCCGTGTGTTTTTTCTGTCTCAAATTTTTGTTCTCCTGTGATTTGGTTGTACATTCTTTCTAAAAAGAATGTTTTGGGGCTCTTTCAGTCTGAGGCTTTGGGTTTTTCTTTCTTTCTTTCTTTCTTTCTTTTAAACTCAACTCCTGCAAAAAAAAAGAAAAAAAAGAAGCAGCTCCAACAGTTTGACAAAGATAGAGGGGGAAGGGAGGAGGAGAGGGTGTAAGTGGAACTGGATTTGTGTGGGTTGTATCTACTACATACTAAGTACCAAAATGCTCATTCTGCTAGCAGTGTGGGGACATTTGCACTGATCCTCACAGCGTTAAAGGATTTAAACCTGGGGTTAAGGGGCTAGTTGGGATGGTCAAGGTTTGGACCAGAGGGTGGGGAATTATGTCTATCAAAGTCCTCACAAACAGAGAAGTACAAGCCTTAGTGTGTGTATGTGTGTGTGTGTGTGTGTGTCTGTGTGCAGTCTCCAGCTGTGGAATGTTGAGTCGGCAAGAAGATCTCAGTGGCACGTCTGGAACCAATCAGAAAAGGAGGGCTCAGGGACATGAAGGGTCAGAAGAAGACTGAAAAAAAGAAAACCTGACCGAGGAGGAAAGAGGGAAAGTAAGGAGTGTGAGGAGGAGTCTGGGACGTGGGAGGAGTGGAAAAGTTGCAGAAGTTTGTCTTGGCTAAGCCTGGCCTCTGCTGGAGTCAAACAGCTTCATCTTAGGGTCGAGATGTGAAAATATGTGAAAGTGTGGCGTCCTGATTATGACATCAATGTGACCCAAACCTGTTTAGTCATTTAGAAGATTTAAAGCACATAAGTTCTTAAAAATTAATGCTATCTTTTACATAAAAACTAATAAAGACTGTTGTATGAGCTGTTGCCATTACGTTTATAATAATAAATAACAACAACAACAACAACAATAATAATAATAATAATAATAATAGTTATAATAATAATAACCACAATCCACCAACCTCATCATAATAATAATAATAATAATAGTAATAATAATAATAATCAATTAGAGACACATTTTGTACATGGACTGAAGAAGAGTAAGAAGCCCGTTAACCGTGTGCTGCAGTGCTAATATTTGTCCACCAGAGGGCGCGCTTGGCTACTCTTAAATACTAATACAATAAACTATAATAGCTGTGTGTGATATAGGTAATTCATTCACTATTTATTAATTACATTTCAACTTCTAGGCCGTAATTTTTGTCACGATTCTTTCATTGACCTGCTACTTCCAGAACCAGAGATATTCAGATCAAACAGGCTCGACTAGATGTCGCAGTTCAGAGCTCTTTCAGTCTAGACTTTCAAAGTTCCCCACCTGCAAGTTCAGTCTCTAAATATTTGACACAGTGGATGCAACCGGTTGAATGTTATGAATTATCTTAAATTTGGTTTTGAAAACTCACGTTTTCTCTGTTAAACGAACACCGATGCAACCGCATGATTCTGCAACCTCATGAAACTAACTTTGTATGTGACCACCAGGTTCTGTCGCTGTCAGTGGAGGAAATACGGGACAGAGACAATAAAAGCGTCCGGCTGCAGAGCCGGGAACCCAGGTCATGAACCCGGAAGATCACCGGACAGAAACGAGATGACGGAGGTTTGCTAAGCTAAACTCCAATTCCCTCCACAGTCATAAAGGAGACGGTCCTCTGGTCCTCTGGGACATGATAGATGGTTGCAGCAAAAGACTCATTTGCTACAACGTTTTCGTGCGTGTTGACTGAGGACGTGTCGGATTTATCCTGCATTAATCTTTAGATTTGGATTTCGTCGACGTCACCGCCGCCTGGTGGCGAATATTGGTACAACAAGCTTCAACAACTCATTTGCTGACAAAGATCATTATGATCACAAATAAATCTGGTCCCAGACCTTAAGGCTTATTTTACAAACCGTAAAAGAGATTTTACACCGATGCAAGAACAGCTGTTACCCAGCACCAAGCGGAGGGAGCCGATCTGCCAGGCTGAGCGGCCTTCTGAGGTATGTGTGTGTGTGTGTGTGTGTGTGTCAGATGTAGTTTGCATAAATGTTTGGTAAATTTCCCGTTTGGTCCATGTGGGTTTTGTCAGACATAATAGATGGACACTTTAAAAAATAACCTGCAGATCCAGATTGAGTCATGTGATGTCATGATTAAAGCTACCTGCAGCGTGAATATCGCATGTTTTGCACCTCTTTGTCCTTTTGTATGGGTGCAGAGAAACCATGGCAACCCCTTTCTGTGCTGCAGCAGCAGTAGAGTTCCTAAGTAAAACTGCTTCTGGCGCGTCGTCGAGCGGTGTGACAGCTCTCTGACCTGTTGCTCTTAAGTACTGGAGATCGGCGGGCTCCCGAACACGTCGACAAGCGTTGAGAGGTGGACACAGACTCACCTGGAGAGGCGCTTTTCTCCCCGCTGAGAAAACCACATTTTCTTTGAGTTCTGGTCAAAAGGTCTTTTTTCAGTGGACATAAAAAGGCGTCTGCGTGCCAGCTTCTTTAAAATGGGAATCAAATTCCCTAATCTTCTCCAAACCAAAGGCTGCACGTGTCAAAGTGGTCGAATCAGCGGAGAATCGCACAAAGAGCCAACAACAGAAGAAGAAGAGGGGGAATTTATGGAACTGGTTCTCGCCTCGGCTGTGGTGGTGGTTCTAGCAGGGTGATGGAGGTTGTTGAGGCTGGATGCTGCTCGCACTCCGACCCGGACCAGCATCCGTGTGGTAAACAGGATTACGGGCAAACTTCTCTCAGCTTTTCTTTGGTTTGTTATTCATTGGCCATGTTTTATTTATGCAATTAGCGTCCTAAATGGTTGCAATTAGAGCTACAGAACCGCCGCTAATTTAAAAAGCCTTTATATGCAGCAGATAATTCGATGAGGGAGCAGAGATTTGGCAGGTCAGGATGTTCTCCGGTGAAAGCTGAAACAAGAAAAGTAAAATTTTACAGCCAGAATCCAACGCCGACTCCTTGGCCCGCCTGATCGTAAACAGTAAACGAGTCTTTGGAACAGGGATTAGGTTGGAAAAATTTTAAATGTTGGAAATGGAAGCAGAACTCTGGAGCTGAATCCATCATGAACCCCTCTGACACACCTGGGGGGCTCTGACGTTCCTGAGTCGGGCCCGCTGGGCCGAGGCCAATATTAACCCTCTGGGAAATAAACGTGCTGAGGCTACTGTGGAGACACGAAGCCCAGCTCTGATTCAATCCCGCTTGTGTTTACTCACGCTGGTTTCCAGGGCGATGGTAACATGGTGTGTTTGTCCTGGTAGGAGTGTACGCACAGAAAGCTTTGGCCCATAGAAAACAAACAGCAAACGGACGGTTCTTTCTGCCTGGTTGCTGCTCCCGTGGTAGGAACTCACCGACCCAACCATAGTAAGCCACTCGTTCCGCTGTGTCTGTTCTCAGACATTTGGTGACTGTTCAACCATTCTTTTTTCGTGTGTGAAGAAGCCAGAATATGCAGAGGTGCTCCCGCGTTGCTCGGCGAAGGCGCGCTGCCTCTCCGCTGGGCATCGCGCCTTAACGATCGATCTAATCTCCGCTATAATGAGTTCTCCATCTGAGAGCGAGCTAGGTGAAGTGGAGAAGAGGTGGACTGAGTGAGAAGTGGTGAAGAAAGGGGGGATGCTGTGTTGTTAGCAGATTAAAAATAAAAAAGTTGTGAGATGATGGTAAATTACCTCCATGAGGCAGAAAGCCCCTGGTGATAGACGGCATCTATAGTGTTTACGATGCTGAAACTGTGACATCAAATAACTGGGAATAGTTGTATTTTTTTTAATTAGTTTCTCAGATAAACAATTACCAGAAATTTTTAGGTTAGTAAATTATTAATTGACCAAAGTTCAGCTTGAATTTAGTTGCAGCTTAGCTCAGTTTCTTCTTAATATCCACAATGGTGTGATCAGAGTTGAAAACGGTGCTCAAAATGGATGATGCTTGGTCAAAAACGGCTGTTCATCCATTCTTCCCTCTGAGACCAGAGGGAAGAATAACAACGGTGAAACGGCCTCAGAAGCCACGGAGCGACTGTCCCTCACCTCTCCGAGCTCGCTGCACCTCCCCGTAGACCTCACCATTCCCACCATTCCCAACCATCCCTGCAAACGACACGTGCGACTGTGTGAGGCTGCTGGCATCTCCAGCGGCTCTCCTGCTATCTCCCCCTCATCTTTTATCCTCAGGAACGGCGAGAGCGTCCTCCGATGACGTCAACCTGTGCGAGTGTGTGACAGCGAGACGGCGGCCGGCGTGAGAGAATTCTCCTTTTCAGCCGTGTTATTGTTTGTTTTCCGGAGCATCTGATTATCTTTGGAGGCTTTGAAATTTGTGTTGTCGTTTTGTGATGGAACAGTGGAGATCGAGGATGCAGAAGAGAGGAAATTTACATAGAAATAGCAGCAGATATGAATCCATCAACAGCCACAGATGAGCTTTTTTATCTTGGGCTCCTTTTAAATGTTTGGGAATCACTTCCCTCGTTAACGTTTCAGTTGGACGGCGCCGCAGAACTCTCGTCCTGGAGCGGCCTTCAGCTAAGCTGCGCGCCAACGCCTGCGAGAGGGGGCTGCAGTCTCGCGGCGCTCGAGGCCGCCGCTCGGCCTCGCTCGAGGCCGAAGGCGTCCAGCTCGCGGTAAAATCGATGGGGCCGTCGTCGACTTCATCGTGGTCGTTTGAGCAGCGCTGAGGCAGCTTCATTCTCAAATAATTCTATCCGCCAATTTTCAACTGGCTGCCAAAGGACAGAAAAGATCGATTAAAACGCTCAAGACGGACAGAAAGGTGGAGGCTCTGCTTCAGACTTTCAATACAGCCAAATTGTTCAGCAGCTTATTAGTTCGACGAAACCATTTTTAGGACTTTTGTTACTGCTTTTACTCATGATACAACAGCGAATCTGGAAATGGATTATTCCACATATTTCCAGCCCTGTGATAAAGTGCTCTTATTATCTGTCTACATTCCGCTATGGTGGAAGTTTTAACTCGCACGTCGGGTTGCGACCAAGATAATGATGGCACACATCAGTGCACGCTCATTTTCCCCTTCATCCAAGTCTGTCCGAACCATCTGGAGGCTTCTAAGAGCCAGAAAAGCTCATTTCCACTTATTAAAGCCATTTAGGCTGCGTTTGAACACGCATCCATCCTGGATCACGCCGTAAGCTGTTGAGGAGGTTTTTGCTCTTTATTAATATTAGTTTTCAGAATTACCATCTCTAAAAAAGACTAGTGGAGATGTCATCTAATAAAAGATGAATTAGTTTTCGAGTGCGATGGTCACAGATGCCCCCCGGGGGGCCAGGAGATCTGCCTGAAGACGGCTCCCTTTAGCCTCGGGCTTGTTGTCGGTGCATGCTGACTCCAGGTTGTGGGTTTATCTCTCACGGCTGCTGACACGTCTCCACATTTAAAAACTCTGCTTTATGAATTTTAATCACCGCTCCTGGTTTCCTCCTTAAAGCTCGACTGAAAGACACAAAAACCGCTGTTCACCCCTGGAAATAGGGCCAAAGAAACCCGCTCCAGTGTTCCCTGAAAACTGAGTAATTGTTGTGATTTTATTTTATTATTTTTATTCAACCTCCCTGCGGCCACATCCCAGCGTGCATCATGTTGTACATCCCGTCCTCCTCCTCCTCCTCCTCCTTCTTACTCGCCCACTCTAAAAAGTGTTTCATGTCACACACCAGCCCAGGGGAGTCATGTGGTCTGGCTGAACCCACCAGTAATGGCAGGGAGGGTTTTTTGGCCCAGCACGTGCTCTTGTTTACACCTATGGTTTTTTTTGTGAGCGCTCCAGAGCGACGCTCTGGACGCGGTGGCTCATAATGAGCTCCCCGGGGCCGGACGCCGACGGCCTGTAAAGCAGCAGATGTGACTGGACCCGCTGGCTCCCCCCTCTCTGCTTCTGGCTGACAGAGCTGTCGCTCAGCGTGGGGGAGCGTGACTGACACACGAGGTGGGGTGGGAGTGGGGGTGGGTCTGGGCAGTCACCTGACCCCACGCTCCATCCCAGAGCCCGGAGCGCTCCGCGGAGTATAATAAAAGCAGGAATATTTCAAATGTCAACAGGCCCATCTCATTGTTGGAGTGTTGACGAGCCTTTTTAGCATGAATGCTAGGTGTGTAAACGGCATTAAACCCGGCTGCTCAAGAACGGCCATTTTATTCTTTACTCGCGTCTGTTTGGCTTGTTTAGGTCCCAGGAGAGAAACTGGCCCAGACTCCCTCAACGGTCCTGCAGAGAGCCAGAAGATCACAAAAGGGCTTCTGTGCGGGAGAGGGACCAAAACACAGGTGCCTACACACACACACACACACACACACACACACACACACACACACACAGACAGACAACCGCGGGCCCACTGCACCCTCACTGTCACTAAAGGTATATAGACTCCACTCCAGAAAACTGTTGTTTTATTCAAGAGCTTCAGCTTCAGCATCAGGACTCTTCATCAGCTCATCGGTGGCTTCTAGACGTGCTGGTTTGAGCTGTATTTTCTGGGGAACAAATCAATAGATCGCCATTGAATTTCCCACACTGAGACTATCCACTGGGGAACAAACCGGTTGTGAGTTCTTCAGCGGTAAACTTGGGTTGCGTTTAAAGGCGGAACGTTGAGAGCGACTCTACAAAGAGGCGCTAGTTCTGTGGCAGCTTCCGTCCGCTCGGAGGGTCGATATCGTAAACTATCCACATGCAGCTCGCTCATTTCAAGTGCCGAGAGATTGTGCCAGGTTCTGTTTGCTTGACTGGAATATTAGCAGCGGTCAACATTAGCGGCGTTTACGGTGGAACGCTAAAGCCGAAACAATTTAGCCTCTGCAGTCCTGCACACTTGTTAATCCCGGTGCTGTACTTGGCTCTTTTCTTTATAAGATAGCATGTCATTAGTTAAATAATCAAGCTTGTTCCCATTATCGCCGCTCATTTTAATGAGCTGTGTACATCCCCAGCGTGGCCCCCAGAGATGAGCCATTACACAAGCAGGCTTCATTTTCTGCAGCCCTCCCTGCCGCTCTGATAACGTGTTTAAATAAAACATTTTTCAGAAATATGCTATCTTTAGGGCATGGCAATTAATGTTATCTGCCAGACGTTGTTTGCAGATTGCCTCTTCTTTTTTTTTTAACGCGCATCATTAATAGCAACTTTAGCGTAGCGCTCCATTGCTATTCCATGAGCGTGCGCCGGCTCGATGTTCCAGACTACGCCGGGTCTCCATCATCGGAGAAGCCTCTGATGCGTGACCTGCTTGACCCGGGTGATTAATCATTTATCAAAAGCACGCACAACCAGTGGAGGTGAAGGCCGCGGACACACGGAGGCACGAGCCGACGGGGGGATGAGAGCGAAACGTTGAAGCTCCAGATGGTGGCGGGTGTGATCATCGCTGGGAGCTGTGCTGCTCTGACTGGGTGTGTGTGATATTCCAGATACACATCCGCTGGGCAAAGACACCCAGCGTCTACAAGTGCGCCACAAAGGCCTAGTCATGCATCAAACATTTGGCTCCGCTTCCCGTCTCAGTCTCAAGGCTGAGACTCAAAAGAAAAACAAAAAAAGAGGAAACTGGACGGATGTGGTTCAGTTTTTCTGCATCTCCATCCCTCACACCCATTAGACGCGCTATTATTTCAGCGCTAGCAAACTGGGCGAATGTCATTTCCAGCTGAGGAGCTCAGATCGGGTCTTGTGGAGATAGTTATGGCGGCGCCGTCTCTGCTGAGAGCTAACAGGTTAGTGGAGGAGAGGCGGAGGAGGCAGAGAGCCGGCGGGAGTTTGCTGTAAATCCAGGAGCACGTGCTCATATTTATGCGTGTCTGCACCTGAGCAGCAATTCGCTACATTTCCTCCGTCCTCAGCGGAGTCTGGAGCTCGGTTCCAGCTGCTAATGCATCCTCTGTTTCAGAGCTATTTGTAGCAAACCTGACCATCGCTGCCTGCTAGCGTGGAGCCATCATGCAGATTTCTGATTAGACGCTGTTTTCTTCCTGCCACCCACAGAAAGATTTGCTCTATTGTATTTATTCACGCTAAAAATTGGTTATTGTTCAATTTTCTTTGTAGAAAACAGCCTTTTACCTTGTTTTCATGATTTTCCACATCCCGTCTAATGACTAGATTGTGTGTGTGTTCGTGTGCGTGTGTGTGCCTGCTCCTTTTCACGTTTTTGTCCTTTAATTTTCTCCCTTGTTTCTTGCTACCCGCTTGGCTCTTCCGTCGGTCTGCCTGATTTCTGGATGTGCGTCCGGACCCCCGGCGGTGACCCGGGCGATGCTGGCTCGTCTTTGTGCTTTTCAGACAGCAGGCGTGTGTTTGCTTCCACCTGGCAGAGGGGGAGGGGGGGCTGGAGATCGGGGAAGAGGGGGGTGTCTGACGACTGTGAATGGGAGGCTTGTTGCAGCACCGTGGGGAGTGGGTGGGCATATTGAAGAGCAACAGGGGCTTTTAAATGCAAAGGTTTGAGACATTCTTTTACAACTTGAATTGTATTTTCCTCATCAAACATTTTATTTAAACGTTTAACGCAAAACAAATATGCAGTTCAAAATCTTATATTTCATTCAACTTTTAGTAAAATCTTGCTTGTAAAGTCTGTTAAAGAGCTAGTGGTGGTTTTTCTTTGGCAGTGTTAAACATTACATCCTAAAAGCACCGTGCAAATTAAAAAAAAAAAAAAAAGTTTGGCATCGGTACAGAGAAAACGACCTCCTGGCTAAAGTAAAAAAGTAATAGTTTCAGGCAACCAGTTATGAACAGTTTAAAGGCGCTGAGGCCTCCTGCCTTGTAGCATAAGCTAATTCGGCGTGCACTTGTTTTGCCACAGGAAGTCTCCCCAGTGCATGACGCATTTACGCTTGCATGGCTGCAGGCTGGCTCTGAGCGTTCAGCGCAGCCCTCTGACACAGCCAGACCAGCTTTAGTAGGCTGACCATAGCTCCGGGCCTCCCTCAGGGGTGCAGTGCTCATTCATAAGCCATGATGACATTCTGCCTTTTGAAGCCTCCGCTTGTTTGGTCTCTGAATGGTCTGAAAGTTTCATGTGAAAACCCACCAGCTCCTGCTCACATCTTACAGGCGTGTGTGAAGACAGAATATCTGAGGCGGCCGTTTACCAGAGGAAAGCAGGAACTGAGCTAGGGATGCGCAATTTACCCTGGTGAGAAGCCAAAAATAGAATTTCAGCCTCATTCCGCGAAGGCCCGGAGGTCAAAAGGCCACCCGACCATTTCAGACACGAGGCTGGAAGTTAAGGAAAACAACACGAGTGTGTGGAGCTTTTTCACAGCAGGATCTGTTGGACAAAAGCAGTTTTTAATATAATCAGATCAAATGAAACCCATATGCCCTGGGGTAGCTGGCGCACATTCACATGCAAAACACGGCGAGTCCGGTATTTTTCATTTGTTATGAGCCGTTTCCATGGTGCCTCGCGTGGTCATTTGTGCGCAGACACAAGCGCGAGAGCTCTGCACGGCTGGTTTTACGAGTCAAACGGTGCTGAGCAGGGACAGTCGATGCTCTCACAAGTCCTGCGGGGCACCTTTTCTCCCGCTGGCAAGCGTGTTGTTGAGTTTTGGGCACATGAGCTCACCAGTTATTTCTTTCAATTATGATGATAAATTCGGTTCATTTTCTTGAGTGT